>JALIRH010000053.1:1716219-2276219 GCA_023055505.1 Callipepla californica brunnescens
GGCTATGCAGATGTGTGTATCCTTGCTCCGAACCATTTAACCTGTGCTGTCACATCTGTATCATGCTAAAAACAGATCCATGCCTGCTGGTTCACGTTGCACTCTCCTAGCAGCTATCTGCCAATCAGATCTTCGTAGAAACATCATTAGAATCGTACGAGAAATTCTCTTCACTCAGTACTGCAGGTGCAATCGGCAGTGCATGAGCAGCTGCTAGAACAAAGTCTTTAAATGTTCCCTTACCTTTCCACAAATATCCCAGCTTGTACTGCGTGGACAATACTCCTGAACCGCGGTTTCTCCTCGCTCCTTTTCAGCATCATCCCCATTTGCCGTGTGACCGTCCCAGACCTCTGAGGGCACGGAGTCAGACTGGATGTCACTGAGCTCATCTTCTGTGTCCAGTAAACGCCTAGAGGTAGGAGCAAAACAAAGGGTAAAAAAAATACTGCCTTAGAGAGCACAGCAACATCATTAACCAAAAAGAAATGCACGTCTTTATTCTAATAAAAGCACCATGAAACCTCTTTCTGCAAGTCTTCAACAGATTGTTCTCTTGTAGAGTAAAATGCTGGACTGTGAAACTCTCTACTAGGATGACAACAAAGAAGTATCAGCCTTCTAAAGAACAACTACATTATCATCCACTCACCCCTCACCTTCAGCCCATCAGAGATCACTGACTGTCACATCACATCTGACTTCTCAGTTAGTATCACACAGTGCTTTCCTATCCTGACCACCTGAGGTGACTCAGGACTGGGGCAGCAGCACACAACAGAAAGTGCAATTCCTCTACAATTCCTTATCTGTCTATTTCAATCACAAATTTGAGTAAAAAAACTTGGACTTTCAAAGACTTGATAAAAGCAAATCCATCTAACTCTCCACAGCAGAAATAGAGGGGTACGAATTTTGGCTTTTCCACAGAAACTTTCAGAAACAGTGGAAAACAATTCTTGTGAAAATCTTCCTCCAAGAGAACATATGCTAAATTGTTGATTGTTTTTTTCTCCCCCTTGCCACGTGAAACTCACAGAAGTTTTTATACCGAGAACTGAAGATCTGCTCTAAAAGAAATACAATATTTTTTTTTGAATATTAAATCAGGACTACAACAACTATTCCCACTGATGTATACATCTCAATTTTGTGTCACTGCTGCTACATGTAAGATATATATTAATATTTGTAATTCACTCACCTAGTTTCATCACTCAAGGACTACCGCAGCACATTCCAAGTTTTGCTTCAAGTCTACAACAGAAGCTTCCCCCCTCTCTAGCTGCTTTACCAAAGGTCGCAACCTGCAAGAGGAAAATAAAAAACAATTAGAACAAAGACAGTCAGTCAAAAACTGGATTCAGCATGACACCTGACAGACAAGATCAGAACAGGTAAGCTTTGGCAAGTCCACAGAACACTTAAAAAACAATCAGTCACCATGACATTAAACAAACATCACATTATACCCAGGCTCAAACAAGGCAGTGAGATGTGACAGCTCCCTGTCACACTGAAGTATGTAATTGGGTTGAAATTGTCCTAAATTCAATCACAAAGTTAAGGCCAGGCTGTCCCAATGAAGAGCGCCTCTGAAGTAATTCTGGAACTCAACCAAATTCAGGAAACCATTTAACCTTAAATGAAAACATTGCCACAAACTTTTTACACATTTCATTTTCACTTCATGTTTCATTTAGGAAAAATTTCTGCTCAGAAAGAGTGGTCCAGCACTGGCACGGGCTGCCCAGGGAAGTGGTTGAGTCACAGTCACAGTATCTTCACTGCCCAAAAGAAAACCCAGCCCTGAGCAGTGCTCAGCATTTGAACCTCAGCATTTCAATTTCAGAGCTTATCCAAAAGCCATGCCATTCCACAGTCCTGCTCGCACTCATGTAATGTTTCCCTGAAATATTTGCCATCGTGTTTATGACTCAAGGAAATGGAAAACAAACAAAAAAAAAAGATGAACCTGACTTAGTCCGTGAAAGATACACAGCTCAGAGACCCCAAAACACCCTAAATCCAAACCGAAAAACAGGAAAAAGTGAAGCTGCTCTCAGAGTATTCTTGAAACGTATAATTTCTGAGTAACCGCTCCAAGCATTCCCCTCTGTGTTTTATTTATAGCGGTATCTGCGTACCAATAATTACCCTTAGCTAGAAGGCACGTTTTTATGGTGTTGACTTTTTATTTCCTTTTTTTTTTAATAACATTACATATCACTCCAGAGAATATTAACACCAGAGAAGTCTGGATACCAGTCAGCTCCAATTCACATGCAAAGTGCACAGACTGTCTGAACACCTGGGGCAGGTTCCCTCAACCAGAGTGGAGCCTTGCAAAGCTGCATGGCTCATCTCCACGTCTGTTTTCAAAGCTTTAAGGCTGTGATTGGCTGCACATTTTCAACACCGCACCTCAATCTTTTCTTCTTCTACACATTTATATGACTTGTATCAAAACTTCTCCCATCCTCACAAAGAAAGACACAGCTAGCTACAATGAGCTCCTGGCTTCCTTCTGCACTAGTCTGACAAAAGGTGCATCCTTCCTTCCTTCCTGCCTTCCTTCCTTCCTTCCTTCCTTCCTTCCTTCCTTCCTTCCTCAGATGAAAAAACCCATTACTAATGACGTTATGATCAACCTCGTAGAATGCGGATGCTGCTTCTGCCCTGTTCGTCACAGAGGTTCACCGGCTAAAACTAGAACATGAGATTGATTGAGGCCAAATAAAATAACCAGGAGGCTGCAGGAATGAACAAGACAGTAATCAGAATTATTACTTAGTAGACCCAACTGCATAAATTCCAGCTTCAATTTACCAACAGAAAAAGCCCAGGGGCTGCTAATACAAGCTGCAAAGTCAAAGTCTGCTGAACTGAGAGACAAAAGAAAGCTATGGTACACATTCCTTTCCCTTTTCTGGCAAACTACCATAATTAACAGCAGGAACCTCATGAATGAGATTGAGAAACAGATGATCACTGTACGGTGAACCACGTTTGTATTCAAACACTGCTGCACAGAAATAGGTGTGCAGCTGCTATCTCACTCCAAAGCACGAACTCAAGACATCTGATATTCTACGGGTACACCACCCCTAGGGATCCTGTGCAGACCAGGTAAGCAGTGATCACACTGAAAGTCTGTCAGATGCTCTGGGATGGTATCCACCTAAGGTGTAACGAAACCATAGAGCAAATACACGTGATAGTTAATGTTGCCCAGAAGGAACAAAAGCAGACTGCATGTGGTACACCTCATAATGCAGCAGCCGCAGTCAGCTGCATTGACAAAAGTCTCCACGATGTGCATCAAAGACCCTCTGATACTTCACTTTCTTTCGATGCGCTATGAATAGAACGTGATTGTATTTAGTAAGATGCTCCTCCTGCCAGGAGTGCAGCAGCACTGAAAAACACAAAACAGAGTACCCACAGTACTAGCACAGCCAGGAAACTCAGCCTACCAGCTACGGGCTAAGCCAACCAACGGCTGTAAGAAACATTTCAGTTCATCAGCTGCAGTCCAGCAGGGAGCAGCACCAAGCGTGCTTAGCTGCTGTGTGAATTCTGCATCAAACCTTCATGAAGCCACATCCTAGGACGTTCCTGTTGTGATCATATTATTATTGCCACTGCTGGCCCTGCTGCAATGCTGATTTTGACAGCACACCACAGCAGGGAATTTATTTTGAAAAGAATTTTAAATCATGCTGCATTGAACTGTACAGAACCTGAAAGCACTGGTAACATCAAGAACATGGAGAAATAGGGGAAACGTTCCATGGTGATACTGACAGAAAGCCTGCTGTGCTGAGTGCTCTGAGTAACCAAGACAGGAGAGCATTCTCCAGTGCCAGATGGGTTCAGCTGCACGTGGACACTACTGAGCCCTGAGAGCACACCATCTGCTGCCTCAAAGGTAGGCTGGGGAAAGCAGTGTGAGAGCTCCTTTTGGAAACGCACAGATTCTGGGGAGAATCATGGATTTTTAAATGGAACTCGGGAGTAGTGATTCAGGAAGATTGAGATGGAAGCTGTAGGGCAGACTGATATTTGGGGAGTTTTAGATAATGCAAAATTACTTCCTGTACCACATGAAGTGCGTGAAGTGTAGCTGAAGAGACAAAGCAGAAAGGAGTGAACCACAAGATACCATATATTCTGTATGGAGAACAGAAGAGAGGACAGACTGTTATCCTCTGTTGTTCCCTGAAGATAATGGAAAATAGTTTCAAACTACAAGAGGTGAGATTTAGACGGGTATATGCAAAAAGCTTTTTATGAGAATAGTGAAACGCTGCAACATGTTGCCCAGAGAGGTGGAGGATGCCTCGTCTGTGGTGACATTCAAGGTCAGGCTGGATGGGGCTCTGAGCAGCTGGAACTACTGTAGATGTCTCTGTTCATGTTTCAATGTCAACCAATATCTAATTCAGTCAGCTTGATCAAGAACAGAAAGAGATTTCGGGCAGAAGGAAAAACAAAGACTGCAACTAAACAGTAAAAGCAGCTTGTAAATAATACGAGATGTGACAAAAAAAATGAAAAAAGAAAACCCACACAACTTTTTGTTTTGTTTTTTGATGTTCAGTGACTTTTTCTGCTTCTGCCCCTCTGCCAGACTGCAGTCTGTGATACACAAGGCTGTTAATTTTGCTGTGACCCAAATGTAGCACTCAAAAACATTAACACTTATTTTTGGCATTCTTTTAAGCCCACAGAATGCCTACGCTACGATGGGTTGCGTGGAGCAGCCTTGGCTAAACAGAACCCAGAGACTGACTGCAAGATATGCTTCCACTGAGCTGTTCTTGGACTTGGTGCACAAGAGCTACTTCATGCTCGATATGACACACCTTCAGAAAGACCCGTCTTTAATCTGGGCTGACCCCTTTCCTTCAGAGAAGTGTTCTCTATAAGAGGAGAGGCAAAGCTAATCAAGTGGAATAGTTTACCTCTGTTAACTTCAAAAAAACAGATTCTCCAGTCTCCAAAAAACATTAAGTTTAAGAGCCTATGCCTTTTTCAAAAGTCTACCCACTGCTATGAAATCACACAAGTATAGTACTGAGTGCACAGGACTTATCAACATTATTACTGACATTTGGGGAAGACACAGCTCTCACTTGTGGTGTTCTGGTGGGGTTATAAAGTCAGAGAATCCTCTGCAATTTTGGAAATATCTTCTTCTCCTTTCCACGCCATTCTGCAAGCTCAGCCTTCTATTCGGGAAGGAGCTTCACAGAGAATCCAAGTTCTTTCACTTGAGGAGTAACTACCCAAACATTACAGAGAGAAACAATTGGAAGAAAAATAACCCCAGCATTTTTTCAAAACGCAGCACAAGTCTGTATCCAAGAAAAAAGGAAGCAACACAATCTAGTGGGAAGGGAAAGGAGAGGGGGAAAAGAAAGGAGAGAGGGAAAAGCTCTTTCTTGGCAGAGCACATGCTACCTCCTCCATGCTCCAGGGCCAGATGAGAAAGACAGGAAAGGAGAACCCACACCACCCTCAAAACTCTTGAAACTCAGCAGTTCTTTATTGATTGCACGTCCCCAGGCTGCCGCTGGGCTCTTAGGACACTTTGTCCCCTCTCCACCACTGCTGGGCCACCACCACTGGGTGGCTCCACTTGCAGGCAGCCAGGCAGCTGCTGGGAAGAGGACTCCACTGGGACGATCCTGCCACTCATCACTACAGACGGATTTCAGGCACAGGATGAAGAATGGGCCGGAGTCTCCAAGGGGCCCTATGCCCAATGGGCACGACTTCTCACTGCTAAAAACAATGGCACAACTCAGCCATCCCCAGAAAAGGGCCCCTCAGCACCCCATCCTTCCTTCTCCTTCAAAACCGGGGCAACTCTCCGGCCATAGGCCCCACATTCAAATGCTGCACTGTTTCCTTTGCTATAGAACACTGCTCAATGCCATACCCGACTGGCTGTGATGTCATCGGCCAGAGTTCCAAGCCGTGCAACGGCATTACCAGTTGTGCAGCTGAGGAGGCAGCAGGCACCTCGAGCACCTCCTCAGCAGCAATGCCTCCTTCTCGAAAGAGAAAATATCCTTCTCGTAAGAGAACATATGACGAGATGGTAAGCGGAATATACAAAGGGCACCTAAAGGAAGACCCTGTGGAGCCGAAGGAGGTGGATCCACCTCCGGAGAAGCCCATGGAGGTGGATCCTCCAGCTGCCAAGAGATCCACGATGCAGCATCGGGGATGCTTATATGAAATGGTGAGCAAGATGTTGAAAAGAGGTGCCAAACTGGGTAAAAGTGGTCGTGCTCCGCGGGTGGGAGGGGGAACGGAGGAAATAGATGGGTCTACAAAAAACAACGGCACGATTTGAGAAGGAACGGCAGCTTTACTAAATCTAATAAGAATGAACAATTGAGAGAGAGAGAGAGACAAAGTTTCCCAACCAGAAACTGGGAGCTCACGTCAGGGAGGAACTGCAGGGGAAGCACACGTGCTGAATTTCCACGGCAGCGCGCCGAGAGAGAGGGGGCCTGGTGTCCGGTGCGGAGCTCCAACCCTCTGCTGCTCAGCAACGGCATTCACTCCTTAACTGCCGGCACCATGTTCCGATGCGGAATGCCGGCACCAAAAGCACAGCACCGCAACACACGCATCCCCTCTCCAGTCACTTAAAACAGTTACCCATATCCTCACCCCAATTCTTCTCAATAGTCCCAGATCTCTACTTTCATTAGCACAGCCACCGCAAATGGCATTCTTCTACATTACAAATGGGTTCTGCTCTGGATTACGATAACCTCCTCACTGAACAAAAAATACTGCAGCCTCATTATGTATTCAGGATACCAATTCCTATACATACCACTCTGCCTGTCTTGAAAAGGAGCTGATGGACCGTTGGTGTCCCATCTGCAGCATGCGTTAGGTTGCGATAAGGATTTTTCTGTTTGCTGGATCCAACCTCCAGAGCTTCCACAAAGGACACCAGGGCAGAAACGGGGATCTAAGAAAAGAAGCACAGAATTAAAAAACAACCTCAAAATGGATTTCCCATCGCTAATTACATTACGTAGGGGCGTGCCATGCTTTTTTGGCTCCAAGAGCATAACCGGACACACAACGTAAAACCACAGTCAGGGGATTTATTTCTAGGGAGCACACTACCTAGGTGCTGTCGTTTCCCTCCAGCATGTGGGGCAATGCAATTTTAATCATCTTCAACCATTTCTCATCAGGCGGGTAAAGTATCTGAGGAAGACCTGGAGGCGGAGAAAGTAGGAGTCCTGCCACAGTAAGTGTCAACAGACAAAGGGAGACTGGAATACTTGGGCGGGGAGAGTGGGGAACATCTCAGAGCAAGGTCCAAGATACTGAGGACATCTTTTACTCCAAATTCAGTAGCATTTCTATTTTGAAATCTGCAGCAAGCCAAGCTTTCATCTTTTGTTTGCATGCTGGAGATTGCTAAGAAGCTCAGGAGAATGACACTGTCATTCCCGCAGGGTTTCAAGGGTGAGACTGTTTGGAAACCCTCCTGCTTCATGCTGCCCTATGACACTAAAATGCTCGACCTGCACAACAGTTGGTCCTGGTTGCTGCAGATTCTATCCCCCTTTTAGGGGAAATGACAGGGACCGCCAAGTCTTCACCTACACCTTCCAACACAGATCAAATCGGTGCCTTCTGAATAAAGCAAAGCAGAACAAGAAAGTCCAGATGGAAGAGGCACACTGATACACCAATTGAACCAGCAAAGGCTGAGGGCAAAAAGAATCCTGCTTTGCCTTCCTCACTGAAACGTTGGGATGGGCACCAGTGTACCGGCCTGTGCTCATATTTTCACCACCTGCTGTGCAGTGAAACAGTATCACAAATATTTCTAGCTATCTTGCTCAACCCAAAGACATCTGATTATCTTAATTATCTTTTAACTATCTTCAACATCCTTAAAAAAAAAAAAAGGTGAGTGAGTTGACTGGGGTTTTTAAAAATTTTCAAAGCAAGATAAAGTCACAGTAATGCTACACTGAGTGCCAACAACGGGATAAAAATGACCTTTATGAGCTACAAGTAAATGTCTAACTGCAGTTGGGAGAGACACAGGTAGCTGTAACTGATACACTAATGCTGCAGGGTGCTCAGTTGAGAGATGTAAGCAGTTCAGTTCCCAGCTCATAAAGCTGAACTATAATGTACAAACTTCCTTGCAGGAGGTTGAATTCCATCTCAGCTCCTCTGGGTGGCAGTGGGAGCTGACAGTGATCAGATCTATCAACAGAGAAGGCACCATCATCTCTGAAGAGGATGCTCCCTGAACACCACGAACCGCTCTCCTACTCCTACACCCTTTTTGGACTCTTTGTGTACATTTAAACTTGTATTTATTAGATAACTTTTTAATCTATTAATGTACATACGTTTCATATACAATAATTTATATGTAGCTTTATATTATCTGTTTTCTACGAAGTCTTATATTTATTATCTGTTTTACATGTTGACTTGTATTTATTAGATAGTGTATGTTTAAAATTCTATTTATTAGAAAATGTATTTTTAAACTTCTATTTATTAGCTTACTTATTAATATATTACTTTACTTCTAGTTCCCATTAAATTGAAAATATTGTTTTGATAATCTGAAAGAGAAATCACTGTATGGCAATCTTATTTTCAGAAATAAAAGGTTTGTGTCTCTTTATGCCTATTTTATTGTAGCAGTGTTGTGCTCTTGCACCTCATAAAACCAATGACAAAACTGCAAAAGATTTCTTGCACCACAATGTGGCAGTGGCCAAGTAGATGCTATGTTTTACTGTAGAGTAATTGAGACTTCACTGAGGGAGAAATCCTTCTTCCTGCGTGGCCAACCAAAGTTTTGCTCATGACAGTAATGACAGTCCCATTTCACTTGAAAGAACTAGGGGGAAAATTTCCCCTTAAGGAAGCAAGAGGGCGTCGCACTTTGCTTGGAGCCCGGCAGCACCACAACACCTTGAAAATTAGAGGATTCTATGGTCCTATAAAAAAAGTAGCGCCGACGTGATGCCTGTGTTGGAGAGAAATCAAAAGGTAAGCAGAACTTCACAGACGCCTTGTGGTGGAGGAGAAAAATGCTCTCAGTAATGAGAGCAGGAGCACTCCTTGCATACTCTGGAGAAGCTGCAGCATTTCATTGTTTCACTAAAAGCCGTTTAATTTTCTCAGGATGGTTGCACAGCTTTGGGTTTCTCAGGGAAGGCATCCTGTTGGTCACCACAGCAAAAGAAAGGGCGCACCACTCAAAAACAAACTACTTTTCACTTAGTGGCATCTCAATCATTGCCACTCTCACTCTGAGGGGAATCTTGGTTATGGGAATCCACATCAGCTGAAGAGATATGAGTGTACATTTCTCCATCACTCTGCATGACTTAAAGAGCCCACCAAGCAGTCAGGCAGCTCTAAGTTTGGGTTTTCTTTTGTCTCTACTTGGCTGTACTGAACTAAAACACACAAGAAAGGCACCAGTCCCTGTTAAGATGATGAGGCGGGGACATTAAAGACAAAGTCTCATTTCAGATGCAGTCCAGTTATTCTAAACAACCAACTCCTGTTTAATCCACGTCCATTCCCTACCACAAGACCATCCAGGCACAGACTTGTTCTCAACATAGTTTTGAAAGCAATACACCCTAGAGTAACCAAGATGCTGCTATTTCACCCCGAGCAAACTAGTCCGTGTTTTTGTTGATAATCCCGGTGCCCCACTTACTCCAGCTTCGTTGGTTCTGCTTGTCACCCCTAATATATCTATTTTTTTTCAGACTGCTTGTGACCTCTCATTTTTCATTTCTGAACTCACAACTGGAAGATTATTATTCCAAAGCTGACTGTGGTCTTGAAGATATGAACCCAAACAGTGCAAGAAAATCCCTTCTCTCAGAGCAACGGATACCTTTGCTTTTCCATTTCTCTGCACCCACATTTTCATTCTCCCTTCTGCAAAGCTGAGATTAATTTCTACACATTACTAAGTCAAAGGCTTCATCGTTGAACACTAGAACAGAGCTGGAATCTTCAAGGATAAGGCCATTTTTAAGTTCTGGTATTTCTTTTACTCAAAGAATATTCCTGCAGGCCAGTAAGTTCTGAATGGAGATGAGCCAGACTAAGCATCAGAAAGAAGGAAAGGGCAAGTTCAAAGAGTCTCTTCCCCAAGTGAAACATCACACTGTTACTCCACTCCTTTGTACAGACACCCCAGCCTTCTCTTCTCCCACCATCACCTCATGGCTGGGCTTACCTTTAGCACTCCAATTACAGATGGTGGGTAGCTCAAACCGACCGTATTGGATGTCCGCTTGGACATTCTACCAAGATAAAACAGATAAGGCAACATATAAATAAACTTAAAAAATACTGCAGCAACAAAGAAACACACTGACACAGGGGATACTGGATAGCCCAGCAATCTCTAACTACCATTTCTTCCTTCTTCTTAGCGTGCACACATGCTCTCTATCCCACTTCTCTTGTAGCTCTTTACCCGAGGCCATATGCTTCCCAGCATATCAGACCTTGGTCCCAAGGCTGAAGATTAGCAAGACACTGTTAATGCCAGATCTTCATCATTGGGAAAGGCTCCACACAAATACACAAGATGTCCCCCATTTCCCACCACAGCAAACCACACGGCCCTTGCAGTTTCTGTAGTTCTTGCTTGCCCAGCATGAGAGCTCGTTCTGAATGCACTGAAATGTTTTGGAGTCTGCAAGTCATCAGATCCAGTTCGGTACAACTGTTACTTTTCTCTACTCTTTTTATTTTAACATCTGTACTACATCTTTTGGGTGTTCTTTGTGTGTGGATGAGAGAGAACGAGGAAATAATCCACATCCGTTATCTGTACAAAACAATGCACCGAACTGTATTTGTTTTCAGGCCGCACGTTTTCATAGGCTTAGTGAACTCCCAAAAGCTGACTGCTCAAACACCTTTCCGCAGCTCACCCTTTTTTGCACTTCAGAAACACAGGAGTAAAAAGAGACGGAGGAAAGCTTTCTTCTCCCACCTGACGTGACCACGCGTGAAGTCCTTCCCTTCCCTTTCACCTTGCCACCTTCCGCTCTCAAACATCAAAAATGTCAGGCCCCTTTGCAGAACTCTCCCACTGCCTAAATCACACTATTTCTTACCTCCTCCTCCTCCCAAGAACCAGCAGTTTTCAAAGACAGTTCAGGCAAAGGCCCTTTGCCTTAGCTCAGGAGAGCAACAACTCTCCCCTGGTGCCATTTTCCATCCCAACATTTCCTTTTTCATCTCACAATTACTCAAATCCACTACATCACAGCCTCTGACAGCCAGCTTTCTGCCACTCATTTATTTCCTTCCCAAGCAACTCCTGCACTGAGAGTGAGGGTTAACTCACAAACTGCCTGGGAGGAATCTTTCCCAAGGAGAAATGACAGCTGATGCTGTCCTGTTAGCTTTACCATTATTGCTGCCACTCTTAGCACTCATGCAGCAATTTTTGGAAATCCCCTCTTGATCTCCAAATGTTTCACAGCAGTCTTGGTCCATACACGAGCTGCCTGATTCAGGCCATGAGTACCATGACACAAGATCTTCTTCATTGAAAATAAATAAATAGACATCAGAGGTCCAAGGGCAAGGTAAGACCTGATCTGAACTTAGGAAATTTTAATGAGTCCCGACCTAGGGCTATGCAGATGTGTGTATCCTTGCTCCGAACCATTTCACCTGTGCTGTCACATCTGTATCATGCTAAAAACAGATCCATGCCGGCTGGTTCAGGCTGCACTCTCCTAGCAGCTATCTACCAATCAGATCTTCGTAGAAACATCATTAGAATCGTACGAGAAATTCTCTTCACTCAGTACTGCAGGTGCAATCGGCAGTGCATGAGCAGCTGCTAGAACAAAGTCTTTAAATGTTCCCTTACCTTTCCACAAATATCCCAGCTTGTACTGCGTGGACAATACTCCTGAACCGCGGTTTCTCCTCGCTCCTTTTCAGCATCATCCCCATTTGCCGTGTGACCGTAGAAGCCAACCAGTCCCGGACCTCTGAGGGCACGGAGTCAGACTGGATGTCACTGAGCTCATCTTCTGTGTCCAGTAAACGCCTAGAGGTGGGAGCAAAACAAAGGGTAAAAAAAATACTGCCTTGGAGAGCACAGCAACATCATTAACCAAAAAGAAATGCACGTCTTTATTCTAATAAAAGCACCATGAAACCTCTTTCTGCAAGTCTTCAACAGATTGTTCTCTTGTAGAGTAAAATGCTGGACTGTGAAACTCTCTACTAGGATGACAACAAAGAAGTATCAGCCTTCTAAAGAACAACTACATTATCATCCACTCACCCCTCACCTTCAGCCCATCAGAGATCACTGACTGTCACATCACATCTGACTTCTCAGTTAGTATCACACAGTGCTTTCCTATCCTGACCACCTGAGGTGACTCAGGACTGGGGCAGCAGCACACAACAGAAAGTGCAATTCCTCTACAATTCCTTATCTGTCTATTTCAATCACAAATTTGAGTAAAAAAACTTGGACTTTCAAAGACTTGATAAAAGCAAATCCATCTAACTCTCCACAGCAGAAATAGAGGGGTACGAATTTTGGCTTTTCCACAGAAACTTTCAGAAACAGTGGAAAACAATTCTTGTGAAAATCTTCCTCCAAGAGAACATATGCTAAATTGTTGATTGTTTTTTTCTCCCCCTTGCCACGTGAAACTCACAGAAGTTTTTATACCGAGAACTGAAGATCTGCTCTAAAAGAAATACAATTTTTTTTTTTGAATATTAAATCAGGACTACAACAACTATTCCCACTGATGTATACATCTCAATTTTGTGTCACTGCTGCTACATGTAAGATATATATTAATATTTGTAATTCACTCACCTAGTTTCATCACTCAAGGACTACCGCAGCACATTCCAAGTTTTGCTTCAAGTCTACAACAGAAGCTTCCCCCCTCTCTAGCTGCTTTACCAAAGGTCGCAACCTGCAAGAGGAAAATAAAAAACAATTAGAACAAAGACAGTCAGTCAAAAACTGGATTCAGCATGACACCTGACAGACAAGATCAGAACAGGTAAGCTTTGGCAAGTCCACAGAACACTTAAAAAACAATCAGTCACCATGACATTAAACAAACATCACATTATACCCAGGCTCAAACAAGGCAGTGAGATGTGACAGCTCCCTGTCACACTGAAGTATGTAATTGGGTTGAAATTGTCCTAAATTCAATCACAAAGTTAAGGCCAGGCTGTCCCAATGAAGAGCGCCTCTGAAGTAATTCTGGAACTCAACCAAATTCAGGAAACCATTTAACCTTAAATGAAAACATTGCCACAAACTTTTTACACATTTCATTTTCACTTCATGTTTCATTTAGGAAAAATTTCTGCTCAGAAAGAGTGGTCCAGCACTGGCACGGGCTGCCCAGGGAAGTGGTTGAGTCACAGTCACAGTATCTTCACTGCCCAAAAGAAAACCCAGCCCTGAGCAGTGCTCAGCATTTGAACCTCAGCATTTCAATTTCAGAGCTTATCCAAAAGCCATGCCATTCCACAGTCCTGCTCGCACTCATGTAATGTTTCCCTGAAATATTTGCCATCGTGTTTATGACTCAAGGAAATGGAAAACAAACAAAAAAAAAAGATGAACCTGACTTAGTCCGTGAAAGATACACAGCTCAGAGACCCCAAAACACCCTAAATCCAAACCGAAAAACAGGAAAAAGTGAAGCTGCTCTCAGAGTATTCTTGAAACGTATAATTTCTGAGTAACCGCTCCAAGCATTCCCCTCTGTGTTTTATTTATAGCGGTATCTGCGTACCAATAATTACCCTTAGCTAGAAGGCACGTTTTTATGGTGTTGACTTTTTATTTCCTTTTTTTTTTAATAACATTACATATCACTCCAGAGAATATTAACACCAGAGAAGTCTGGATACCAGTCAGCTCCAATTCACATGCAAAGTGCACAGACTGTCTGAACACCTGGGGCAGGTTCCCTCAACCAGAGTGGAGCCTTGCAAAGCTGCATGGCTCATCTCCACGTCTGTTTTCAAAGCTTTAAGGCTGTGATTGGCTGCACATTTTCAACACCGCACCTCAATCTTTTCTTCTTCTACACATTTATATGACTTGTATCAAAACTTCTCCCATCCTCACAAAGAAAAACACAGCTAGCTACAATGAGCTCCTGGCTTCCTTCTGCACTAGTCTGACAAAAGGTGCATCCTTCCTTCCTTCCTGCCTTCCTTCCTTCCTTCCTTCCTTCCTTCCTTCCTTCCTTCCTTCCTTCCTTCCTTCCTTCCTCAGATGAAAAAACCCATTACTAATGACGTTATGATCAACCTCGTAGAATGCGGATGCTGCTTCTGCCCTGTTCGTCACAGAGGTTCACCGGCTAAAACTAGAACATGAGATTGATTGAGGCCAAATAAAATAACCAGGAGGCTGCAGGAATGAACAAGACAGTAATCAGAATTATTACTTAGTAGACCCAACTGCATAAATTCCAGCTTCAATTTACCAACAGAAAAAGCCCAGGGGCTGCTAATACAAGCTGCAAAGTCAAAGTCTGCTGAACTGAGAGACAAAAGAAAGCTATGGTACACATTCCTTTCCCTTTTCTGGCAAACTACCATAATTAACAGCAGGAACCTCATGAATGAGATTGAGAAACAGATGATCACTGTACGGTGAACCACGTTTGTATTCAAACACTGCTGCACAGAAATAGGTGTGCAGCTGCTATCTCACTCCAAAGCACGAACTCAAGACATCTGATATTCTACGGGTACACCACCCCTAGGGATCCTGTGCAGACCAGGTAAGCAGTGATCACACTGAAAGTCTGTCAGATGCTCTGGGATGGTATCCACCTAAGGTGTAACGAAACCATAGAGCAAATACACGTGATAGTTAATGTTGCCCAGAAGGAACAAAAGCAGACTGCATGTGGTACACCTCATAATGCAGCAGCCGCAGTCAGCTGCATTGACAAAAGTCTCCACGATGTGCATCAAAGACCCTCTGATACTTCACTTTCTTTCGATGCGCTATGAATAGAACGTGATTGTATTTAGTAAGATGCTCCTCCTGCCAGGAGTGCAGCAGCACTGAAAAACACAAAACAGAGTACCCACAGTACTAGCACAGCCAGGAAACTCAGCCTACCAGCTACGGGCTAAGCCAACCAACGGCTGTAAGAAACATTTCAGTTCATCAGCTGCAGTCCAGCAGGGAGCAGCACCAAGCGTGCTTAGCTGCTGTGTGAATTCTGCATCAAACCTTCATGAAGCCACATCCTAGGACGTTCCTGTTGTGATCATATTATTATTGCCACTGCTGGCCCTGCTGCAATGCTGATTTTGACAGCACACCACAGCAGGGAATTTATTTTGAAAAGAATTTTAAATCATGCTGCATTGAACTGTACAGAACCTGAAAGCACTGGTAACATCAAGAACATGGAGAAATAGGGGAAACGTTCCATGGTGATACTGACAGAAAGCCTGCTGTGCTGAGTGCTCTGAGTAACCAAGACAGGAGAGCATTCTCCAGTGCCAGATGGGTTCAGCTGCACGTGGACACTACTGAGCCCTGAGAGCACACCATCTGCTGCCTCAAAGGTAGGCTGGGGAAAGCAGTGTGAGAGCTCCTTTTGGAAACGCACAGATTCTGGGGAGAATCATGGATTTTTAAATGGAACTCGGGAGTAGTGATTCAGGAAGATTGAGATGGAAGCTGTAGGGCAGACTGATATTTGGGGAGTTTTAGATAATGCAAAATTACTTCCTGTACCACATGAAGTGCGTGAAGTGTAGCTGAAGAGACAAAGCAGAAAGGAGTGAACCACAAGATACCATATATTCTGTATGGAGAACAGAAGAGAGGACAGACTGTTATCCTCTGTTGTTCCCTGAAGATAATGGAAAATAGTTTCAAACTACAAGAGGTGAGATTTAGACGGGTATATGCAAAAAGCTTTTTATGAGAATAGTGAAACACTGCAACATGTTGCCCAGAGAGGTGGAGGATGCCTCGTCTGTGGTGACATTCAAGGTCAGGCTGGATGGGGCTCTGAGCAGCTGGAACTACTGTAGATGTCTCTGTTCATGTTTCAATGTCAACCAATATCTAATTCAGTCAAAGGCGTCAGCTTGATCAAGACCAGAAAGAGATTTCGGGCAGAAGGAAAAACAAAGACTGCAACTAAACAGTAAAAGCAGCTTGTAAATAATACGAGATGTGACAAAAAAAATGAAAAAAGAAAACCCACACAACTTTTTGTTTTGTTTTTTGATGTTCAGTGACTTTTTCTGCTTCTGCCCCTCTGCCAGACTGCAGTCTGTGATACACAAGGCTGTTAATTTTGCTGTGACCCAAATGTAGCACTCAAAAACATTAACACTTATTTTTGGCATTCTTTTAAGCCCACAGAATGCCTACGCTACGATGGGTTGCGTGGAGCAGCCTTGGCTAAACAGAACCCAGAGACTGACTGCAAGATATGCTTCCACTGAGCTGTTCTTGGACTTGGTGCACAAGAGCTACTTCATGCTTGATATGACACACCTTCAGAAAAACCCATCTTTAATCTGGGCTGACCCCTTTCCTTCAGAGAAGTGTTCTCTATAAGAGGAGAGGCAAAGCTAATCAAGTGGAACAGATTTCCTCCTTTAACTTCAGCAAAATACATTCTCCAGTCTCCAAATAACATTTAGTTAAGAGCCTATGCCTTTTTCAAAAGTCTACCCACTGCTATGAAATCACACAAGTATAGTACTGAGTGCACAGGCTTTATCAACATTATTACTGACATTTGGGGAAGACACAGCTCTCACTTGTGGTGTTCTGGTGGGGTTATAAAGTCAGAGATCCCCCTGCTATTGAGGAAATATCTTCTTCTCCTTTCCATGCCATTCTGCAAGCTCAGCCTTCCATTCGGGAAGGAGCTTCACAGAGAATCCAAGTTCTTTCACTTGTGGAGTAACTACCCAAACATTACAGAGAGAAACAATTGGAAGAAAAATAACCCCAGCATTTTTTCAAAATGCAGCACAAGTCTGTATCCAAGAAAAAAGGAAGCAACACAATCTAGTGGGAAGGGAAAGGAGAGGGGGAAAAGAAAGGAGAGAGGGAAAAGCTCTTTCTTGGCAGAGCACATGCTACCTCCTCCATGCTCCAGGGCCAGATGAGAAAGACAGGAAAGGAGAACCCACACCACCCTCAAAACTCTTGAAACTCAGCAGTTCTTTATTGATTGCACGTCCCCAGGCTGCTGCTGGGCTCTTAGGACACTTTGTCCCCTCTCCACCACTGCTGGGCCACCACCACTGGGTGGCTCCACTTGCAGGCAGCCAGGCAGCTGCTGGGAAGAGGACTCCAATGGGACGATCCTGCCACTCATCACTACAGACGGATTTCAGGCACAGGATGAAGAATGGGCCGGAGTCTCCAAGGGGCCCTATGCCCAATGGGCACGACTTCTCACTGCTAAAAACAATGGCACAACTCAGCCATCCCCAGAAAAGGGCCCCTCAGCACCCCATCCTTCCTTCTCCTTCAAAACCGGGGCAACTCTCCGGCCATAGGCCCCACATTCAAATGCTGCACTGTTTCCTTTGCTATACAACACTGCTCAATGCCATACCCGACTGGCTGTGATGTCATCGGCCAGAGTTCCAAGCCGTGCAACGGCATTACCAGTTGTGCAGCTGAGGAGGCAGCAGGCACCTCGAGCACCTCCTCAGCAGCAATGCCTCCTTCTCGAAAGAGAAAATATCCTTCTCGTAAGAGAACATATGACGAGATGGTAAGCGGAATATACAAAGGGCACCTAAAGGAAGACCCTGTGGAGCCGAAGGAGGTGGATCCACCTCCGGAGAAGCCCATGGAGGTGGATCCTCCAGCTGCCAAGAGATCCACGATGCAGCATCGGGGATGCTTATATGAAATGGTGAGCAAGATGTTGAAAAGAGGTGCCAAACTGGGTAAAAGTGGTCGTGCTCCGGGGGTGGGAGGGGGAACGGAGGAAATAGATGGGTCTACAAAAAACAACGGCACGATTTGAGAAGGAACGGCAGCTTTACTAAATCTAATAAGAATGAACAATTGAGAGAGAGAGAGAGACAAAGTTTCCCAACCAGAAACTGGGAGCTCACGTCAGGGAGGAACTGCAGGGGAAGCACACGTGCTGAATTTCCACGGCAGCGCGCCGAGAGAGAGGGGGCCTGGTGTCCGGTGCGGAGCTCCAACCCTCTGCTGCTCAGCAACGGCATTCACTCCTTAACTGCCGGCACCATGTTCCGATGCGGAATGCCGGCACCAAAAGCACAGCACCGCAACACACGCATCCCCTCTCCAGTCACTTAAAACAGTTACCCATATCCTCACCCCAATTCTTCTCAATAGTCCCAGATCTCTACTTTCATTAGCACAGCCACCGCAAATGGCATTCTTCTACATTACAAATGGGTTCTGCTCTGGATTACGATAACCTCCTCACTGAACAAAAAATACTGCAGCCTCATTATGTATTCAGGATACCAATTCCTATACATACCACTCTGCCTGTCTTGAAAAGGAGCTGATGGACCGTTGGTGTCCCATCTGCAGCATGCGTTAGGTTGCGATAAGGATTTTTCTGTTTGCTGGATCCAACCTCCAGAGCTTCCACAAAGGACACCAGGGCAGAAACGGGGATCTAAGAAAAGAAGCACAGAATTAAAAAACAACCTCAAAATGGATTTCCCATCGCTAATTACATTACGTAGGGGCGTGCCATGCTTTTTTGGCTCCAAGAGCATAACCGGACACACAACGTAAAACCACAGTCAGGGGATTTATTTCTAGGGAGCACACTACCTAGGTGCTGTCGTTTCCCTCCAGCATGTGGGGCAATGCAATTTTAATCATCTTCAACCATTTCTCATCAGGCGGGTAAAGTATCTGAGGAAGACCTGGAGGCGGAGAAAGTAGGAGTCCTGCCACAGTAAGTGTCAACAGACAAAGGGAGACTGGAATACTTGGGCGGGGAGAGTGGGGAACATCTCAGAGCAAGGTCCAAGATACTGAGGACATCTTTTACTCCAAATTCAGTAGCATTTCTATTTTGAAATCTGCAGCAAGCCAAGCTTTCATCTTTTGTTTGCATGCTGGAGATTGCTAAGAAGCTCAGGAGAATGACACTGTCATTCCCGCAGGGTTTCAAGGGTGAGACTGTTTGGAAACCCTCCTGCTTCATGCTGCCCTATGACACTAAAATGCTCGACCTGCACAACAGTTGGTCCTGGTTGCTGCAGATTCTATCCCCCTTTTAGGGGAAATGACAGGGACCGCCAAGTCTTCACCTACACCTTCCAACACAGATCAAATCGGTGCCTTCTGAATAAAGCAAAGCAGAACAAGAAAGTCCAGATGGAAGAGGCACACTGATACACCAATTGAACCAGCAAAGGCTGAGGGCAAAAAGAATCCTGCTTTGCCTTCCTCACTGAAACGTTGGGATGGGCACCAGTGTACCGGCCTGTGCTCATATTTTCACCACCTGCTGTGCAGTGAAACAGTATCACAAATATTTCTAGCTATCTTGCTCAACCCAAAGACATCTGATTATCTTAATTATCTTTTAATTATCTTCAACATCCTTTTAAAAAAAAAAAACAGGTGAGTGAGTTGACTGGGGTTTTTAAAAATTTTCAAAGCAAGATAAAGTCACAGTAATGCTACACTGAGTGCCAACAACGGGATAAAAATGACCTTTATGAGCTACAAGTAAATGTCTAACTGCAGTTGGGAGAGACACAGGTAGCTGTAACTGATACACTAATGCTGCAGGGTGCTCAGTTGAGAGATGTAAGCAGTTCAGTTCCCAGCTCATAAAGCTGAACTATAATGTAGAAACTTCCTTGCAGGAGGTTGAATTCCATCTCAGCTCCTCTGGGTGGCAGTGGGAGCTGACAGTGATCAGATCTATCAACAGAGAAGGCACCATCATCTCTGAAGAGGATGCTCCCTGAACACCACGAACCGCTCTCCTACTCCTACACCCTTTTTGGACTCTTTGTGTACATTTAAACTTGTATTTATTAGATAACTTTTTAATCTATTAATGTACATACGTTTCATATACAATAATTTATATGTAGCTTTATATTATCTGTTTTCTACGAAGTCTTATATTTATTATCTGTTTTACATGTTGACTTGTATTTATTAGATAGTGTACGTTTAAAATTCTATTTATTAGAAAATGTATTTTTAAACTTATATTTATTAGCTTACTTATTAATATATTACTTTACTTCTAGTTCCCATTAAATTGAAAATATTGTTTTGATAATCTGAAAGAGAAATCACTGTATGGCAATCTTATTTTCAGAAATAAAAGGTTTGTGTCTCTTTATGCCTATTTTATTGTAGCAGTGTTGTGCTCTTGCACCTCATAAAACCAATGACAAAACTGCAAAAGATTTCTTGCACCACAATGTGGCAGTGGCCAAGTAGATGCTATGTTTTACTGTAGAGTAATTGAGTCTTCACTGAGGGGGAAATCCTTCTTCCTGCGTGGCCAACCAAACTTTTGCTCATGACAGTAATGACAGTCCCATTTCACTTGAAAGAACTAGGGGGAAAATTTCCCCTTAAGGAAGCAAGAGGGCGTCGCACTTTGCTTGGAGCCCGGCAGCACCACAACACCTTGAAAATTAGAGGATTCTATGGTCCTATAAAAAAAGTAGCGCCGACGTGATGCCTGTGTTGGAGAGAAATCAAAAGGTAAGCAGAACTTCACAGACGCCTTGTGGTGGAGGAGAAAAATGCTCTCAGTAATGAGAGCAGGAGCTCTAATTGCATACTTTGGAGAAGCTGCAGCATTTCATTGTTTCACTAAAAGCCAATTAATTTTCTCAGGATGATTCCACAGCTTTGGGTTTCTCAGGGAAGGCATCCTGTTGGTCACCACAGCAAAAGAAAGGGCGCACCACTCAAAAACAAACTACTTTTCACTTAGTGGCATCTCAATCATTGCCACTCTCACTCTGAGGGGAATCTTGGTTATGGGAATCCACATCAGCTGAAGAGATATGAGTGTACATTTCTCCATCACTCTGCATGACTTACAGAGCCCACCAAGCAGTCAGGCAGCTCTAAGTTTGGGTTTTCTTTTGTCTCTACTTGGCTGTACTGAACTAAAACACACAAGAAAGGCACCAGTCCCTGTTAAGATGATGAGGCGGAGACATTAAAGACAAAGTCTCATTTCAGATGCAGTCCAGTTATTCTAAACAACCAACTCCTGTTTAATCCACGTCCATTCCCTACCACAAGACCATCCAGGCACAGACTTGTTCTCAACATAGTTCTGAAAGCAATACACCGTAGAGTAACCAAGATGCTGCTATTTCACCCTGAGCAAACTAGTCCGTGTTTTTGTTTATAATCCCGGTGCCCCACTTACTCCAGCTTCGTTGGTTCTGCTTGTCACCCCTAATATATCTATTTTTTTCAGACTGCTTGTGACCTCTCATTTTTCAATTCTGAACTCTCACAACTGGAAGATTATTATTCCAAAGCTGACTGTGGTCTTGAAGATATGAACCCAAACGGTGCAAGAATCCCTTCTCTCAGAGCAACGGATACCTTTGCTTTTCCATTTCTCTGCACCCACATTTTCATTCTCCCTTCTGCAAAGCTGAGATTAATTTCTACACATTACTAAGTCAATGGCTTCATCGTTGAACACTAGAACAGAGCTGGAATCTTCAAGGATAAGGCCATTTTTAAGTTCTGGTATTTCTTTTAATCAAAGAATATTCCTGCAGGCCAGTAAGTTCTGAATGGAGATGAGCCAGACTAAACATCAGAAAGAAGGAAAGGGCAAGTTCAAAGAGCCTCTTCCCCAAGTGAAACATCACACTGTTACTCCACTCCTTTGTACAGACACCCCAGCCTTCTCTTCTCCCACCATCACCTCATGCCTGGGCTTACCTTTAGCACTCCAATTACAGATGGTGGGTAGCTCAAACCGACCGTATTGGATGTCCGCTTGGACATTCTACCAAGATAAAACAGATAAGGCAACATATAAATAAACTTAAACAATACTGCAGCAACAAAGAAACACACTATAACAGGGGATACTGGATAGCCCAGCAATCTCTAACTACCATTTCTTCCTTCTTCTTAGCGTGCACACATGCTCTCTATCCCACTTTTCTTGTAGCTCTTTACCCGAGGCCATATGCTTCCCAGCATATCAGACCTTGGTCCCCAGGCTGAAGATTAGCAAGACACTGTTCATGCCAGATCTTCATCATTGGGAAAGGCTCCACACAAATACACAAGATGTCCCCCATTTCCCACCACAGCAAACCACACGGCCCTTGCAGTTTCTGTAGTTCTTGCTTGCCCAGCATGAGAGCTCGTTCTGAATGCACTGAAATGTTTTGGAGTCTGCAAGTCATCAGATGCAGTTCGGTACAACTGTTACTTTTCTCTACTCTTTTTATTTTAACATCTGTACTACATCTTTTGGGTTTTCTTTGTGTGTGGATGAGAGAGAACGAGGAAATAATCCACATCCGTTATCTGTACAAAACAATGCACCGAACTGTATTTGTTTTCAGGCCGCACGTTTTCATAGGCTTAGTGAACTCCCAAAAGCTGACTGCTCAAACACCTTTCCCCAGCTCACCCTTTTGTGCACTTCAGAAACACAGGAGTAAAAAGAGACGGAGGAAAGCTTTCTTCTCCCACCTGACGTGACCACGCGTGAAGTCCTTCCCTTCCCTTTCACCTTGCCACCTTCCGCTCTCAAACATGAAAAATGTCAGGCCCCTTTGCAGAACTCTCCCACTGCCTAAATCACACTATTTCTTACCTCCTCCTCCTCCCAAGACCCAGCAGTTTTCAAAGACAGTTCAGGCAAAGGCCCTTTGCCTTAGCTCAGGAGAGCAACAACTCTCCCCTGGTGCCATTTTCCATCCCAACATTTCCTTTTTCATCTCACAATTACTCAAATCCACTACATCACAGCCTCTGACAGCCAGCTTTCTGCCACTCATTTATTTCCTTCCCAAGCAACTCCTGCACTGAGAGTGAGGGTTAACTCACAAACTGCCTGGGAGGAATCTTTCCCAAGGAGAAATGACAGCTGATGCTGTCCTGTTAGCTTTACCATTATTGCTGCCACTCTTAGCACTCATGCAGCAATTTTTGGAAATCCCCTCTTGATCTCCAAATGTTTCACAGCAGTCTTGGTCCATACACGAGCTGCCTGATTCAGGCCATGAGTACCATGACACAAG
This sequence comes from Callipepla californica brunnescens, assembly GCA_023055505.1. NCBI lineage: Eukaryota > Metazoa > Chordata > Aves > Galliformes > Odontophoridae > Callipepla > Callipepla californica. The sequence goes on from JALIRH010000053.1 coordinate 1,739,563, forward strand.
ATCTTCTTCATTGAAAATAAATAAATAGACATCAGAGGTCCAAGGGCAAGGTAAGACCTGATCTGAACTTAGGAAATTTTAATGAGTCCCGACCTAGGGCTATGCAGATGTGTGTATTCTTGCTCCGAACCATTTCACCTGTGCTGTCACATCTGTATCATGCTAAAAACAGATCCATGCCTGCTGATTCACGTTGCACTCTCCTAGCAGCTATCTGCCAATCAGATCTTCATAGAAACATCATTAGAATCGTACGAGAAATTCTCTTCACTCAGTACTGCAGGTGCAATCGGCAGTGCATGAGCAGCTGCTAGAACAAAGTCTTTGAATGTTCCCTTACCTTTCCACAAATATCCCAGCTTGTACTGCGTGGACAATACTCCTGAACCGCGGTTTCTCCTCGGTCCTTTTCAGCATCATCCCCATTTGCCGTGTGACCGTAGAAGCCAACCAGTCCCGGACCTCTGAGGGCACGGAGTCAGACTGGATGTCACTGAGCTCATCTTCTGTGTCCAGTAAATGCCGAGAGGAGGGAGGGAAAACAAAGGGTAAAAAGGAAAAAAAAACTGCCTTGGAGAGCACTGCAACAACCAAAAACAAATGCACATCTTCATTCTAATAACAGCATCATGAAAACTCTTTCAGCAAGTCTTCAATAGATTGTTCTCTTCTGCAGTTAAATGCTGGATTGTGAAACTCTCCACTAGGATGACAACAAAGAAGTATCAGTCTTCCAAAGAACAACTACATAATCATCCGCTCACACCTCACCTTCAGCCCATCAGACAGCACTGACAGTCACATCACATCTGACTTCTCAGTTACTATCACACAGTCCTTTCCTATCCTGACCACCTGAGGTGACTCAGAACTGGGGTAGCCGCACACAACAGAAAGTGCAATTCCTCTACAATTCCTTATCTGTTTCTATCACAGACTCCAGTAAAACAACTTGGACTTTCAAAGGCTTGATAGAAGCAAATCCATCTAACTCTATTCAACAGAAATAAAAAGGTACGAATTTGGACTTTTCCACAGAAACTTCAATCAGAAACAGTGGAAAACAATTCCTGTGAAAATCTTTCTCCTAAGAGAATGTACGCTAAATGTTTGATTGTTTTTGATCCCCCCCCTCCCACATGAAACTCAAAACATATTTTAAGACGGAGAACTGAAGATCAAAGAAATGCAATATTTTTTCTGTGAATACTAAATCAGGACTACAACAACTATGCCAGCTGATGCGTACCTTACAATTTTGTGTGCTACCTGTGAGATAAATATTCATCTTTGTAATTCACTCACCTAGTTTCATCAGTGTATACTGACTCAAGGACTGACGCAGCGTATTCCACGTTTTTCTTCAAGTCTACAACCAAAGCCTCCCCTCTCTCTAGCTGCTTTACCAAAGATCGCAACCTGCAAGAGGAAAATAAAAAGCAATTAGAACAAAGAGGATCAGTTAAAAACTGGATCCAGCACCACAGCTGGCAGACGAGATCGGCACAGGTAAGCTTTCAGAAGTCCACAGAACGCTTGAAAAACAATCAGTCACCATGACATTAAACAAACATCACGTTATACCCAGGCTCAAACAAGGCAGTGAGATGTGACAGCTCCCTGTCATACCGGAGTATGTTAAAATAGAAATCTCTTGGAATTCAGCTAAGGTGGTAAGGGACGTGATTTCAATCATGACAAAAAAGAAAAATAAAACAAAAGTCAAATAACTTGTGGAGCACAATTCTGTTGATAAATTCAGACCCTGATGAAGGCTGTTTTACATGCTAAGCTGCACTGCACCAACAGCAGCTCCCCACCCCTTAAACACTGAATCTGCTGAGGGAAAAACAACCATAAAAAAACACTGATTATTTGTCTAGTCCAGACACAGAAACACCAGTCCTAGTGGCAATGGTTATCTTTGACAAAAAGCTGTGTAGTTAGACATAGGAAGAAACTTGAACAGGAGTGGTCAGAGCAAGCTCTGAGTGACCCCGTTCCTTTTTACAGCTCCCTGAAGGGACACTGTATCTTCACTGGGCAAAGGAAAAGCCCAGCCCCTGTGCAGTGTTAAGCCTTTCAACCTCCTCTGAGCCCACAGACAGCTCAGCCAGGTGTGGTGTTAACTTCTGAAAAATAAGCTAGGCCACTTCCAGAAGACGGCTTCCCACACTGCCTTTCCAAGGGACATATCTGCTAGCATTCACCGTAAAAACCTCAGCCAGGACCTGCGGATAAGACCACTGACATCAACAGAGCAATATATTAGTGCAAAGCAAGCAAGATGGCTCTTCGGTGTACGTGAGAGGCTGTCCAAAACCTATGCCATTCCACAGAACGGCAAATCTGGAAATACTTAAAGAATGTTAAGACAATCTGTTGAGGGACATTTGTTTTGAGGTAACTGTTGATGATAGGTGAACTGAGTGACAGGTTGGACTCGTTGCAGAAATCAGGGAGAGCTCAGTACATTCATACCAAAATATTTCTGTGTCATCTTCATTGTCCCCCATCTGTTAGCATTCGAGTACCCGCACGAGAAGGTCTTAAGTTTTTCACGCTTTCCAGTTCCTAAAATTCCTATGTTCCAGGGCAGCTTTTAGAAACCCACAGTTAAGCAAGTGCAGAGCAGAGCGCATACAAGGTGTGAAGTTCAAGGAGTACGCCCTGCCTTCAGATGGGTCCAGTAAAGAAAGCAAGAAGTTATACGTGCGCATGTCTGTCTGCACATGCCACCAAGCTATGTATTTTCAGCTTGCTTCAACTTCGTAACAGAGCCTCAAACACATAAAAACGGCACCAATTTCCACTAAGCAGAGGAGTTTTTCACAATCCCTGAACTACAATGAGCACAGGAAAAACAAGTCTTGAAAGATGCCTGTCCTGTTACACATCACTGACAGAAACATCTGAGCAAGTCCTCAGCTTTTCTTTTTTTTTTTGTCCCTGACTGCCTAGACAAAGTCGTATTTTCAAGGCTTATGACTTGGATTCCTAATTCAATCAGATGCTTTTAATAATTTCCCTCTGAGTCCATCAGTGACTTCGTGCCATTTTTTCCCACAGGTAGCAACACAAGGGATGCTGTTAGGATCAAGTACATCAGAGACAAAGCCCCTTGACACTGCTGTACAATATTTGTACAAGATGCTCCTAGAATCTGCAGAAAACCTTTGCTGCACCAGTTGCCAAATGTTTTGGTAACAGCACACCATCACCTTGCCAACAGGTAAGAGCTCCCTTTTAACTCAAAACCCATTCAAGGTAGTATGCTTTTGTAAATTCATTTTAGGCGCATGCTGTAGCTCAGGGGTGACCTCTGGTCTGATAAATACAAGCAGGGAAAGAACAGAGAACTGAGGGGCTCTGCACACAGCTACCTGTCCAGCTCTTCTCCTTCTTTTCAGTCAGCCCTACAAAGCCCAGTTTGTCTTATCTGTTGTCTTAATGCCCAGAACAGTCCCTTTGCTGGAGATGGCCCCAAACACCCATGTCTGTTCAGCTCGACTTGACATTAAAAATTGCCTTGCGTTAAACACACAGCTCACAGGTATTCTTACTTTTATTTTTTTAACGTGGGAGGCTAAAGAGATTGAGACAGGAACAGACACAGCGACTGAATTACTTTCTGCTTTCTACAGGACCGGTGCTGCAGACAGATCCATGATGACTTCTGTTCAGGTCTGACTTCTGATTCAGGAATGCTTTGCAGCCGGAAGAACATCATTTCAGGTCTCAAGCAACAACCTTCTGATAATAACAGTGGGAAAGAAGAATGAGCAGAGCAAATCCACTATACCCAAGCAGAACTACTGCAAGACACGGCTGGTCTGATGCATCCACCGTAGACCTTCCAAAGCAACATCTGACAAGACCCATCCCAGCAAGAGCTTATGATCCAAGCCTCATAGCTGGGATGCAATCATGACTTCTCTGCTTGAAGGTTCCTTCCTCATCTCTTGAAACACATACAAGCAAACTGGGAACTTCCATGCTCCGTCAAAGCACTGATTGCTGAACAAGAGCAGAGCAATTTAAGTTTTGAGGTAGGGTGTGATGCACCTAAGGAGAGCTCTTAAATATCCTAAGAGTATTTGAGGAAGATGTCAGAATACAGACCGGGATTACGACCACCAACTGTGAATAATAAATAAGTCAGGGAAAGCAACAACAAAATCAGAAGTGATTTGTGAGTAGGAGGAGCAGATGAACCACTGAAAGCTCCTAATCCCTTTTTCCCAAGACAGCCTTGCACTGCAAAGAAAACAAAACAGCAAAGAGCCTGCACAGAATGGAAGCAACCACCATTGAGTCACAGTATTACTAAACAGTAAAAGTAGCTTGTAAATAATAGGAAATGTGACAAAGAAAGCATTTTGTGAGGGCTGCTCCAAAATTACTGCCTCCTGTTTTAGTGTGCTGGCCCACCACATCAGAGGTACGTGTTGGTGCTACGGCAGGAGGACATGAACATTCCCACCAGCATTCCATTCCTCTTTTTTGCCACGTGGCACCTGGCAGCGAAGGTGCAGTCTGACCAAACAGCATCTCACATGGCAGTGCATATGAAAAAAAGGAAAAGGTGTGCCACTGAACACCTCCAAGGAGAGCAAAATTGCACCCACTGACATCCATCAACACCTGCTGAACATCTACAGGGAAGAAACAGGGCAAGTGAGCACAGCAAGGCAACAGGTAGTGCATTTCAGGTGGGTCACCTCTGCTGGAACAGATTTGGCTGAGCAAAGCATGCAGGCTCTCATTCTCTGCTGGTGAGAATGCACAGCTAATGGTGTTGAAAAACAGTGCTTTGTAGCTGAGAATTTGCTCCATTAAACAGTGTTACTGCGCACTGTTCTCTCTACCTGTTATGGCTTCCATGAAGATAAGGAGGCATTCCTTATGGAGGGACCTACAGAATACTGAAGACGTGTATGACCTCTGATAGAGGTCCCTGGACCTCCCTGACACCTCAAAACAAGCATCACAGCAGCAGGTGACTTTGAAAAGTGTATGGACACAGGTAATTTACTAGACACGGGCAAGCACGCAAGAGAAAGAGAAGATCTCAAAAGAACCAAATTGAAGGCAGATATTTAGTGACTAACTTTCATCCGCCCCTCTGCCAGACTGGAGTCTGCGATACACAAGGCTGTTAATTTTGCTGTGACCCAAATGTAGCACTCAAAAACATTAACACTTGTTTCTGGCATTCTTTTAAGCCCACAGAATGCCTACGCTACGATGGGTTGCGTGGAGCAGCCTTGGCTAAACAGAACCCAGAGACTGACTGCAAGATATGCTTCCACTGAGCTGTTTTTGGACTTGGTGCACAAGAGCTACTTCATGCTTGATATGACACACCTTCAGAAAGACCTGTCTTTAATCTGGGCTGACCCCTTTCCTTCAGAGAAGTGTTCTCTATAAGAGGAGAGGCAAAGCTAATCAAGTGGAATAGTTTACCTCTGTTAACTTCAAAAAAACAGATTCTCCAGTCTCCAAAAAACATTAAGTTTAAGAGCCTATGCCTTTTTCAAAAGTCTACCCACTGCTATGAAATCACACAAGTATAGTACTGAGTGCACAGGACTTATCAACATTATTACTGACATTTGGGGAAGACACAGCTCTCACTTGTGGTGTTCTGGTGGGGTTATAAAGTCAGAGAATCCTCTGCAATTTTGGAAATATCTTCTTCTCCTTTCCACGCCATTCTGCAAGCTCAGCCTTCTATTCGGGAAGGAGCTTCACAGAGAATCCAAGTTCTTTCACTTGAGGAGTAACTACCCAAACATTCCAGAGAGAAACAATTGGAAGAAAAATAACCCCAGCATTTTTTCAAAATGCAGCACAAGTCTGTATCCAAGAAAAAAGGAAGCAACACAACCTAGTGGGAAGGGAAAGGAGAGGGGGAAAAGAAAGGAGAGAGGGAAAAGCTCTTTCTTGGCAGAGCACATGCTACCTCCTCCATGCTCCAGGGCCAGATGAGAAAGACAGGAAAGGAGAACCCACACCACCCTCAAAACTCTTGAAACTCAGCAGTTCTTTATTGATTGCACGTCCCCAGGCTGCCGCTGGGCTCTTAGGACACTTTGTCCCCTCTCCACCACTGCTGGGCCACCACCACTGAGTGGCTCCACTTGCAGGCAGCCAGGCAGCTGCTGGGAAGAGGACTCCAATGGGACGATCCTGCCACTCATCACTACAGACGGATTTCAGGCACAGGATGAAGAATGGGCCGGAGTCTCCAAGGGGCCCTATGCCCAATGGGCACGACTTCTCACTGCTAAAAACAATGGCACAACTCAGCCATCCCCAGAAAAGGGCCCCTCAGCACCCCATCCTTCCTTCTCCTTCAAAACCGGGGCAACTCTCCGGCCATAGGCCCCACATTCAAATGCTGCACTGTTTCCTTTGCTATAGAACACTGCTCAATGCCATACCCGACTGGCTGTGATGTCATCGGCCAGAGTTCCAAGCCGTGCAACGGCATTACCAGTTGTGCAGCTGAGGAGGCAGCAGGCACCTCGAGCACCTCCTCAGCAGCAATGCCTCCTTCTCGAAAGAGAAAATATCCTTCTCGTAAGAGAACATATGACGAGATGGTAAGCGGAATATACAAAGGGCACCTAAAGGAAGACCCTGTGGAGCCGAAGGAGGTGGATCCACCTCCGGAGAAGCCCATGGAGGTGGATCCTCCAGCTGCCAAGAGATCCACGATGCAGCATCGGGGATGCTTATATGAAATGGTGAGCAAGATGTTGAAAAGAGGTGCCAAACTGGGTAAAAGTGGTCGTGCTCCGGGGGTGGGAGGGGGAACGGAGGAAATAGATGGGTCTACAAAAAACAACGGCACGATTTGAGAAGGAACGGCAGCTTTACTAAATCTAATAAGAATGAACAATTGAGAGAGAGAGAGAGACAAAGTTTCCCAACCAGAAACTGGGAGCTCACGTCAGGGAGGAACTGCAGGGGAAGCACACGTGCTGAATTTCCACGGCAGCGCGCCGAGAGAGAGGGGGCCTGGTGTCCGGTGCGGAGCTCCAACCCTCTGCTGCTCAGCAACGGCATTCACTCCTTAATTGCCGGCACCATGTTCCGATGCGGAATGCTGGCACCAAAAGCACAGCACCGCAACACACGCATCCCCTCTCCAGTCACTTAAAACAGTTACCCATATCCTCACCCCAATTCTTCTCAATAGTCCCAGATCTCTACTTTCATTAGCACAGCCACCGCAAATGGCATTCTTCTACATTACAAATGGGTTCTGCTCTGGATTACGATAACCTCCTCACTGAACAAAAAATACTGCAGCCTCATTATGTATTCAGGATACCAATTCCTATACATACCACTCTGCCTGTCTTGAAAAGGAGCTGATGGACCATTTGTGTCCCATCTGCAGCATGCGTTAGGTTGCGATAAGGATTTTTCTGTTTGCTGGATCCAACCTCCAGAGCTTCCACAAAGGACACCAGGGCAGAAACGGGGATCTAAGAAAAGAAGCACAGAATTAAAAAACAACCTCAAAATGGATTTCCCATCGCTAATTACATTACGTAGGGGCGTGCCATGCTTTGTTGGCTCCAAGAGCATAACCGGACACACAACGTAAAACCACAGTCAGGGGATTTATTTCTAGGGAGCACACTACCTAGGTGCTGTCGTTTCCCTCCAGCATGTGGGGCAATGCAATTTTAATCATCTTCAACCATTTCTCATCAGGCGGGTAAAGTATCTGAGGAAGACCTGGAGGCGGAGAAAGTAGGAGTCCTGCCACAGTAAGTGTCAACAGACAAAGGGAGACTGGAATACTTGGGCGGGGAGAGTGGGGAACATCTCAGAGCAAGGTCCAAGATACTGAGGACATCTTTTACTCCAAATTCAGTAGCATTTCTATTTTGAAATCTGCAGCAAGCCAAGCTTTCATCTTTTGTTTGCATGCTGGAGATTGCTAAGAAGCTCAGGAGAATGACACTGTCATTCCCGCAGGGTTTCAAGGGTGAGACTGTTTGGAAACCCTCCTGCTTCATGCTGCCCTATGACACTAAAATGCTCGACCTGCACAACAGTTGGTCCTGGTTGCTGCAGATTCTATCCCCCTTTTAGGGGAAATGACAGGGACCGCCAAGTCTTCACCTACACCTTCCAACACAGATCAAATCGGTGCCTTCTGAATAAAGCAAAGCAGAACAAGAAAGTCCAGATGGAAGAGGCACACTGATACACCAATTGAACCAGCAAAGGCTGAGGGCAAAAAGAATCCTGCTTTGCCTTCCTCACTGAAACGTTGGGATGGGCACCAGTGTACCGGCCTGTGCTCATATTTTCACCACCTGCTGTGCAGTGAAACAGTATCACAAATATTTCTAGCTATCTTGCTCAACCCAAAGACATCTGATTATCTTAATTATCTTTTAACTATCTTCAACATCCTTAAAAAAAAAAAAAGGTGAGTGAGTTGACTGGGGTTTTTAAAAATTTTCAAAGCAAGATAAAGTCACAGTAATGCTACACTGAGTGCCAACAACGGGATAAAAATGACCTTTATGAGCTACAAGTAAATGTCTAACTGCAGTTGGGAGAGACACTGGTAGCTGTAACTGATACACTAATGCTGCAGGGTGCTCAGTTGAGAGATGTAAGCAGTTCAGTTCCCAGCTCATAAAGCTGAACTATAATGTACAAACTTCCTTGCAGGAGGTTGAATTCCATCTCAGCTCCTCTGGGTGGCAGTGGGAGCTGACAGTGATCAGATCTATCAACAGAGAAGGCACCATCATCTCTGAAGAGGATGCTCCCTGAACACCACGAACCTCTCTCCTACTCCTACACCCTTTTTGGACTCTTTGTGTACATTTAAACTTGTATTTATTAGATAACTTTTTAATCTATTAATGTACATACGTTTCATATACAATAATTTATATGTAGCTTTATATTATCTGTTTTCTACGAAGTCTTATATTTATTATCTGTTTTACATGTTGACTTGTATTTATTAGATAGTGTACGTTTAAACTTGTATTTATTAGAAAATGCATTTTTAAACTTCTATTTATTAGCTTACTTATTAATATATTACTTTACTTCTAGTTCCCATTAAATTGAAAATATTGTTTTGATAATCTGAAAGAGAAATCACTGTATGGCAATCTTATTTTCAGAAATAAAAGGTTTGTGTCTCTTTATGCCTATTTTATTGTAGCAGTGTTGTGCTCTTGCACCTCATAAAACGAATGACAAAACTGCAAAAGATTTCTTGCACCACAATGTGGCAGTGGCCAAGTAGATGCTATGTTTTACTGTAGAGTAATTGAGACTTCACTGAGGGAGAAATCCTTCTTCCTGCGTGGCCAACCAAACTTTTGCTCATGACAGTAATGACAGTCCCATTTCACTTGAAAGAACTAGGGGGAAAATTTCCCCTTAAGGAAGCAAGAGGGCGTCGCACTTTGCTTGGAGCCCGGCAGCACCACAACACCTTGAAAATTAGAGGATTCTATGGTCCTATAAAAAAAGTAGCGCCGACGTGATGCCTGTGTTGGAGAGAAATCAAAAGGTAAGCAGAACTTCACAGACGCCTTGTGGTGGAGGGGAAAAATGCTCTCAGTAATGAGAGCAGGAGCACTCCTTGCATACTCTGGAGAAGCTGCAGCATTTCATTGTTTCACTAAAAGCCGTTTAATTTTCTCAGGATGATTGCACAGCTTTGGGTTTCTCAGGGAAGGCATCCTGTTGGTCACCACAGCAAAAGAAAGGGCGCACCACTCAAAAACAAACGACTTTTCACTTAGTGGCATCTCAATCATTGCCACTCTCACTGAGGGGAATCTTGGTTATGGGAATCCACATCAGCTGAAGAGATATGAGTGTACATTTCTCCATCACTCTGCATGACTTAAAGAGCCCACCAAGCAGTCAGGCAGCTCTAAGTTTGGGTTTTCTTTTGTCTCTACTTGGCTGTACTGAACTAAAACACACAAGAAAGGCACCAGTCCCTGTTAAGATGATGAGGCGGGGACATTAAAGACAAAGTCTCATTTCAGATGCAGTCCAGTTATTCTAAACAACCAACTCCTGTTTAATCCACGTCCATTCCCTACCACAAGACCATCCAGGCACAGACTTGTTCTCAACATAGTTTTGAAAGCAATACACCCTAGAGTAACCAAGATGCTGCTATTTCACCCTGAGCAAACTAGTCCGTGTTTTTGTTGATAATCCCGGTGCCCCACTTACTCCAGCTTCGTTGGTTCTGTTGGTGACCCCTAATATATCTATTTTTTTTCAGACTGCTTGTGACCTCTCATTTTTCAATTCTGAACTCTCACAACTGGAAGATTATTATTCCAAAGCTGACTGTGGTCTTGAAGATATGAACCCAAACAGTGCAAGAAAATCCCTTCTCTCAGAGCAACGGATACCTTTGCTTTTCCATTTCTCTGCACCCGCACTCTCATTCTTCCTTCTGCAAAGCTGAGATTAATTTCAACACATTACTAAGTCAAAGGCTTCATCGTTGAACACTAGAACAGAGCTGGAATCTTCAAGGATAAGGCCATTTTTAAGTTCTGGTCTTTCTTTTACTCAAAGAATATTCCTGCAGGCCAGTAAGTTCTGAATGGAGATGAGCCAGACTAAGCATCAGAAAGAAGGAAAGGGCAAGTTCAAAGAGTCTCTTCCCCAAGTGAAACATCACACTGTTACTCCACTCCTTTGTACAGACACCCCAGCCTTCTCTTCTCCCACCATCACCTCATGGCTGGGCTTACCTTTAGCACTCCAATTGCAGATGGTGGGTAGCTCAAACCGACCGTATTGGATGTCCGCCTGTACGTTCTACCAAGATAAAACAGATAAGGCAACATATAAATAAACTTAAAAAATACTGCAGCAACAAAGAAACACACTGACACAGGGGATACTGGATAGCCCAGCAATCTCTAACTACCATTTCTTCCTTCTTCTTAGCGTGCACACATGCTCTCTATCCCACTTCTCTTGTAGCTCTTTACCCGAGGCCATATGCTTCCCAGCATATCAGACCTTGGTCCCAAGGCTGAAGATTAGCAAGACACTGTTCATGCCAGATCTTCATCATTGGGAAAGGCTCCACACAAATACACAAGATGTCCCCCATTTCCCACCACAGCAAACCACACGGCCCTTGCAGTTTCTGTAGTTCTTGCTTGCCCAGCATGAGAGCTCGTTCTGAATGCACTGAAATGTTTTGGAGTCTGCAAGTCATCAGATCCAGTTCGGTACAACTGTTACTTTTCTCTACTCTTTTTATTTTAACATCTGTACTACATCTTTTGGGTGTTCTTTGTGTGTGGATGAGAGAGAACGAGGAAATAATCCACATCCGTTATCTGTACAAAACAATGCACCGAACTGTATTTGTTTTCAGGCCGCACGTTTTCATAGGCTTAGTGAACTCCCAAAAGCTGACTGCTCAAACACCTTTCCCCAGCTCACCCTTTTTTGCACTTCAGAAACACAGGAGTAAAAAGAGACAGAGGAAAGCTTTCTTCTCCCACCTGACGTGACCACGCGTGAAGTCCTTCCCTTCCCTTTCACCTTGCCACCTTCCGCTCTCAAACATCAAAAATGTCAGGCCCCTTTGCAGAACTCTCCCACTGCCTAAATCACACTATTTCTTACCTCCTCCTCCTCCTCCCAAGAACCAGCAGTTTTCAAAGACAGTTCAGGCAAAGGCCCTTTGCCTTAGCTCAGGAGAGCAACAACTCTCCCCTGGTGCCATTTTCCATCCCAACATTTCCTTTTTCATCTCACAATTACTCAAATCCACTACATCACAGCCTCTGACAGCCAGCTTTCTGCCACTCATTTATTTCCTTCCCAAGCAACTCCTGCACTGAGAGTGAGGGTTAACTCACAAACTGCCTGGGAGGAATCTTTCCCAAGGAGAAATGACAGCTGATGCTGTCCTGTTAGCTTTACCATTATTGCTGCCACTCTTAGCACTCATGCAGCAATTTTTGGAAATCCCCTCTTGATCTCCAAATGTTTCACAGCAGTCTTGGTCCATACACGAGCTGCCTGATTCAGGCCATGAGTACCATGACACAAGATCTTCTTCATTGAAAATAAATAAATAGACATCAGAGGTCCAAGGGCAAGGTAAGACCTGATCTGAACTTAGGAAATTTTAATGAGTCCCGACCTAGGGCTATGCAGATGTGTGTATCCTTGCTCCGAACCATTTCACCTGTGCTGTCACATCTGTATCATGCTAAAAACAGATCCATGACTGCTGATTCACGTTGCACTCTCCTAGCAGCTATCTGCCAATCAGATCTTCATAGAAACATCATTAGAATCGTACCAGAAGTTCTCTTCACTCAGTACTGCAGGTGCAATCGGCAGTGCATGAGCAGCTGCTAGAACAAAGTCTTTGAATGTTCCCTTACCTTTCCACAAATATCCCAGCTTGTACTGTGTGGACAATACTCCTGAACCGCGGTTTCTCCTCGGTCCTTTTCAGCATCATCCCCATTTGCCGTGTGACCGTAGAAGCCAACCAGTCCCGGACCTCTGAGGGCACGGAGTCAGACTGGATGTCACTGAGCTCATCTTCTGTGTCCAGTAAATGCCGAGAGGAGGGAGGGAAAACAAAGGGTAAAAAGGAAAAAAAAACTGCCTTGGAGAGCACTGCAACAACCAAAAACAAATGCACATCTTCATTCTAATAACAGCATCATGAAAACTCTTTCAGCAAGTCTTCAATAGATTGTTCTCTTCTGCAGTTAAATGCTGGATTGTGAAACTCTCCACTAGGATGACAACAAAGAAGTATCAGTCTTCCAAAGAACAACTACATAATCATCCGCTCACACCTCACCTTCAGCCCATCAGACAGCGCTGACAGTCACATCACATCTGACTTCTCAGTTACTATCACACAGTCCTTTCCTATCCTGACCACCTGAGGTGACTCAGAACTGGGGTAGCTGCACACAACAGAAAGTGCAATTCCTCTACAATTCCTTATCTGTTTCTATCACAGACTCCAGTAAAACAACTTGGACTTTCAAAGGCTTGATAGAAGCAAATCCATCTAACTCTATTCAACAGAAATAAAAAGGTACGAATTTGGACTTTTCCACAGAAACTTCAATCAGAAACAGTGGAAAACAATTCCTGTGAAAATCTTTCTCCTAAGAGAATGTACGCTAAATGTTTGATTGTTTTTGATCCCCCCCCTCCCACATGAAACTCAAAACATATTTTAAGACGGAGAACTGAAGATCAAAGAAATGCAATATTTTTTCTGTGAATACTAAATCAGGACTACAACAACTATGCCAGCTGATGCGTACCTTACAATTTTGTGTGCTACCTGTGAGATAAATATTCATCTTTGTAATTCACTCACCTAGTTTCATCAGTGTATACTGACTCAAGGACTGACGCAGCGTATTCCACGTTTTTCTTCAAGTCTACAACCAAAGCCTCCCCTCTCTCTAGCTGCTTTACCAAAGATCGCAACCTGCAAGAGGAAAATAAAAAGCAATTAGAACAAAGAGGATCAGTTAAAAACTGGATCCAGCACCACAGCTGGCAGACGAGATTGGCACAGGTAAGCTTTCGGAAGTCCACAGAACGCTTGAAAAACAATCAGTCACCATGACATAAAACAAACATCAGGTTATACCCAGGCTCAAACAAGGCAGTGAGATTTGACAGCTCCCTGTCATACCGGAGTATGTTAAAATAGAAATCTCTTGGAATTCAGCTAAGGTGGTAAGGGACGTGATTTCAATCATGACAAAAAAGAAAAATAAAACAAAAGTCAAATAACTTGTGGAGCACAATTCTGTTGATAAATTCAGACCCTGATGAAGGCTGTTTTACATGCTAAGCTGCACTGCACCAACAGCAGCTCCCCACCCCTTAAACACTGAATCTGCTGAGGGAAAAACAACCATAAAAAAACACTGATTATTTGTCTAGTCCAGACACAGAAACACCAGTCCTAGTGGCAATGGTTATCTTTGACAAAAAGCTGTGTAGTTAGACATAGGAAGAAACTTGAACAGGAGTGGTCAGAGCAAGCTCTGAGTGACCCTGTTCCTTTTTACAGCTCCCTGAAGGGACACTGTATCTTCAGTGGGCAAAGGAAAAGCCCAGCCCCTGTGCAGTGTTAAGCCTTTCAACCTCCTCTGAGCCCACAGACAGCTCAGCCAGGTGTGGTGTTAACTTCTGAAAAATAAGCTAGGCCACTTCCAGAAGACGGCTTCCCACACTGCCTTTCCATGGGACATATCTGCTAGCATTCACCGTAAAAACCTCAGCCAGCACCTGCGGATAAGCCCACTGACATCAACAGAGCAATATATTAGTGCAAAGCAAGCAAGATGGCTCTTCGGTGTACGTGAGAGGCTGTCCAAAACCTATGCCATTCCACAGAATGGCAAATCTGGAAATACTTAAAGAATGTTAAGACAATCTGTTGAGGGACATTTGTTTCGAGAGAACTGTTGATGATAGGTGAACTGGGTGATAGGTTGGACTCGTTGCAGAAATCAGGGAGAGTTCAGCACATTCATACCAAAATATTTCTGTGTCATCTTCATTGTCCCCCATCTGTTAGCATTCGAGTACCCGCAGGAGAAGGTCTTAAGTTTTTCACGCTTTCCAGTTCCTAAAATTCCTATGTTCCAGGGCAGCTTTTAGAAACCCACAGTTAAGCAAGTGCAGAGCAGAGCGCATACAAGGTGTGAAGTTCAAGGAGTACGCCCTGCCTTCAGATGGGTCCAGTAAAGAAAGCAAGAAGTTATACGTGCGCATGTCTGTCTGCACATGCCACCAAGCTATGTATTTTCAGCTTGCTTCAACTTCGTAACAGAGCCTCAAACACATAAAAACGGCACCAATTTCCACTAAGCAGAGGAGTTTTTCACAATCCCTGAACTACAATGAGCACAGGAAAAACAAGTCTTGAAAGATGCCTGTCCTGTTACACATCACTGACAGAAACATCTGAGCAAGTCCTCAGCTTTTCTTTTTTTTTTTGTCCCTGACTGCCTAGACAAAGTCGTATTTTCAAGGCTTATGACTTGGATTTCTAATTCAATCAGATGCTTTTAATAATTTCCCTCTGAGTCCATCAGTGACTTCGTGCCACTTTTTCCCACAGGTAGCAACACAAGGGATGCTGTTAGGATCAAGTACATCAGAGACAAAGCCCCTTGACACTGCTGTACAATATTTGTACAAGATGCTCCTAGAATCTGCAGAAAACCTTTGCTGCACCAGTTGCCAAATGTTTTGGTAACAGCACACCATCACCTTGCCAACAGGTAAGAGCTCCCTTTTAACTCAAAACCCATTCAAGGTAGTATGGTGTTGTAAATTCATTTTAGGCGCGTGCTGTAGCTCAGGGGTGACCTCTGGTCTGATAACTACAAGCAGGGAAAGAACAGAGAACTGAGGGGCTCTGCACACAGCTACCTGTCCAGCTCTTCTCCTTCTTTTCAGTCAGCCCTACAAAGCCCAGTTTGTCTTATCTGTTGTCTTAATGCCCAGAACAGTCCCTTTGCTGGAGATGGCCCCAAACACCCATGTCTGTTCAGCAAGACTTGACATTAAAAATTGCCTTGCGTTAAACACACAGCTCACAGGTATTCTTACTTTTATTTTTTTAACGTGGGAGGCTAAAGAGATTGAGACAGGAACAGACACAGCGACTGAATTACTTTCTGCTTTCTACAGGACCGGTGCTGCAGACAGATCCATGATGACTTCTGTTCAGGTCTGACTTCTGATTCAGGAATGCTTTGCAGCCGGAAGAACATCATTTCAGGTCTCAAGCAACAACCTTCTGATAATAACAGTGGGAAAGAAGAATGAGCAGAGCAAATCCACTATACCCAAGCAGAACTACTGCAAGACACGGCTGGTCTGATGCATCCACCGTAGACCTTCCAAAGCAACATCTGACAAGACCCATCCCAGCAAGAGCTTATGATCCAAGCCTCATAGCTGGGATGCAATCATGACTTCTCTGCTTGAAGGTTCCTTCCTCATCTCTTGAAACACATACAAGCAAACTGGGAACTTCCATGCTCCGTCAAAGCACTGATTGCTGAACAAGAGCAGAGCAATTTAAGTTTTGAGGTAGGGTGTGATGCACCTAAGGAGAGCTCTTAAATATCCTAAGAGTATTTGAGGAAGATGTCAGAATACAGACCGGGATTACGACCACCAACTGTGAATAATAAATAAGTCAGGGAAAGCAACAACAAAATCAGAAGTGATTTGTGAGTAGGAGGAGCAGATGAACCACTGAAAGCTCCTAATCCCTTTTTCCCAAGACAGCCTTGCACTGCAAAGAAAACAAAACAGCAAAGAGCCTGCACAGAATGGAAGCAACCACCATTGAGTCACAGTATTACTAAACAGTAAAAGTAGCTTGTAAATAATAGGAAATGTGACAAAGAAAGCATTTTGTGAGGGCTGCTCCAAAATTACTGCCTCCTGTTTTAGTGTGCTGGCCCACCACATCAGAGGTACGTGTTGGTGCTACGGCAGGAGGACATGAACATTCCCACCAGCATTCCATTCCTCTTTTTTGCCACGTGGCACCTGGCAGCGAAGGTGCAGTCTGACCAAACAGCATCTCACATGGCAGTGCATATGAAAAAAAGGAAAAGGTGTGCCACTGAACACCTCCACGGAGAGCAAAATTGCACCCACTGACATCCATCAACACCTGCTGAACATCTACAGGGAAGAAACAGGGCAAGTGAGCACAGCAAGGCAACAGGTAGTGCATTTCAGGTGGGTCACCTCTGCTGGAACAGATTTGGCTGAGCAAAGCATGCAGGCTCTCATTCTCTGCTGGTGAGAATGCACAGCTAATGGTGTTGAAAAACAGTGCTTTGTAGCTGAGAATTTGCTCCATTAAACAGTGTTACTGCGCACTGTTCTCTCTACCTGTTATGGCTTCCATGAAGATAAGGAGGCATTCCTTATGGAGGGACCTACAGAATACTGAAGACGTGTATGACCTCTGATAGAGGTCCCTGGACCTCCCTGACACCTCAAAACAAGCATCACAGCAGCAGGTGACTTTGAAAAGTGTATGGACACAGGTAATTTACTAGACACGGGCAAGCACGCAAGAGAAAGAGAAGATCTCAAAAGAACCAAATTGAAGGCAGATATTTAGTGACTAACTTTCATCCGCCCCTCTGCCAGACTGGAGTCTGCGATACACAAGGCTGTTAATTTTGCTGTGACCCAAATGTAGCACTCAAAAACATTAACACTTGTTTCTGGCATTCTTTTAAGCCCACAGAATGCCTACGCTACGATGGGTTGCGTGTAGCAGCCTTGGCTAAACAGAACCCAGAGACTGACTGCAAGATATGCTTCCACTGAGCTGTTTTTGGACTTGGTGCACAAGAGCTACTTCATGCTTGATATGACACACCTTCAGAAAGACCCGTCTTTAATCTGGGCTGACCCCTTTCCTTCAGAGAAGTGTTCTCTATAAGAGGAGAGGCAAAGCTAATCAAGTGGAATAGTTTACCTCTGTTAACTTCAAAAAAACAGATTCTCCAGTCTCCAAAAAACATTAAGTTTAAGAGCCTATGCCTTTTTCAAAAGTCTACCCACTGCTATGAAATCACACAAGTATAGTACTGAGTGCACAGGACTTATCAACATTATTACTGACATTTGGGGAAGACACAGCTCTCACTTGTGGTGTTCTGGTGGGGTTATAAAGTCAGAGATCCCTCTGCAATTTTGGAAATATCTTCTTCTCCTTTCCACGCCATTCTGCAAGCTCAGCCTTCTATTCGGGAAGGAGCTTCACAGAGAATCCAAGTTCTTTCACTTGAGGAGTAACTACCCAAACATTCCAGAGAGAAACAATTGGAAGAAAAATAACCCCAGCATTTTTTCAAAACGCAGCACAAGTCTGTATCCAAGAAAAAAGGAAGCAACACAATCTAGTGGGAAGGGAAAGGAGAGGGGGAAAAGAAAGGAGAGAGGGAAAAGCTCTTTCTTGGCAGAGCACATGCTACCTCCTCCATGCTCCAGGGCCAGATGAGAAAGACAGGAAAGGAGAACCCACACCACCCTCAAAACTCTTGAAACTCAGCAGTTCTTTATTGATTGCACGTCCCCAGGCTGCCGCTGGGCTCTTAGGACACTTTGTCCCCTCTCCACCACTGCTGGGCCACCACCACTGAGTGGCTCCACTTGCAGGCAGCCAGGCAGCTGCTGGGAAGAGGACTCCAATGGGACGATCCTGCCACTCATCACTACAGACGGATTTCAGGCACAGGATGAAGAATGGGCCGGAGTCTCCAAGGGGCCCTATGCCCAATGGGCACGACTTCTCACTGCTAAAAACAATGGCACAACTCAGCCATCCCCAGAAAAGGGCCCCTCAGCACCCCATCCTTCCTTCTCCTTCAAAACCGGGGCAACTCTCCGGCCATAGGCCCCACATTCAAATGCTGCACTGTTTCCTTTGCTATAGAACACTGCTCAATGCCATACCCGACTGGCTGTGATGTCATCGGCCAGAGTTCCAAGCCGTGCAACGGCATTACCAGTTGTGCAGCTGAGGAGGCAGCAGGCACCTCGAGCACCTCCTCAGCAGCAATGCCTCCTTCTCGAAAGAGAAAATATCCTTCTCGTAAGAGAACATATGACGAGATGGTAAGCGGAATATACAAAGGGCACCTAAAGGAAGACCCTGTGGAGCCGAAGGAGGTGGATCCACCTCCGGAGAAGCCCATGGAGGTGGATCCTCCAGCTGCCAAGAGATCCACGATGCAGCATCGGGGATGCTTATATGAAATGGTGAGCAAGATGTTGAAAAGAGGTGCCAAACTGGGTAAAAGTGGTCGTGCTCCGGGGGTGGGAGGGGGAACGGAGGAAATAGATGGGTCTACAAAAAACAACGGCACGATTTGAGAAGGAACGGCAGCTTTACTAAATCTAATAAGAATGAACAATTGAGAGAGAGAGAGAGACAAAGTTTCCCAACCAGAAACTGGGAGCTCACGTCAGGGAGGAACTGCAGGGGAAGCACACGTGCTGAATTTCCACGGCAGCGCGCCGAGAGAGAGGGGGCCTGGTGTCCGGTGCGGAGCTCCAACCCTCTGCTGCTCAGCAACGGCATTCACTCCTTAACTGCCGGCACCATGTTCCGATGCGGAATGCCGGCACCAAAAGCACAGCACCGCAACACACGCATCCCCTCTCCAGTCACTTAAAACAGTTACCCATATCCTCACCCCAATTCTTCTCAATAGTCCCAGATCTCTACTTTCATTAGCACAGCCACCGCAAATGGCATTCTTCTACATTACAAATGGGTTCTGCTCTGGATTACGATAACCTCCTCACTGAACAAAAAATACTGCAGCCTCATTATGTATTCAGGATACCAATTCCTATACATACCACTCTGCCTGTCTTGAAAAGGAGCTGATGGACCGTTGGTGTCCCATCTGCAGCATGCGTTAGGTTGCGATAAGGATTTTTCTGTTTGCTGGATCCAACCTCCAGAGCTTCCACAAAGGACACCAGGGCAGAAACGGGGATCTAAGAAAAGAAGCACAGAATTAAAAAACAACCTCAAAATGGATTTCCCATCGCTAATTACATTACGTAGGGGCGTGCCATGCTTTTTTGGCTCCAAGAGCATAACCGGACACACAACGTAAAACCACAGTCAGGGGATTTATTTCTAGGGAGCACACTACCTAGGTGCTGTCGTTTCCCTCCAGCATGTGGGGCAATGCAATTTTAATCATCTTCAACCATTTCTCATCAGGCGGGTAAAGTATCTGAGGAAGACCTGGAGGCGGAGAAAGTAGGAGTCCTGCCACAGTAAGTGTCAACAGACAAAGGGAGACTGGAATACTTGGGCGGGGAGAGTGGGGAACATCTCAGAGCAAGGTCCAAGATACTGAGGACATCTTTTACTCCAAATTCAGTAGCATTTCTATTTTGAAATCTGCAGCAAGCCAAGCTTTCATCTTTTGTTTGCATGCTGGAGATTGCTAAGAAGCTCAGGAGAATGACACTGTCATTCCCGCAGGGTTTCAAGGGTGAGACTGTTTGGAAACCCTCCTGCTTCATGCTGCCCTATGACACTAAAATGCTCGACCTGCACAACAGTTGGTCCTGGTTGCTGCAGATTCTATCCCCCTTTTAGGGGAAATGACAGGGACCGCCAAGTCTTCACCTACACCTTCCAACACAGATCAAATCGGTGCCTTCTGAATAAAGCAAAGCAGAACAAGAAAGTCCAGATGGAAGAGGCACACTGATACACCAATTGAACCAGCAAAGGCTGAGGGCAAAAAGAATCCTGCTTTGCCTTCCTCACTGAAACGTTGGGATGGGCACCAGTGTACCGGCCTGTGCTCATATTTTCACCACCTGCTGTGCAGTGAAACAGTATCACAAATATTTCTAGCTATCTTGCTCAACCCAAAGACATCTGATTATCTTAATTATCTTTTAACTATCTTCAACATCCTTAAAAAAAAAAACAGGTGAGTGAGTTGACTGGGGTTTTTAAAAATTTTCAAAGCAAGATAAAGTCACAGTAATGCTACACTGAGTGCCAACAACGGGATAAAAATGACCTTTATGAGCTACAAGTAAATGTCTAACTGCAGTTGGGAGAGACACAGGTAGCTGTAACTGATACACTAATGCTGCAGGGTGCTCAGTTGAGAGATGTAAGCAGTTCAGTTCCCAGCTCATAAAGCTGAACTATAATGTAGAAACTTCCTTGCAGGAGGTTGAATTCCATCTCAGCTCCTCTGGGTGGCAGTGGGAGCTGACAGTGATCAGATCTATCAACAGAGAAGGCACCATCATCTCTGAAGAGGATGCTCCCTGAACACCACGAACCGCTCTCCTACTCCTACACCCTTTTTGGACTCTTTGTGTACATTTAAACTTGTATTTATTAGATAACTTTTTAATCTATTAATGTACATACGTTTCATATACAATAATTTATATGTAGCTTTATATTATCTGTTTTCTATGAAGTCTTATATTTATTATCTGTTTTATATGTTGACTTGTATTTATTAGATAGTGTACGTTTAAACTTGTATTTATTAGAAAATGTATTTTTAAACTTCTATTTATTAGCTTACTTATTAATATATTACTTTACTTCTAGTTCCCATTAAATTGAAAATATTGTTTTGATAATCTGAAAGAGAAATCACTGTATGGCAATCTTATTTTCAGAAATAAAAGGTTTGTGTCTCTTTATGCCTATTTTATTGTAGCAGTGTTGTGCTCTTGCAGCTCATAAAACCAATGACAAAACTGCAAAAGATTTCTTGCACCACAATGTGGCAGTGGCCAAGTAGATGCTATGTTTTACTGTAGAGTAATTGAGACTTCACTGAGGGAGAAATCCTTCTTCCTGCGTGGCCAACCAAAGTTTTGCTCATGACAGTAATGACAGTCCCATTTCACTTGAAAGAACTAGGGGGAAAATTTCCCCTTAAGGAAGCAAGAGGGCGTCGCACTTTGCTTGGAGCCCGGCAGCACCACAACACCTTGAAAATTAGAGGATTCTATGGTCCTATAAAAAAATTAGCGCCGACGTGATGCCTGTGTTGGAGAGAAATCAAAAGGTAAGCAGAACTTCACAGACGCCTTGTGGTGGAGGAGAAAAATGCTCTCAGTAATGAGAGCAGGAGCACTCCTTGCATACTCTGGAGAAGCTGCAGCATTTCATTGTTTCACTAAAAGCCAATTAATTTTCTCAGGATGATTCCACAGCTTTGGGTTTCTCAGGGAAGGCATCCTGTTGGTCACCACAGCAAAAGAAAGGGCGCACCACTCAAAAACAAACTACTTTTCACTTAGTGGCATCTCAATCATTGCCACTCTCACTCTGAGGGGAATCTTGGTTATGGGAATCCACATCAGCTGAAGAGATATGAGTGTACATTTCTCCATCACTCTGCATGACTTACAGAGCCCACCAAGCAGTCAGGCAGCTCTAAGTTTGGGTTTTCTTTTGTCTCTACTTGGCTGCACTGAACTAAAACACACAAGAAAGGCACCAGTCCCTGTTAAGATGATGAGGCGGGGACATTAAAGACAAAGTCTCATTTCAGATGCAGTCCAGTTATTCTAAACAACCAACTCCTGTTTAATCCACGTCCATTCCCTACCACAAGACCATCCAGGCACAGACTTGTTCTCAACATAGTTTTGAAAGCAATACACCCTAGAGTAACCAAGATGCTGCTATTTCACCCTGAGCAAACTAGTCCGTGTTTTTGTTGATAATCCCGGTGCCCCACTTACTCCAGCTTCGTTGGTTCTGCTTGTCACCCCTAATATATCTATTTTTTTTCAGACTGCTTGTGACCTCTCATTTTTCAATTCTGAACTCTCACAACTGGAAGATTATTATTCCAAAGCTGACTGTGGTCTTGAAGATATGAACCCAAACAGCGCAAGAAAATCCCTTCTCTCAGAGCAACGGATACCTTTGCTTTTCCATTTCTCTGCACCCGCACTCTCATTCTTCCTTCTGCAAAGCTGAGATTAATTTCAACACATTACTAAGTCAAAGGCTTCATCGTTGAACACTAGAACAGAGCTGGAATCTTCAAGGATAAGGCCATTTTTAAGTTCTGGTCTTTCTTTTACTCAAAGAATATTCCTGCAGGCCAGTAAGTTCTGAATGGAGATGAGCCAGACTAAGCATCAGAAAGAAGGAAAGGGCAAGTTCAAAGAGTCTCTTCCCCAAGTGAAACACTGTTACTCCACTCCTTTGTACAGACACCCCAGCCTTCTCTTCTCCCACCATCACCTCATGCCTGGGCTTACCTTTAGCACTCCAATTACAGATGGTGGGTAGCTCAAACCGACCGTATTGGATGTCCGCCTGTACGTTCTACCAAGATAAAACAGATAAGGCAACATATAAATAATCTTAAACAATACTGCAGCAACAAAGAAACACACTATAACAGGGGATACTGGATAGCCCAGCAATCTCTAACTACTCTTTCTTCCTACTTCTTAGCATGCACACATGCTCTCTACACCACTTTTCTTGTAGCTCTTTACCCGAGGCCATATGCTTCCCAGCATATCAGACCTTGGTCCCAAGGCTGAAGATTAGCAAGAATCTGTTCATGCCAGATCTTTGTCAGAGGGAAAGGCTGCACACAAATACACAAGATGTCCCCCATTTCCCACCACAGCAAACCACACGGCCCTTGCAGTTTTTGTAGTTCTTGCTTGCCCAGCATGAGAGCTCGTTCTGAATGCACTGAAATGTTTTGGAGTCTGCAAGTCATCAGATCCAGTTCGGTACAACTGTTACTTTTCTCTACTCTTTTTATTTTAACATCTGTACTACATCCTTTGGGTGTTCTTTGTGTGTGGATGAGAGAGAACGAGGAAATAATCCACATCCGTTATCTGTACAAAACAATGCACCGAACTGTATTTGTTTTCAGGCCGCACGTTTTCATAGGCTTAGTGAACTCCCAAAAGCTGACTGCTCAAACACCTTTCCCCAGCTCACCCTTTTGTGCACTTCAGAAACACAGGAGTAAAAAGAGACGGAGGAAAGCTTTCTTCTCCCACCTGACGTGACCACGCGTGAAGTCCTTCCCTTCCCTTTCACCTTGCCACCTTCCGCTCTCAAACATCAAAAATGTCAGGCCCCTTTGCAGAACTCTCCCACTGCCTAAATCACACTATTT
Source organism: Callipepla californica brunnescens (assembly GCA_023055505.1). Lineage (NCBI taxonomy): Eukaryota > Metazoa > Chordata > Aves > Galliformes > Odontophoridae > Callipepla > Callipepla californica. The sequence continues at coordinate 1,763,331 of JALIRH010000053.1, forward strand.
CTTACCTCCTCCTCCTCCACCCAAGAACCAGCAGTTTTCAAAGACAGTTCAGGCAAAGGCCCTTTGCCTTAGCTCAGGAGAGCAACAACTCTCCCCTGGTGCCATTTTCCATCCCAACATTTCCTTTTTCATCTCACAATTACTCAAATCCACTACATCACAGCCTCTGACAGCCAGCTTTCTGCCACTCATTTATTTCCTTCCCAAGCAACTCCTGCACTGAGAGTGAGGGTTAACTCACAAACTGCCTGGGAGGAATCTTTCCCAAGGAGAAATGACAGCTGATGCTGTCCTGTTAGCTTTACCATTATTGCTGCCACTCTTAGCACTCATGCAGCAATTTTTGGAAATCCCCTTCTGATCTCCAAATGTTTCACAGCAGTCTTGGTCCATACACGAGCTGCCTGATTCAGGCCATGAGTACCATGACACAAGATCTTCTTCATTGAAAATAAATAAATAGACATCAGAGGTCCAAGGGCAAGGTAAGACCTGATCTGAACTTAGGAAATTTTAATGAGTCCCGACCTAGGGCTATGCAGATGTGTGTATCCTTGCTCCGAACCATTTCACCTGTGCTGTCACATCTGTATCATGCTAAAAACAGATCCATGCCTGCTGGTGCAGGCTGCACTCTCCTAGCAGCTATCTGCCAATCAGATCTTCATAGAAACATCATTAGAATCGTACGAGAAATTCTCTTCACTCAGTACTGCAGGTGCAATCGGCAGTGCATGAGCAGCTGCTAGAACAAAGTCTTTGAATGTTCCCTTACCTTTCCACAAATATCCCAGCTTGTACTGCGTGGACAATACTCCTGAACCGTGGTTTCTCCTCAGTCCTTATCAGCATCATCCCCATTTGCCGTGTGACCGTAGAAGCCAACCAGTCCCGGACCTCTGAGGGCACGGAGTCAGACTGGATGTCACTGAGCTCATCTTCTGTGTCCAGTAAATGCCGAGAGGAGGGAGGGAAAACAAAGGGTAAAAAGGAAAAAAAAACTGCCTTGGAGAGCACTGCAACAAGCAAAAACAAATGCACATCTTCATTCTAATAACAGCATCATGAAAACTCTTTCAGCAAGTCTTCAATAGATTGTTCTCTTCTGCAGTTAAACGCTGGATTGTGAAATTCTCCACTAGGATGACAACAAAGAAGTATCAGTCTTCCAAAGAACAACTACATAATCATCCGCTCACACCTCACCTTCAGCCCATCAGACAGCGCTGACAGTCACATCACATCTGACTTCTCAGTTACTATCACACAGTCCTTTCCTATCCTGACCACCTGAGGTGACTCAGAACTAGGGTAGCCGCACACAACAGAAAGTGCAATTCCTCTACAATTCCTTATCTGTTTCTATCACAGACTCCAGTAAAACAACTTGGACTTTCAAAGGCTTGATAGAAGCAAATCCATCTAACTCTATTCAACAGAAATGGAAAGGTACGAATTTGGACTTTTCCACAGAAACTTCAATCAGAAACAGTGGAAAACAATTCCTGTGAAAATCTTTCTCCTAAGAGAATGTACGCTAAATGTTTGATTGTTTTTGATCCCCCCCCTCCCACATGAAACTCAAAACATATTTTAAGACGGAGAACTGAAGATCAAAGAAATACAATATTTTTTCTGTGAATACTAAATCAGGACTACAACAACTATGCCAGCTGATGCGTACCTTACAATTTTGTGTGCTACCTGTAAGATATATATTAATATTTGTAATTCACTCACCTAGTTTCATCAGTGTATACGGACTCAATGAATGACGCAGTGTATTCCATGTTTTTCTTCAAGTCTACAACCAAAGCCTCCCCTCTCTCTAGCTGCTTTACCAAAGATTGCAACCTGCAAGAGGAAAATAAAAAGCAATTAGAACAAACAGGATCAGTTAAAAACTGGATCCAGCACCACAGCTGGCAGACAAGATTGGCACAGGTAAGCTTTCAGAAGTCCACAGAACGCTTGAAAAACAATCAGTCACCATGACATTAAACAAACATCACGTTATACCCAGGCTCAAACAAGGCAGTGAGATGTGACAGCTCCCTGTCATACCGGAGTATGTTAAAATAGAAATCTCTTGGAATTCAGCAAAGGAGGTAAGAGACGTGATTTCAATCCAGAGAAAAAAGAAAAATAAAAAAAAAGTCAAGTAAGTCTCCAACATGAAAAATGTCACGCCTCGTATTACCTCGTACCAGCCTGCGACAGACTTCATATTGCAGAACTGTGAGCCACTTTTAGAGAACAAGGATATCAGCAATGATTGAGAAAACAGCGTGTCACTTTTGCAGGCAAAGAGAGCAAGGAAATGTGAACATCATTCCTTTCTAAAGGGCTGAAAAAAATCAAGAGAGAACAAAACCTTCAGTGACATGGAATGGTGGGGAGGAAGGCGTGAAACAGCAAGTACTGGCTTCCAGAGGCGGAATCAAAAGTGTCATGAGGCAGGACTGCCTTTCACAAGTATATGGCAGGTATGAAAAACTAGCTACTAAGTGAAGTCATTGGCGTGTAAACAAAAGGGTGATGCGTATAGAAAGAAAAAGGAAGTGGAAAGACTTGTGCTTCCAAATTTAACAAAATACTTGGAAGGCGTTGCCAAGAAAACGCTGCTGAACAAAGACAGCAAAAAGTAGTCTGTTTATTTCCTATTTTTTTAGAACTGGTGCTGTGCAGCCTGGAGATGAGAACGCTCTGAGGAAACCTGACAGCAGCCCTGCAGTATCTAAAGAGGGGCTACAAGAAAGAAGGGGACAGACTCTTTAGCTGTGTCATGGTTTTCTGATTTTTGGCATTGGTATTCCACATCATAACATCATGTAGTGCATTAGGAGTTAAAGAGTTAATACTCCAGCTCCATGGATCATTGATAATTCCAGGTATACCTGTCTTAGAAGAGAAGTACTACATTTCCCAGAGGACTTTGCGATGCTTTGCATTTTTACGTTATTTCCACTCAGAGGGAAAAGAAAAAAAAAAATGTTTTCTCTTTTAAAACTGCTCTTAAAGGGGCTGCATTTTGTTGTTTTTTCCATTTTAATGTTCAAAACGTACTGGGACTTTTTCCCTGAGCACCTGCAAGATCCTGAGAACCTGAGCAGATATTTAAGACAGGGATGTTGTGGCTCAGACAGATCTGAGGAGGCCCAAATTATTTGGAGTCTGGCTTATGCCAATCGGACCTTATTCAATACTATTCCAGAGTAGCACAGAGTTTCTGAAATAGAGCAAGAGAGTCTCCGAGTTGAAAGGGATAGTGTCCAGATCCAGAAAGAGAGTCTTATAGCTGACAATCAGACTCTCCAGTCCAATTTAGACAGCCTTCAGTCTGTCCGAGACACCCTCCAGACCAAGCGAGACGCTTTTCAGTTTGAGAAAGACGCCCACCAGACTGAAAGAGATGCCCTGCAAACTGAGCGAGATGCCCTCCAATCTGAACTCAACAACCCTCAGTCCCAACAATATGGTCTCCAGTCTGAGCAAGATGCCCTCCAACCTGAAAGAGACACCCTCCAGTTCGAGCGAGACGTCCTCCTGTCTGAACAGTACTCCTTCAGAACTGAGCGAGGTACCTACCAGCCACAGTAGCCACTATCCCCCAGCCAGGTGGGGGAGAGAGATAACGGGGTGTATTGGACTGTGTGGATTCGATGGCCTGGCACATCAGAACCACAGAACTATAAGGCAATGGTGGACACTGGTGCACAGTGCACTCTAATGCCCTCGAGTCACCAAGGGACAGAATTGATCTATATTTCTGGAGTGACTGGGGGTTCCCAAGAGCTGACCAAGTTGGAGGCTGAAATAAGTCTCACTGGTAAAGACTGGCAGAAACATCCCATTGTGACTGGCCCAGGGGCTCCATGTATACTTGGTACTGATTACCTCAAAAGGGAATATTTTAAGGATCCCAAAGGGTATCGACGGGCTTTTGGAATAGCTGCTGTGGACGCAGATGACATTAAGCAGCTGTCTGCTTTGCCTGGCCTGTCAGAAGATCCGTCTTTTGTGGGGTTGGTACAAGTGGAGGAGCAACAGGTACTGATTGCTACAAAAACGGTGCACAGACGGCAGTACCGCACCAACAGGGATTCCTTGCTCCCCATTCATAACCTGATTCATCAGCTAGAGAGACAGGGAGTGATCAGCAAAACTCACTCCCCGTTTAACAGCCCCATATGGCCAGTGCATAAAGCCAATGGAGAATGGAGGCTGATGGTAGATTACCGTGGCCTGAATGAAGTCACACCCCCACTGAGCGCTGCTGTGCCAGACACGCTACAACTCCAGTATGAACTGGAGTCAAAAGCAGCCAAGTGGTATGCCACCACTGACATTGCCAATGCCTTCTTTTCAATTCCTCTGGCCACAGAATGCAGGCCACAGTTCACCTTCACCTGGAGGGGAGTTCAGTACACCTGGAACCGTTTGCCCCAGGGGTGGAAGCACAGCCCAACCATTTGCCATGGGTTGATCCAAACTGCATTGGAACAGGGCGGTGCTCCTGAGCACTTACAATACATTGATGATATCATCGTGTGGGGCAATACAGCGGGGGAAGTTTTCGAAAAAGGAGAGAGAATAATCCAGATCCTTGGGTCCGTGGGTCCCCTGCAACAATCATCACGGACCAGGCCAAACCAGCCCGTAAACCATTGACAACCGTTTCACTCCAGTCACCTTTGCACGTATGCAAAAGCTCTGCAAACAGGTTGCTGTCACTGACACTGCCCCTTCACACTGCTGGCCAATGCCTGGCTGAAGCAGGAGATGACTGTACTGAAACGTGGACTGTGGGATCGAGTGCACCCTCAGCAAGTTTGCAGACAACACCAAGCTGAGCGATGCAGCTGACACGCCAAAGTGAAGGGCTGCTATTCAGACAGTACTCTTCCTACAGAGGTAAACTGCATGTCTGTAGTCCTCGCCTGTCACCTGACCTTACTTCCATTGGCTAGACACTGATGTTCTACCTCAGCTCTAGATCAAGCCAAACCCATCCTGTGCCCCGCCTGCATGACCTGTGAAATATTGCAATTGCACGTTCCCCTGCTCTTCAAAAAGAGATGGTGCTTGAAAAGTGACCAGCGCTTATTAGTGGAATCCTATGGAAATAATTCATTCCTATGATGGAGTGAAGACATCAAAGTATCAAAACAAAATGGTTTTACCTGTTCCACTTTATTGCTTCGATTTTGTAAATGCCAGTACAGAGTAAGTTGAGTGAGTCGACAGCTTTGCAGTATAATGACAGAGAGAGCTGTGCAGGAACACGGCTACTTTTTTTCCTTTTGGAAACTAACGGTGGTACCGTATGAAATCTCGCCCCCTCTCTAGATCAGAGATTTAGCACTGCCATCTGGTGCACATCACTGGGGAAACACTTCACTTGGAATGGGTTGACAATTGAGGACAGACAGTATATTCTCTATTGCTTCTTCTGCCATCATGTGGGTGGCTTGAACTGTTGCAGTTCCAATATGTGGGGTTATAATGATGTTATCTAATTTTAACAAAGGATGATTTCTGCAAGAAACAGCAAGAACAATGAATTACACCTGCAAGAAGCAGAAAGAATAAAATGGATATTACGCATGAAATTAATTCTGCTAGTTGCTGAGAACAGAACCTCAGGAAACAGCAATGATACTGATATTAAGGGCCCACATACATAGGATTGGCAGAAAATGCTGGTAAATTTGCTTACCCATATCTCCATCCTCTGTATTAACCCCATTGCCTTGCTTGGCAGTCAAGTTGACTTCAAAATGTGGAGAATAGTTGGTCATCAACTTAGGATTGTGCAAGATAAGATGACATTATGCTCTTAAACAGTGAGAGACTCCCCGTAGAAATCAAGATTATGAGTACACTTTTGCTCATCATTTTAAAAGTTTCAGAGTAATAGAATGGAAAGCAAGTTTTTCTACCTTGGCAGGGGCTCAGGATATGTCACGTCCAGAGCAGCAGCCCTAATAATCTTATTCTGGAGAGTTTCCACCAATGCATCTTGATCAACAACTGCACCTGCATTGAAATAGTATCTTTCTATCATAACAAGTCAATGAACATGTTTTCAACCAGGAGTGGTCTCAAGGTCTCAAGGCTCCGGTGAAAAAAATTCAAGGGCCTACATCTTGTTAGAAAGTAGAATGCCCTTCTTGTAACCATCAACCAAACAAAACAAAGAGAGACTGTATTTATTAATCTTTTGTTTGAGGAAGACTATGGTCCAGTGCACTGGGCGTTTTCCTCCTGGGAGATGTGAATTTTCAGTCTTTTCCTCATTCTGATTCTGACTTCCTGTAGCAGTATATGTAGAAAATGATTTCATTCTTTTAAGTTTTCACTCTTTTACCTATGCTTTGTTTATCATTTTATGATCTCTCCGTGTCTGCTTTAATACATACTTGCTCAGTACCAACAGATCTGCAACCCCCTGTGAGGTTTCTTCTCTGCTTAGCTGCTCCACTGAAACTTGTTTTTTCCTCGGACCCCATTGAGCAATCAACCTTTCCTGAAGAAGAAGGTTATTTCCACTAAAACTAGATGTCCTCAAGATAAGGCTTAAAAGATGCAGAATATCTGCTGGGCATCTGGTTGAACAGCTCACACAGCACAAGGATATCACAGACCGAGGCTGAAGGGAGAAGGCCAACACGATCAGCCAAAACACAACCTTCACCACGGAGCCATAACCACCTCCTGGAGATATTCCTACCTCGGCTGATGTTTATAAGAGTGGCTGTGGGTTTCATCAGCCCCAGCTCCCTTTTCCCAATCAGTTTTTCAGTCTCATGTGTCAGGTTCACAACCAGCATAACAAAGTCAGATTGCTGCAGCAAGTCTTCCATCTCAGTGTAGCGGGCACCAACAGCCTGCTCATCCTCCTTGCTCCTGAAGGGAAAATGAACATCCAATTTGACACAACTATTGTTTTTAACGATCAGTCAGTCAGCCAATCAATCTGTCAATCCTAAGAGTTGTCTAGAAGAAAACAAAGGTTAAGAGATTTGAGGCCAGGATAAAGCAAGAGACATTGCTAAGTACCAATGGTGGAAGGGAGGAGAGAAGGAGGTGGTTTAGAGAGGCCAAGAGGACAGAGGAGTGATGTAAATGTGAAACCAAAGCACACAGGTGATATTAGGTATGGGAGGATGGGTATGCAGAAGGTCTCCCATTCTTCTCTCCTGCTTATGTCTCCGTACATTCCCTGTCAACTCTCTCCTTGCCTGACATGCGAGTTAGAGCTTGTGATGGAAAAGGAGGGAAGGGGAGGCAAAGAAAGGGATCAACAAAACAATGTGAGGTTCTCTGCCATCAGTGTGATGAGTGAAGAAAGCAGTGACAGCCCGGATGACTAGGGACATTGCCAGAAGCCTGAGAGAAGATTCTAGCACGATGGAGTCTGGTTTGCTTGGCCTACATCTTCAGAAAAGTTAGTGTCACCCTTCCTCCAAACCTGCTGATAGCAAAGAAGGGAGGAACAAGTATGGGGAGGTGAGGGGGAGCTGTTTCCTGAGGGGAGAAGCGTGGCAATAAGGTGAGCAGTAAAGGCATGCTAGAGGTGTTCCTCATGTCGCTTACAACTGCTGCCAGCACCCAGGAAGAACTGGGACACTAGAAGAACTAGGAAGAACTAGGAAGAGCTGTGGTTTCCATTACTGCCCCTGAACCAGTTGCACACAGTAAACAAACATTTTTACCTGCGATTCCTGTTGTGATACAGGATCTTCATTTCAAAGGCTCTGGCTCTCTGAGCCACTTTATATCCAATTCTGCCCATCCCAATGATCCCAAGAGTCGCCCCGGTAACTTCAACTCCCAGCCAGTCAGCAGCAAAATACTTTGTGTCTGGAGAAACTGCTATCTGGGAGCCTGAATGTAAAAACATACTAAACATGATAGCAAATTCAGATAGAAAAACAGAGGAAAAGTCTCTCACTGTCATAGTAATGGGGTTCTGGAATGCCCCGTACAGAGCATCCTAGGTAATTTCAAGGGGGTGATTTTGCTTTTAGAAGGTCTTGGACAGTCTAACTGGCAGGACTGCAAGCAGTGTCACAGAAGAGCTTGCTCATGGTGGAATCCTGATGAGAGGAGTGACCTTCTTAGGGAAATAATGCTTCCAAGGGTTTTCTTTGAAGTACAAGAACACCTTCTATGGCATTTACTACCCCACAAGCACTGCCATCACCTTATTTATTTATTTATTTATTTTTATCTGGAGTAAAACTCACCATCTATCTCCTGCATCTCAACCCGATCTAGTCATACCACTTAAGTGGGGCTGAAGTTATTCTACAGATTCTAGCTCAGCCAGTGATCACATTAAGTCTTTATAATGTTCACATTAAGTCTTTACAACGTTGAACTTAAAAGTTAATAAAATACTGGCAAGAAATCCAACTTCTATTGCCGTACCACCAACATCTGCCCTCAACACAATAAATTAGGAGGCATTACTTTTTGTGCAGCACTCACATACTCATATAATTTCTGCTTAAGCAATGGGTATGTGGCCATTTCTAGATGCTGTGTACCTTTGTACAACTATTAGGAAGTACAGAAACAGGAATCAGAGAAGTGGTGATTATTTGATTTGGATGCATTTTATATTCATTTTTTCAGCTACAAACAATACCCTCAGTGAACACTCAGACAGAACTACATGATTTATTCTAAACAGGGTATCATATGCCATCTCAAAGCAAATAATCTAGACAAGTGTCTTCCTCTTGTCACTGTCACCTTGAGAAGAGGTGGGACCTGAGGAAAGTACAGACCTCTGAAAACAGAGTTCTCAGAACACTTTTTTCTTGTAAAAGCATCCCGAATATTGATCCTAACAGATCATCTGTAACATAAGAAGGTGAGATATGCCAAAGAATCAGATAAAATCTAACGAGACTTAAAACATTACCTTCCACTAGTCTTCTAGCAGATGCCAGCATTAAGGCCATTCCCATATCTGCTGTTGAGTCAGCAACGGCGTGTGGGGTGTTAGTCACTTTGATGCCAAAGTTGGAAATCATTTTCAAGTTTAAGTGATCCACTCCAACCCCAGAGTTTCCGATGACCTTTAAATTAGGCAGGCTTTCTAGAAGCTCCCGGTCAATAGTTGGCCTGAGCTCAGACACAAAAATGGACTGGATTTTTTTGCCCATTTCTTTTTTGTTTTCAAGAAGTTCTTTCATGGTGATAACAAAGAAGTGTTTCTTCAGAAGCGCTGCAATGTTTTCTTGTACACCATGAGTTCCTCCAATATCCATAACTAAAAGCCCTGGCAACTCCTGTTCCGCCATGACCTGCAGTAGAGGAATAGAACAGTAGAAGCTACTGTTTAGGAGAACATCTAGCAGTGATGGTGTGGTGATTGTTTAAATTCACATCTTTGATACGGAACAAATTCACGATCACTTGTGACTAGTCTTACATTAGAATATCTTCATTAAGCACTGCATTACACTGCAACACCAAGGTACAGTCACCTTCTTGGATCTTAATCTGGTTCAGGTCCTCTCAGATAGTTTCACTTTAGTACAGAAACTCTACTGCTTCCGTACTAATCTGGTAGCTTCTTAACCTAACTCACAAACTGATTTATATAAAGGATGATACATAATTGCTGCTAGGAAGTTACTCAAAGTTGCTTGCCTATGAATCATGGTTGGTTAAGCTGCAGGTTGTGTTGGGAGCCAGAGGTTCAGACAGGGATGACAAACCTGTGCCCAGTATAATTGACCAATAAAGGACCATTCTTGTGTAGCTACTTCACTGTTTGCCCTCACTGTTTTAAACTATTGCATCCAAACATATATTCTCTGAAATATAGCATTAGAAGTCAGTATTTTGCACATCCATGCCTATAGGCTGAACCAGTGGGGAAGAATGCTGAAGGCAACACGCTAAGGCCTGCTGACAACACAACCCTTCACACAACTGCCCTTGTCCAGTCCAGTTTTGAGCCCAGCCTTGCCTGCAACAGCCTACACAAATACATTTTGTGATAAGACAAAGGCTCTACAGCTGCAATCTCAGGTATGAAACTACTGCCCTCATTTACAAAAACGTGGCAGAACATTTGCTACGTATCTTAATAACATTCCTGTCCAATTTCCTATAATTCTGTTCATTGTGCTCCACTCACACATACAGGTCTCTGTCCCCCATTCTGTACCCGAGATTTGGGTTGTGCTGAACGAATCTGCACCTCCCTTCCACAGCAGTACTCTGATTAATTCTGGGCATATTTTGCTAGGCAGAAACTTCCTGCTGCTCCAGTTGTCACACAAACCTTCAGAATTAAGCCCTGGGACAAACAATACGCTTAAAGTTTCTGGAATGCTGTGATCACCCTTCTCCTTCTCTCATGGAGCAATACCTGCACTTGCCTTGTACCTCTGTCTGAAAGCCACACTTCTCCTGTCACACCCATATCCGTGAGAAGCAATGGCTGGATGAATTACTTTTACAAGCCAAGTCTGTTTGGTCAAACATCAAGTGAATAGATTTAATAAAATTCGATGCTTTGCTCCTGAGCATAATTATTCAAGCACTTGCTTAACTCTTGCTCTCCCTGACTATTTTTGTCTGGAGGACAAATGACTGCTGAAGTCTCTGAAAGCTCACAGTGAAAATCATGGCACGTGGCACTAAACTCCAGCACAGCCTGGCACGCAGGTGGACAGGACTGCTTGCTTCTGCACGGCCATTGGAAGCGAGAATAACTTCTCCTATCACTTTCCTGAAGTTGAGTTTTTTAGAGGACATCCCATGAGACACTGTAGAACAAGGGCTTTAGAACAGGTTGGTATTTTTTAATTATGCAATTCTGTGGCAAAGGAACTTCATGCAAACTCCACTGACTCTCCTGGCATTATTCCCTAAAGCACAAGTTCAGGTTTCGGTGGATTCTGTTCATGCTTTTTATGCTGTCTGCTGCAAGCTAACATTTTAAAAGAACACACAGCATACAGGTGTGACTTTCAGGAAGCCAAAAGATTGGCCCGTGTTTATGATTTTTGTTACTGGTATTCCATACCACGCACTGCACTCAGAGTTAATGCTCCAGTTCCATGGACTGTGGTATCTTTCCTTTACACAAAAGGGAAGAACTACATCTCCCAGAAGACTTCACTGTCCCATTTCCATTTTACATTCAGAGGGAACGATAAAACCGCTTGGGAGTCACCAGTCTGCCCTTCTTTTACCTCTTGTCCCTGCAGTGCACGCTCCCTAGCTGTCTTGCCTTTGGTTCTGGACACTCATTTAATTTAGTGGCTTCAATTCCGATTATATAGCATTATGTCGTGTTATCTCCCTGAGTTCACTGTCACTGTTTTTAGGCCCATCCCCATACTTCTTCCTACCCCCGCTTCCCCCTGTCTCAGGGCAGGGGTCCTGTGTGTGCCCCCGTCCTATTTAGTCACGGAACCAGGGCCAGAACCACGACAGCCTGGGACGCCCGCCGGCAGCGGACGCATCCTTGTTTAATGACTACCAATTTCACCAGAAATATTTACCCCAGGGTCTCTCAGGCACTGTCCCTTCCGGAGGCCACGTCCCTGCGACCCAGCCCCACCCCTAGGCCGGCTGCAGGCACCCCGGCGCAGCTCCACACCGACTCTGAGGAGGACAACGCGTCGGGCAGCGCAACGCGCCCACTGCAAGCCAACACCCACCATTGCAGCCCGCAGCACCGGCTCAGCTACCCAGCGCCTGAAAACCGAGCGGCCGCCGCCTCACACCGCGGCACCGGAAGCGCCCGTCAGGCCACAACCGTACCCCGCCCCGCCCCCTCAGGAAGCCGCCGGGCGCTCGGCTGCCGGCCGTCCCTCATCGCCCCGCGGGCCGCCGCCGCCATGTCGTACATGCTGCCTCACCTACACAACGGCTGGCAGGTGGACCAGGCCATCCTTTCGGAGGAGGATCGAGTGGTGGTCATACGATTCGGGCACGACTGGGACCCGACGTGCATGAAGATGGACGAAGTTCTGTACAGCATTGCTGAGAAGGTAAGGCGGCTCTGTGCGTGCGCTGTGCCGAGCGCTCCGTGCGCAGTGTGGGGAGGGCTGTACGCTGTTCTCTGGAGAGCTGTTTCTCTGTTTGGTGCGTTTTCACAAGCAGCTCCTAAAGCCATCGCCTGTCCTGCACCTTGTTGTGTTTAACGCGGTGAAAGGTACTCTGAACTTGGAGCTGCTAGCTGTTCACAATCCATCATTAGGTGAATGTCAGCATTCAGGCAGGTGCTTGTTGTAGGGCTGCCCTGACTGAGTAACGTGGCACTCTCACTTCGCAATAGACTCACAGAATATCCCAAGCTGGGGAAGGACAGGGATTATTGAGCCCCACTTCCAGCTCTGTGCACAGCTATAGTTTAAGACAACAGAATGCAGCAAGTAATTGCATCATGCCTTGATGTAGTCCTTTAATGTAGCAGAAGCATCTTATGCTCAGAACACTTTTTGTGATTACTTTTGGCAGGATGCTTGGCAATTTAACAGATCTTTCTTCAGGTTGGGTTGAGTGGGGGAAGAAAGAACAACTGAACTTTGTTTAAAATTCTCCCGCTGTGGAATTGGCAGACTTAAAGTGGGAGCCTAGTTTTTTCATCTAGTTTACAAGCCGTGTTTGGGCCTCAACAGTAGAAGGAAAGCTAAATCATTCACTTGTCATAGGATCACAGAATGGTTTCGGTTGGAAGGGACCTTTAAGATCATCTAGTTCCAATCCCCCTACTGTATAGGCAGGGACACCTCCCTCTAGACCAGGCTGCTGAAAGCCCCATCCAGCCTAGCTTTGAATGCTTCCAGGGAGGAGGCATCCGCAGCCTTGCTGAGCAACCTGTTCCAGCATCTCACCACCTTTACAGTCAAGAGTTTCCTCCTGTTATCTAGTCTAAACCTACTCTCTTCCAGTTTAAAGCCATTTCCTCTCGTCTGGTCACTTCACGCCCTCATAAAAAGTGCCTCTGCAGCTTTCCTGTAGGCCCCCTTCAGGTACTGGAACACTGCTAGAAGGTCCTCCTGAAGCCTTCTTCTCTCCAGGATGAAAAGCCCCCAACTCACTCAGCCTGTCCTCATGGGGGAGCTGCTCCAGTCCTCTGGTCAACTTCATGTTCCTCCTCTGGACCCACTCTGACAACTCCACATCCCTGTGATGGGGGCCCCAGAACTGGATGCAGTACTCCAGGTGGGATGTCATGAGAGCAGAATACAGGGGCAGAATCACCTCCCTTGTCCTGCTGGTCACGCTTCTCTTGATGCAGCCCAGGATACGGTTGGCCTTCTGGGCTGCAAGCACATGTTACAGCTCGTGCTGAATCTTCCATCAGCCAGCACCCCCAAATCCTTCTCCTCAGAGCTGCACTCAAGTCATACTCCACCCAGCCTGTATCTGTGCTTGGGACTGCCAGCATAGCATCCCTTCCCTCTAGCATGTCAGCTGCACCACTCAGCTTGGTGTTGTCTGCAGACTTTCTGAGGGTGCACTTGATCCCACTGTCCATGTTGCCTACAAAAATGTTAAATAGCATTGATCTTACCACAGATTCCTGGAGAACACCACTCCTCACCGGTCTCCATTTGGACACTCAGCCACTGACCACAGCTCCCTGTGTGCAAGCCAAGCATCCAGCCAGTTCCTTATCCAGTGAGTTGTCTGTACATCAGATCCGTTTTTCTCCAGTTTGATGACCAGGACATCATGTGGGACAAAGTCAGTTGCTCTTGGTTTATCCACTGATGCTGTAACTCCATCATAAAAGGCCACCAAGACTGTCAAGGATGATTTGCCCTTGATAAAGCCATGTTGGTTACCACCAGTCATCTCATCTTTATTTTCCATGTGCCTTAGTAAGGTCTTCAGGACGATCTGCTCCATGATCTTACCACACATGGAGGTAAGACTCGCTGGCCTTGAACTTCTTTTTTTCCCTTCTTGAAATTGGGGGTTGTGTTCCCCCTTTTGCAGTCAGTGGGAACTTCACCATGACCTTTCAAATATGATAGATAGAGGCTTGGCAGCTTCATCCACCAGTTCCCCCAGAATCCATGGATGGGTCTCATAAGGTCCCATAGTCTCACAATGACCTGTTAGGTTCTTTAGATGATCTTAAACCTGATCTTCACTTACAGCGGGCAGATCTTCCTTCTCCCACTTCTTACTTTTGCTTTCTGCAGCTTGGGCAATGCAGCTAGAGCCCCTGACAGTGAAGACTGAGGTTGCTTCCTGGTGTAAGGTAGGGCCAACCCAGGGGAGTTCGTATGCATGTAATGCATGTGAGTGAGTGGAAGGGGTAGAGCCAGGAACTACCCCTTCCCAGACCTCATTCAAGGGTTGGCAGGGGAGGTGAGGGTATCTTGCTGGAGATCTGTGTTTACCTGACGCCTTCCAAAGGTAAGCAGTTTTGCTCCCTGCACTTCTGCATTTCCCAGAGCACTGTGCGATGCTTTGCATTGTTACGTGTTTCTGCTCAGAGGGAAAGATAAAAACTGTCTGCGGTCATGGGACATGCTCTCTTTCCTTTGGGATCACTCAGCAGTGGGTGCTCGCTGCCGTCTCGCCTTCAGCGTTAGCGTAAGGCCTTCGGTTTATCGGGCACTCTCTCTTGCTCATTTTCTTTGATTCATTAGCTTCAATTCCTATTATATTGTATTATATTCTGTTATTTTGCTTTCTGATATTTTGTTTAGTAAATTAGCTTTCCTCCTCAGATCGCTGCCGCTGTTTTGTTTCTAGGCCCATCTCCCTTTTCCCTTTCCCCCTTCCCCTTTCCTGGGCCGTGGGTCTGTGGGTCCCCTGCACCAATCATCACAGAACCGGGCCGATCCAGCCTGGTAAACTGGGATGGGTCCAGGATCTCCTCCTCTGACAATTCTAGTTTACAGAATCACAGAGTGTAGGGGTTGGAAGGGACCTCTAGAGATCATCTAGTCCAACCCCCTGCCAAAGCAGCTCCCTAGCCCAGGCTGCACAGGTAGGCATCCAGGCAGGTCTCGAATGTCTCCAGAGAAGGAGACTCCACCACCTCTCTGTGCAGCCTGTGCCAGTGCTCCGTCACTGCACTGTGAAGAAGCTCCCACGCACATTTGTGTGGAACTCCTATGCCTCAGTGAGAAGAGTTCAGCCTCATCCTTTTGCCTCCCTCTCCTTAGATGTTTATAGATGTGGATCACATCCCCTCTGAGTCTTCTTTTTTCAAGGCTGAACAGACCCAGGTCTCTCAGCCTTTCCTTGTAAGGGAGGTGTTCCACACCCTTTATCATCTTTGTGGCCCTCAGGGCTTTAAAGCCCTCTTGACTGAATTGGAAAGCTAGTTGCCAAAGATGGTCTTCCCCCTTCTGGGGATGAATGAACCCCTAGGTTTATTCTTCTCTAGCTTCTCAAAGCTAGTTTCATGGTATAAATAGCTGAAGCTTTGTTCGTGACACAACTCCCTTAACCGTGTACTGATTTTTCTCATTTCTGTCAGCCCTTTCCTTCCCTATCCCTTTAACTGGAAGACTGATGAGGAGACTGCTTGTGCTCCCAAGTCCTCTGGTGCTGCTCCCCACTCCTCTTTAATACCTAAACTTAAGAAAATTAGGAATAAAACAGTGTCAGGTATTGACCACAGATGCAAGTTCCCGCTTCACTGTGTTTGCAGCCCTTCATTTCAGCAATGCAAGCCTGCTGTGCTTCTTCTACTTGAATTGCTGCAAAAGCAATTTTCACTTCTCTTATTTTTTCTTTTCCTGCCATTTCCTTATACATAGGAAATCTAAACATAAAAGCAGACTAACAGAACCCCATTTTGTGTAGAAACTTGCTAGGAAGGTAAGATGTAATCTTCTTTCTGTTGTCAGATTGTCTTTGATAGTTGCTGTGAGTGCTTTGGGCCATCAGCTAGTGTTGCAAGACTTACTTTTTTCAAGGGAGTTGAAGTCATAAGGAAAAAACTAGTTTTTACCTCCACCAGCACTGTAAAGAATGTGTGTGACTGGTGCCATTCCTCCTAGTTGTTAGTCATACCTGCTGTGGTAATCTGATGCCATAGGAATGCAATAAATGGACAACGTTTTGAATTAAAAACGGTTAGAAGGTGTCAGAATTTTTGCTTTTCTGTTGACAGTGTTTTATATTTTCAGTTCTCGAGAAAACAGTAGTTACTGTTTGCAAAGAGATGCATCCAGTGGAATATTCTTTTCCAATGCAGTATTTATTATCCAGGAAGTAGCCAACTTACTTCAACAAACTTAATATATTTCAGCATTTATTATAGTTTTTTTTCACAATAAATTTGTCTTGTTGTGCTGTTGAGATACCTAAGTTTCTGAAGATAAGCCAATACATTCCTGAAAACTAGTTCTTGTTTCTAAAATGGAACCTTCAAGATTACTTGTTAAAACTCACCTTTTGCCCCCTAAAGCAAACCTGGGAGTAGCACCAGTTGGTTCTTAGTAGAACTGTATGTTTTGAACATTCTCTTAAGTTTCTTAAATGTCTTTCACGTAAAACTGAAATGGCCGTGAACAGCTCTAGGTAGGAAACAAAAACGTGAAGGAATTCTTTCAGGAATTAAGACATTAACTGTGAAAGGAGAATGCTACACCACTGTTTGGTTGCTCTTGAGTGATTTCTGCATGGCTAGGCCTCCTAGCTGGCAAGAGCATCTGCCATCACAGTGCAGAGCAGGACGTGGCCTTCACAATGAGCTGTCCTGGGCTGCATTATGAGAGGCTGCATGTGGCCCACAGGTTGCGTGTGTCTGATACATTGCTTTTGTATTCTCTTCTTCCTTCTCCTTAGGTAAAAAACTTTGCTGTTATTTATCTTGTGGATATCACCGAAGTACCAGACTTCAACAAGATGTATGAGTTGTACGATCCCTGTACGGTCATGTTTTTCTTCAGGTACGTGGTGGTTTTAGAATATAATTCAACTGAATGTGTTTTAGTACAGTGTTTCAGCAGAACTACAGTTCACTTACAAATCTGTGTCAGTATACTGGTGGTCATGTATCCATCTAGAAGAATGTAAACTCTTGTCCTGTCATTGCACTCCCTGGTAAGGGGTACTGATTTTAAACTAAATGAGATTTAGATAAATGGCAGAAGAAAATTCTTTACTTAGGTGGTGGTGAGGTACTGGTTTATCAGAGACATTGTGGATGCATCATCCTTGGAGGTGTTCAGGGCCAGGCTGGATGCAGTTTTGGGCAACCTGATCTGGTGGGAAGCAGCCCACAGCAAGGGGATTGGAACTGGAAGATCTTCCAGCCAAAGCCATTCTGATTAAGAAAATGCCATGCTTTGCAAGGAGTTCTAGCCTAGTAACACTATTTTGGTAATAAAGCACAAATTAGTGATAGTGAAATATGTTTTTGTTATCTCTTAAGTTGAAAATCAATGTTTAAAACGCTGCACTAATACAGTAGTCAGACTTGCTCTAAAGATGCATCAAAAGTTTTTTGGAGTTGTGACATCTCTTTTGAGATAAAATGTACTACTCACAGTTGTGGAATTCTCACGTTAGTCAGTCCTGGGAAATGAATGCAAGTCATGAAGATTACGATGAAAATTAATTGTACTGAGTAACAGTCTTGATGTGGAAGCATGCTTGCCATCTTGATTGAACGTTAGGAATAGGCAATAGAAAGTCAACCAGAAAGCAATAAAGAGCTTCTACTCTTCTTTGAGGCTTATTTGCAAACTGCTTTACGTGAAAAAAAACCTTATTTTGAAACCTACAGAGCATTCTTGAAGGGAGGGTGGTAGATGGAGGTTGGTTGGTTGGTTGGTTCTGGGGAGGTGAAGAGGTTCCTTGATTTTAATTTTTGTATTATGCTGCTATTAATCTGTTTTCTTCCTTTTCAGGAACAAACACATCATGATTGATTTAGGTACAGGTAATAACAACAAGATCAACTGGGCAATGGAAGATAAGCAAGAGATGATTGACATTATAGAAACTGTTTATAGAGGAGCCCGCAAAGGTCGAGGTTTAGTGGTATCACCAAAAGATTATTCTACTAAATACAGATACTGACATTTCTTGTGGCTGTGCTTTTCTTTTTTTTTTTTTTTTAACTGCTCCTTCATTTAAAATTATTTTTCTGTACGTGTGTAGATACATATGTATATTAAAAAAGAAATAAACAATCTTTCAACATTGAGCATATCATTAATAATTTAAAACCTTTGAATTCCATTTGGAAAAGGAAAGGACACAAAGCCTAGAACTGACTGCAGTAGCACTCTGGGGTTTTCCATTGTTGTTCTTTAAGACTTTACTCTGTTGTCCTTTTTGTATGATGTATTTTTGTACACAAAAAGCCTGTTTGTAGAAAAACATCTCAGCTTTCTGTTTACTTCTGTACTGTGCTTAGCTGCCTGCTGGGTTAAACCACCCCACAGGCATTTCCAGTGGGATAGCAGAGAGAACTGAAGGGAAAAAAAAAAAGTAGGACTCATGGGTGGTGATAAAACTATTTACTAAGATAGGGAGAGAAAAGGGATAATAATGCATACATTTAGATATATATATATGTATATATATATATATATATATATGTATGTAAAACAAGTGGTGCAGAAGTAATTGCTCACCATTCCCTGTCTAGCTCTGGTTGCCCCATGAATTCCTATCCCTTTCAGAATTCCTTCTGCATGAAGTCACATGGTATGGAATATCTTTTTGGCCTGTTTAAGTCAGCTGTCCTCATTCTGTTCACTCTCAACTCCTTGGGCCCTTTGCTGAGGATGACCTTGGCTCTTAACAACACTTCTCAGCAGCAGCTATAAATGTTGGGATGTTACCAACATTGTTTTTCTCCTAGAACTAAAACACAGCATCATGCCAGGCACTCTGTAGAAAACAATTCTGTCCCAGCTAAGACATTTTGTTACACAAATATCTGGGAAAAATTACACCATAGGGTTTTTTTGTTTGTTTGTGGAACTTGTTCTGATGTTTGTTAAAGTTGGGAATGAAAACAGATGTTATTGGATGTGAAATCATAACCTTACAGAGAAAGGATTATCACTTTTTTCAGGATTTTCTTGCATAGTGTCTTGCTGTACAGTTAAGAAATAGGAATTTAAGAAGTTGCATGCATTGATATTTAAGAAAACAAAATGAAAATATCTGTGATTCTGCACCTCACCTTCCAGCAAACCTAATTGGGTGCGATGATGAGATTCTTCAGTTTGAAACACTTAATAGCAGACAGAGCAGTTCCAGAAGGTGCTAGCAGTTCTGGAGCTGGCTGTGTAGTTGATGCTTAAAGAAAGGGTAAGCTTCTTAGTGCAAACTCCCAATTTGTTCAATGGTAGAGCAAAATGTTAATACGCTCATAAGGCTTGGATTGCGTTCTGCAGTTGCATGGCTTCTGAAGTTTCACGTGTATTTCTGGTGATGCCTGCTTTGCAGTAATGGGCTCACTGTTGGTTTTGTAGCTGGTACGTGCACATTTACATAATTAACAGAAGGTCCTGACAGATTTGGATACAGTGTTCTTATTTTTCCTTCGAGCATTTGTGGGACCCACAAACTCTGCAATATTCCAACATAGTCAGAATTGCTTCCAGTGCACAGAAGCTGATATTCAGCTTCGGACACAGTTCCCTGGTTATAATCACAATTTGTGTGGATGAACTGATTCTGTATTACAAGTTGTTTGAAGGCGTAAGAACAAAGTGTTTCTACTTAATATCTTCCCAGTGCTGACCTACAGTGTAATGTGGATCAGCGTGATTTATTTAGCGAGTCGCTGCTTGTTAAGCATGCATACGTTGGTGATAATGACACAAACCATTTCAACGTTTGGTGGGTGTCAACTCCTGGAAGAGGCTGCTTCTAAAATAATTTTAGAAACTATTGGATATATCACATAACACAAACAGTGTTTTTCAGTGCCGTGCAGAACTAAGACAGTTTGTATTTATCCTCAGTTGCTGCACAGGCCTTGCCTCCATACGTCAAATCAGTTAAAGCAGAAGTAGAATGCATTTTAGTATTAATTTTTGGAGAATTTATAAGGTGCAAAGGATGACTGTGAGTGAATAAAGTACACTTCATGTTCCCAATTTTTGGTTTACGGTGGAAGGCATCACTTAAAAGTCTAGTCTGGTCTTCCAGTGAAAGTAGGTCTTGCTTGTTTGGCTTGCCTAAGCCTGTGAGTAGTGCTGAATTATTAGATAGGATGAGATTCCTCGGCCTTTCCGGAGAGGCTGTTCTGCTGCTCGAACCTTCACTGCTGAAAATGTTCCAGCTGGAATCTCCTGTGCCTCTACATCGTGTCCCCCCTTTGCCAGTCAGCCAACTCCTCACAGCTGAACTGTGGCACAAGCTGATTGTCCTAGAGGTAAGGTCTGACCCTTGTCTTCGAACTCCATGGGGTTCTTGTCAATCCATGTGTGTAAAAAGCAGCTGACTTCTCCCCCCAGTTTGGCAGTGCTTGCAAATCTACACCACTGAAAGAATTGATTAGAAGTATGTGTTGATACAGATGAAATAATCTGTGATAGACACTAAGCATTAACAAATGCCCATTTTAGAAACATATCCTCCATCAGCTGAGGTTCTATTTAGCTGGTAGCTCTTCAGTTTCTGCATTTGTTGAAAGATAACTCGAGTTTCCACCAAAATATTCCCTGCCAAAAGCACAATTTTTTGGTGTATAAAAACAATCACAGTGACCTCTCTGAAAGGCACCTACAAGAGAGCTGGGGAAGGACTCTTCATCTGGGATTCCAACCGTAGGACAATGGGCAATGGCTTTAAGCTAAAAGAAAGAGGGCAGATTTAGAACAGATATTAAGAAGAGGATTTTTACTCAGAGGCACTGCACAGGCTGCCCAGAGAAGCTGTGGATACCTCACTGCTAGAAGTACTAAACATTAGGGGTTGGATGGGGCTTTGTGCAACTCCATATAGTGGGAGGTGAACCTCCCCAAGGCAAGGGGTTGGAACTAAATGATATTTAGAGTCCCTTCAAACCCAAGCTAGTCTGGGATTCTACTACCATAGAAATCACTGTATTCTGTGGAATGCCATTTATTTTTGGATAAGGTTATGTTCAGTGGACCTGTTAATAAAAGGCATTTTCATAGTAACATCAGATAAATCACGTATGTTTCTTTTCAGCAGGGACAACTGAATGCTCCAACGCAGAAAATGTAAGTAACATCAAAATGGCTTACAGCACTGCGAAAGAACTGCCACAGGTATTCTGAGAACACATAAAAAGGCAACAAAGAAGGATAATGCAAATTTTCATATTAGCAATATTAAATAAAATACACTTCTTACATGGAAAAAGTTCGTGACTAGGTAAGCTCACTACTACACAGCATAATTTTCTATCCATATATGTGTGTATATATATGGATATAAGCTTCTTTTTTTTTTGCCTCCCTTGAAACTAATGGTTTATTCCCAATGATAGGAAATAGTGTCCCATTTAGATGAATAAACCTAGCTTTCCACTCCTTCCCTGGGACAATATTTTAAAGGAAAAGAAAAATGGAGATTCTACCACCATGCGATACAAGTGCATTTGTTTTCACTGACACTTCCTGTGCCTAGTGACATTGATTGTAAGCAATGACACACTCCGGATTCAGTGCAGAGCTGTTCTCCCTTTATCTTTCTTGCTCACATCCTTATCTCAGTGCTGTAAAGAAACAGTGAATAATTAGGTTAGCGGTTTAATTACGCGTGGACATGATTCTGCATAAAATATGAAGATCTCTATACAGTTAAATACACTTTTAAGAGGTTGTCTTTCTGTATTTGTAAAAATAATTACAATGCTTATCTTCAGGAAAGGGACAGAATGAACAGACATCCGAATTACTTCAGCATACTTACAAACATTCCTGTCTTTCGCTGAGCAAGCAGTCTCAGTTGGTTTAAACAAAGACAGCTTGCAAGAACAGGAAGAAGGAAACACAAGCACTACTGTATGCTGTGTAATAAACACTGAGAACGCTAAGGCAACCACCTGTGGGATCACCTGCAACCTACAGTGATGTAAAATCACACAGTGTACCTCAGCATCCCATGATTTTTAAATCACTGTTTATATCGCCTAACAATACTTGCTACTTCCACCCCACACCTTAGCACTGCGAGGATGAATCACGGCTGTGGTCTGGGCAAAGGTGTTTATGAAACACAGAGGAAGCCATAGCAGTTTTTAAAAATGAAGTACATAAACTTATGGCAGAGAGAATCCTCAACGACTTCTGTTAGTATAGTCAAGGGAGATGAGGAATGGATAAGAGCACTCTAAGCCACACACACCTCCTTATACATGTGCAGCCTGACTTTACAAACTCAGTTTGCACTGCTCCTTAGATGTGTGAGACAACTGGAACGGATACTCCAGTTTCGCCTCCTCTGAAGAAGTGGCAGCATTTTTTGGCTCTTGGCAAAAATAAATACAAGGTAATTTTAAACATTTAAAATAAATCCTCAACATACATTAAAATCAAAGCGAAGCAATGTTTGATAAAAATATAAACTATTTTCACTCTAGGTGCCGTGGATACTTCTAAACTAAGTGGCAACACAAAAAAATACGAGAAAACTGAGGGTTTCTTTACTCTCAATTCATCGTCGGTGTTCTCTATCCCAGCCTCTGTCATTAGGTCAGCAACATGCTTCTCAAGGTCACTGATGCGCTCACCCATTTCTTCCAGTAAAAAGTTAAAGAGAGCTTTTATAAATAAGAATCATTATCGTTGTATACAGTTCTTATCTTCTGTGAGAAAAAAACAAAGCTTTCTTCCAGGTACGTCAGCCTTTTACTGAATCATGTTCAGTGCTGCTGCTATATCAATCTTGCAGCTGTAGCACAAGACTGTATTATAACAAGGCAATCCTAATTTCTCTTGCAACACAGAAGCACTCAAGTTCTAAGTATATTCAAATGCTTTCCTATCTGCCCACGAGTGTACTGGACTATTTTCTGCGTAAAATATTTCTATTCAAGGAACTATTTTAGGTAATACCACAGGGTCAACATACATAACCGAAATGTAATCAAAATGTTAACTGCTGACAAACATCAATTCCTTACCAATTCTCCAGTTTCAGAAAGCAGAGGGAGCTCCACATCTAACAAGAGCAGACCCTTTAAGCCTGACTTTTGTGGGCTCACCTTCCCGTGCTCAGGAGCCTGAAAGAGCTGTATCTAACCCACCAACATGCACGGATATACCAGTGTGAGTGGCATTTTCACAACAGTTACACATCATTTGCTTGCTTGACTTGAAATCTAGAACTGCTGTGCAGAAACCAATGGGATTGCCTTTGCTAAAACCTTTTTTAGGCTTTCCTTTTAAGTAAAGGAAAAAAAAACAAACCACGTTGGGAGCCAGACCAGCTGACTTTATATCCTAGGTGTTGAAGAACATCAATCGTTACATCTTAATTTGAAGATGAGGGAAAAAAAAAAGAAATATTTCGATTTCAGTAAGCAAAAAAACAAAACAAAACAAAAAAACAACCTCTTTGCATCTATTGGTAGTCCACAGCAGGGAGAATAAAATGAAACGCGAGGGATCTGCAACTCCCAGAGGTACAAAACTTCTGTCACAGAAACAATAACCTAGATATATATGTTTTTAAAAGGATATTTCTCAGAGTTATCCTTTCTGTCAGAGCTTGGAAATTCTCCTGCAGCTGATAAAGCAGACTTTCCGCCTAAGAAAAGAAAAACAGAGCAAGGACGGGCAGCCTCCCCACAGACGCCAGGACTCCCGCCACCGCGCCCGGCTGAGGGGAAAGCTCCAAGACAGCGAGCCCCCGAGCCCCGCCCCCAGCACGACGATCCCTGAGCTCACCAGCAGCGACAACCGCTCCGCGCCGGCCGGCTCACCGGCAGCCATGGGCTCCGCGGGCAGGCGGGGACGCCGGGCCCCGCGAGGGTCGATCGGAAGGCGGCGAGGGAGCCCGCCCTCCCCGGCGGGTCGCCACCTTGAGCGGGCGCCGCGGAGGAGGCGGCTCGGCTCGGCGCGGCTGTGGGGAGGCTGCCGCGCTGAGGGACGTCAGCGCGGGACGAGTTCGTGCCGGCTGTGGGGAAAAATGGAGGCAGCTTGGCCGCTTTTCTCCTGCCAGGTTGCTGGCGTCACTGCTGCGACGGGAGAGCGGGATGGTTGCCGTTCCCCGCCGGCTGTGGGGCAGTCCTCTCCCGTGTTGGACTCCGCGTTGCGCTGAGTGGCTGTGGGAGGACGGCCGGGTGAACGCTTAGGGGAAAGATCAGGCGGAGCTGCGTTTTCTGTTGTTATTGGGGAATGGAGCTGGCAGTTCTGCACGGGGTTCTTTGCTGAGAACCTTGAATAGTATGGCAAGACTTGAAAGCACAGTCTCATAAATGTTTATGTGCTCTCTAAGTGACTATTTCTCGTCGAAGCATCATTACCTACGGTTTGCTGTTGAGGTTTGATCTCCAAGGGTCTTAGCGTGACGCATGGCTGAAGTGATAAATGAAGAAAAAGTGTCTGCCAACCGACAAGGCCCAGACTATTTTGTTTGTTTTGTTTCCTTTTTCTCTTGTAACGAGATTCATAATACAGAGGGGTACAAATGCCTGCTCTTGAGTAAATGTACTGTGCCTGAATTTTTAAGCTGAGGACCAGAAGTATCAACAGTAATTGTGTGCTGCCTCTTTACCAGTCCTGCTCACGTGTAGGTCATCCACAGCTTTTTGCTTTGCAGCATCAAAAACTCCTGGAATATCTGTTGCAAAGGTCTCTGTATAAGAACACTCCATACAACAGTGCCTGCACAGATAGAAGAATAGTACTGGTGGGCAATAGCTTTCCTTAGTCTATTACACAGCATTAATCTGCATGTAACATTGCTTTCATTGCTTCCATCCTGTACTAATAGCCTCAAATGCTGGAAGGGTTCTCTCTTCTCAGTCTGCCATTTTCTGTCTTTCTTAATAAACATAACTGTTTTCCCTCTTTACCTGCTCCTACCTGATTTAGGAAGGGGTGGAAGCCCATGTTGAGAGATGCTGGCATCAAAGCAGCCCCCCTGTCCCCCCATTGCTCCCTGCTTCTCATAATCATGGCATTTTTTCTGTATGTCACCTTCCCACTGTTGCAGATTCTCCTCCTTGTCTTTCATGTTACAGAATGAAAAATCAAGTCTAAGCCCCGTCCCTGGAAACAAGCATTCAGGGCCAGGCTGGATGGGGCTTTGAGCAACCTGATCTATTGGGAGGTGTCCCTTGTGACAGCAGGGGGGTTGGAACTCGATGATCTTAAAGGTCTGTCACAGTTTTATGATTTTTTGTTATTGGTATTCCACGTCATAAAGTTATGTAAGGCACTGGGAGTTATTAAAGAGCTAATACTCCAGTTCTGTGCATCACTGGTAGTTCTAGGTATACCTGTCTCAGAAGAGAAGAACTACATACCCCGGAGGACTTTGTGTTACTTGTTGATTTTCCATTTTCCGCTCGGAGAGAAAGAAGAAAACTGTTGGCAAGTTATGGGATCCTTCCCTTTCTGCTCACCCTGGCAGCATGTGACCTCGCTAACCATCTCACCTTCAGCATCAGAGTAAGGCCTTTGTTTTTCAGACGCTCTCTAATTTTATTTGGTTTATTAACTTCAATTCCAATTATATTATATTGTGTTATTGTGCATTCCAATATCTTATTTAGTAAATTAGTTTTCCTCATCGGATTGTTGCTGCTCTTTTGTTTTTAGGCCCACCTCCCTACTCCTTTCCCTTTTTCCCTTTCCATGGGTCCCCTCACCCCATTCATCATGCAGCCAGGCTGAACCAGCCCATAAACCACTGACAAGGTCCCTTCCACCCCACGCCATTCTATGATTCTGTGTTCATATGCTTTGCATTTGTATATAGGCACTAGCTGCACCCATGTAGCTTTTTCATTCTCATGCATAAATAATAACAAATAATTGCTGATCCTTACCTGTTCATTAGTTGCTAATTGCTCTCCTTTCCCTTAGGAGCACATAGTAAAACTGTAATACTTCTGCATTCTTTACTCCTGATAACAGCGGTCTTGCTAGTTTTTCCCTCTGGCCAGAACAGCTAACTTCATGCAGAACAGCTTCCCTCTCATGCAGTCATATTTTCTGCTAAAGGCAGATGAAACATTTCTAGCTCCTTGGATCCATATATCTTGAATAAAGCCACAGTGTCCCACTTGTGGTGAAGAGCTTGCAGATGTGAACAAACAGCTGGAAATAAGGTCTCCTCCAAGCCTCCTCTTCAGACTAAAGAATACCAGTTTGCTCAGCTGCTCCTTCTAAGACTTGTCCTTCAGTCCCCTCACCAGCTTTGTTGGCCTTCTCCAGACATGCTCTCCCAAGTCTCGGTGTCTTCCTTATAGTGAGGGACCCAAAACTGAATATAGTACTTGAGGTGTGGCCTCACCAGTGCCAAGTACAGAGGGACAATCACCTCCCTGCCACTCTGCCCAAGGCCTGTAGCATTGCACAGGATTGTTGTCACCAAAATGCAGGATTCTGCACTTGGTTTTGTTAAAGCTTGTACAACTGGCCTTGGCCAAGCGATCCAGCCCGCCCAGATCCCTTTGTAGGGCCTTCCTACTGTCAAGCAGGTCAACACTTTCTCCCAGCTTGGTGTCATCTGCAAACTTACTGAAGATGCACTCAACCCTCTCATCCAGATCATCAATAAAGATATTAAATGGGACTGGCCTCAGTACAGGCAGGGCAGAAGGCTGGCTTGGCCAGAGATCTTCTAGAGCTTAGGTGGAAAAAGTGTATGGCTTCTGGAAGTAAGGTCAGGTGACATGAAAAGACTACAGGGATGCTGTTCATCTTTGTAGGGAGAAAATTAGCACAGGCAAAGGTGAGTTAGAGTTGAAGCTGGCCAATACTGTGTTGGACAATGAAAAGTCAATTTTTAAGCACATTACCAACAAAAGACAGAGAGAACATTGGTTCATCAGTTGATAAGAGTGGCCATCTTACAAACAAGGACATAGACAAAGCAGAGACATTTAATGTCTTCATTGCCTCTGTCTTCAACACTAATGATGAGATCTGACATACCAGGTGCTTCGAGATGGAGGACGCTGACTGTGGTAATGATGAACTTCCAGTCAGCCCCAAACTTGTGCAGGATTTGCTGTTCCACCTGGGTTTATATAAGTCCATGCAGCCCAATGGGATTCATCCCAAGGTACTTAGAGAGCTGGCCAATATCTTTGAGAGACCTCTAAATTAGTTTTCAATGATCTTTTAGGAATCTGGAGAGGTCAGAGAGGTCCCAGTTGACTGGAAGCTGGCAGATGTTCCAGTTTTTAAGAAGGGCGAGAATGACGACCCTGGCAATGACAGGTCTATCAGTGCCAGGTAAAATTAGGGAGAAAATTATGCTGGGAGTTATTGACAAACACCTGAAGGACAGTGCAGTCATTGGTCACAGCCAACACAGGTTCATGATGGGAAGGTTCTGTTTAACTAACTTAATTTCCTTTTATGACGAGATCATATATCTAGTTGGTGAAGGAAAGCCAGCTGATGTTATCGTTTTGCATTTCAGTATAGCTTTCAGTACTTTTTCTTACAGTCTTTCTGAACAAAATGTCCAGCATACAGCTAGACAAAAATATAATATTAATTGATGGTTATAGTAAATGGGGCTACGTCAGGCTGGTAGCCAGTCACTAGTGTCATTTCCCAGAACTCTATTTTGGGGCCATTTCTCTTTAATTTTTTTTTCATAAATAACTTGGATGTAGGACTAGAAGGTGTTTTCAGCAAATCTGTTGATGATACTAAATCAGGGGGAGCTGCTGATTTCATTGATGGTAGAGAGGCCTTGCAGAGATATCCAGACAAATCAGAGAGCTGGGCAATGACCAACCACATGAAGCTTAATAAGAGTAAGTGCCAGATCCCTGGCTATTCAGAGAGACTGAGGGATGTCATGCTGCAGAACAGCCCTACAGAAATGGCTCTGGGGGGTCTTGGTCAACAGCACGTTGAATAGTGTGTCCAGACAGCCAGGAAGGCCAACCAGTTCCTAAGGTGTGACAGGCACAGCATTGCAAGCCGGTTATGGGAAGTGACTGTCCTACTTTGCACTGCACTGATGTGTCTGCATTTTGAGTACTGAGTGAAGTTTTGGATGTCACAGTACAAAAAGGACATAAAATTATTAGTGTCCAAAGGAGGGCCACAAAGATGGTGAAGAGTCTGTAGTAGCAGACTTTTTGAGGAGAAGCTAAAACCCTTTGGTTTGTTCAGCCTAAAGAAGAGGAGAGTAAGGGAAGACCTCCTTGTGGCCAACATCTTCCTCACAAGGGGAACAGAGGGACAGATGCTGATCTTCTCTCTCTAGTGACCAGTGATAGAACCCGAGGGAATGGCATGAAACTGTGGCAAAGGAGGTTCAGGCTAGATCTGGGAAGCTCATCCAGCTGTTGGACAGGGCCATGAAGATGATCAGAGGATTTGAGCACCTCCCCTGCCAGGACAGGCTGAGAGGGTTGGGGTGGTTCAGCCTGGGGAAGAGAAGTCTCTGGGGGACCTCTTGTTGACCTCCTTCCAGTACCTGAAGGATGCCAACAGGAATGTTGAGGAGGGACTTTTTATGAAGGCACATCACAACTGGACAGAGGGAAATAGCTTTAAACTGGAATAGGGTAGATTTAGAGGCTGGATGGGCCTTTGAGCAGCCTAGTCTAGCGGAAGGTGTTCCTACCTATAGCATAAGTGTTGGAACTAGATGATCTTAAAGGCCCCTTCCAACCCAAACCATTCCATGATTCTACAATTCTGTGATATCAAGAAAATGTTCTTCCCTCAGAGGGTGGTTGGGCACTGGAACTGGCTCCCCAGGACAGTCCAAGGAGTGTCTGGAGAATGCTCTCAGACAAATGGTCTGATTTTTGGGTGGTCCATTGTGGGGTCAGGAGCTGGACTCTATGATTTCTATAGCTCCCTCCCAACTCTAAAATTTTGTGCAGGAGCACTTTGTCCATCTAGAACAGAGAGGAAGTAAGTTTGGGTGCCTTAAGCTCCAGAACACTCGGTGGTTAGGGTGGAGATATCCCCTCGCGCATCCGAGGTCACAAATAAAGAAGGCCCACTCACTAACACCACGCTGCAGTTAACGAGTTTATTCCCAAATTTCAGATGACACAGCAATATCTGCCTAAAGATGATTTCAGTACTCGTGTTTTTGAATGAACGGACAGAACGACAGGTGAGTCAGAAAGATGTGCGGCAGCGTGCTACATGCTGCAGCGATCACCCGTGAAGCAACCCCCTACATAAATCCCACAGCAGCCGAAGAGCAGCCCGACGCGGAGACAGGCGGCTTCGCTGATGATGCAGAGAAGCAGCAATTGCAAAGGCCACCGCAGCCTCAGCTCCTCTGAAGAAGAGCGGAGGTGAGAGCGAAATCCGGCTCAGCGCGCTCCGCCAGCGGGGGCGGCGGCCGAGGCGGGGCGGGGCGGCGTGACGGTTCATTGGCGGAAACGTGGCCGCTTCTCGCGGCGTCACGGCGGCCGGCCCCGCGGTCCTGCGGCGGAGCGGGATGGCAGCGGCGGCTGGCGTGCGGGCGGCAGGCCGGGCCGCGCGTGTGCGGCGGGACGGAGGAGACGAGGGATCTCGCTCCACCGCCGCTCTTTCCCTGCTCGCTAGTCCGACCTTGCTGCCGCCTGTTCTTCCCCTCAGCTTTCCCACCTCCCCGCCCCTTCTCTTCCCTTTGCGCGCCGCGTCCCCGCCCCGTCCCCGCGCCGTGCCGCCGCGCCGGTGGGGCTCCGGCGGCGCCTCGAGCGGCCCGTGACGCGCCGCCTGCCCGCAGGTCCCGCGCAGCCCAGGCGGGGCGCGGTCCCTCTGAAGCCCGGCGGAGGAGGCGGGCGGCGGTCCGTCCTTCCCGCTGCCGCCCGGCATGGAGACGGCCGGCCTGGAGTGGCTG
Source organism: Callipepla californica brunnescens (assembly GCA_023055505.1). Classification (NCBI taxonomy): domain Eukaryota; kingdom Metazoa; phylum Chordata; class Aves; order Galliformes; family Odontophoridae; genus Callipepla; species Callipepla californica. The sequence continues at coordinate 1,793,274 of JALIRH010000053.1, forward strand.
CTGGGCCCGATGCAGCAGCTGGTGTCGTGGGGAGCGGCGGGGGCCATGGTGTTCGGCGGCGTGGTGCCCTACGTGCCCCAGTACCGCGACATCAGGCGGACGCAGAACGCGGAGGGCTTCTCCACCTACGTGTGCTTGGTGCTGTTGGTCGCCAACATCCTGCGGATACTCTTCTGGTGAGTGCGGCCGCGCGCTGCGGGGCGAGCTTCCGAGCTCTCGGGTAGGACGATGGGGGAGGTAACGTGGTCGGTGTGCTTCTCCCCCTCCTCTGAAGAGCTCCGGTCCTGCGTGGGTGACTGCTCAGATCGAAGGACCCGGGCGCAGGGCGCTGCCTGTTGCCCTTACCGGCACTGGTGATCTGTGCTCTCACGGTCCAAATGTGGCTTTCTCGAATGCTGGTATGTAAGAGGCTTATTTTAAGCCAGAGCTTCTTTTTCCTTGCTGTAGTTTGCGTTTCTCTTTCCCTTAAAGCTCTGTTGTTTGACTGAAGGCCCCAGTTCTACCTACGCGCTTTAGCATCCAGGTAGCGTTGAAGCACCTGGGATGCTTGCCAGGCGTTTGAGCGTTTTCCTCAGATGCTCGCTGGCTTAGAATCATACAATCACCAAGGTTGGAAAAGACCTAAAAGATCATCCATTCCAACTGTCCCAACACAACATCCAAACGTTCCTTGAGCACCTCTGATCCGGTGACTCCACCACCTCTCTGGGCAGCCCGTTCCAGTGCCTGACCGCCCTTTCAGAGAAGTACTGTTTCCTAATGTCCAGCCTGAATCTCTCTTGGCGCAATGTGAAGCCATTCCCTCTAGTCCTATCACTAATTACACGAGAGAAGAGGCCGACCCCCGGCTCACCACAGCCCCCTTTTAGGAAGTTAGAGAGAGCAGTAAGGTCTCCCCTGAGCCTTCTCCAAGCTGAACATTCCCAGCTCCTTCATCCTCACCCCATAAGGCCTGTGCTCCAGACCCCTCACCAGCCTTGTTGAGCTCCATGCACAGCTGCAGATGAAGATAGTTGTTTTTGATAAGCAGATGGATGGTGGGGAATATTTTCACAGCACGTTGTTTTTATGTTAAGTGTACTCTTCAACCTCTGAGGGTATATTTGTTTCTGTGTTTAGGACCTGTGCTGCTGAACGAAGAAAACTTTTTTACTTAAACCTTTATTTACTTATCATATTCCTCATTATTTTCCCAATTCGTTCTAGTAAGCAGAATGATGCAGCAGTGGGAATGTATTTCAGAAGCCAAAGATGAATAAGTGTAGGAAATGGCTGCAGCTGAAGAACAGTTATTCTAAGAGCTCACTGACTGTAACGTAGAACGTAATGAACTGACAGGTAACAGGCTGCTTCCTACTGTTTGGCTTCTTTTTTTTTTTTTTTAAACTTCTTAAATGTGTGCATCTTAAAGGAGCCTTCAGCGAAATACGCATGTTAAGTGCTGTGCTGGAGCAGGGAGTTACTGGAAACCCCTTTCCTGAGACTACAGCTAGCCTCTGAACTGAGGGAACTTCTCCAGAACCACTTATTAACATTATAAATTGTCATCTTGGGAAGAAAGCATTTGCCGTGATATGGGTAGAACAGGAGTTGGAGAAAGCAGTGACGATGAAAAGAAGGTAGAGGAGCTGGCAGGAGTGGGGGAGTGAGTTTTTGGTTCAGTGAAGGTCGCTGAAATATACAAACTTGCACCTGAATGAAGTTGCAGGCAGTTTCTAGGTAACCCAGGAGAGTACATCTGTTAAATGAGACTTGGGAGTACGTGAGAAATGAAGAACTTCGTTTCAGTTGATTATGAGTACATGTAACTAAGAGTTATGTAGAAGAATAAGTACTGTAGATGATGGAGGAAAACATTTTTTTATATTGTTAATATATTATTATATGTATATATACCTTAAAAGCTCTATCAGCATTTCAAAAGAAGGAGAATGCAGTTGTATTGACTAATTAAAAAATAAATAAAATTGTTTAAATCCTGTGTATATTTAAGCTACCTAATAATATCCTTGACACATACTGGGTCTGTGTAAGATCTGGTGATCTCAGAGCTTGTTGGTGACACTGAAGGGTTTCGTGCAGCACATGCACGGGCACGTCTGGCCTGGCTGCAATAGCAGTGTAGGGAGTGCTGCTGGCTTGTGGAGCAGCCACTTCCATAACAGGCGTGAGCTGGCAAAAACCACTCTGTGCCCTTCTGATTTTTGGTGGAAGGAAAAGAGTTGTATGATGGTAATTCAGTCTGCACTGAGAGAATATTTAGCTTCTCTGTAAAGGCTGGGTATCCCTGCTGGTCCACAGGTAACAGTAAGATGAATGAAATAAGGTAGCAGAGCAAAAGCCTTTAATTTACGTGAATGTGTTTAAAATGCACCGAAAAAACAGCTTGGCAGTGCATTTTTTGTGTTGCTTAATGTTATCTCTGGCTGATGACACACACCTTATTTGGTATGTAGCATTAGATAATTTGATGTAAGAAGTAGAATTGTTTTAATTGCATACCTAATAGTCACTGGAGGGAAACGGGGACTTTTGATCCAGTTATTCAGTACGTTTAAAACTAAATACACCTGTTCTTGCTCTAGAACACAGCTATTCCTAAGAACTTGTTTTGTTTTGCATATAAACTTTCCCATCTGACCAGTCACTTGATGTGACAAGTCCTTTCCTTTATCAGACCAATCCAGACGTTCATCTGTGTTTCTCTTTTGAAATCTTTATTGATTTTTGGCTGTTATTTTTCAATTGGTTCTAGCTTCTCTTCCCTGCTTTTGGTTATTATGGATATAGTTTGTGCCACTGTGACTGTTTCCACCCTTAAGTACTTAAAGTGGCAGGCCTTAAAAAGTTTTGCATTCTAATAGGTTTGCTGTGCAGGCCATGGTTATTTCCTTTAATGGCAGTTTGTGTTTATTTAATGTCAAGAACGTTTCTGCAAGTTAGTGGTAGTATCTGTTATTTCTTCCAGAGTTTTCCTTGATTTGTTGCTTTTTTCTAACTTAATTTCAGAGTCAGAGTTATGTGCTTTAACTACAGATAGTGAAAAGAGATAGCTCAGCACCTTTGTAGGGCTGGTACATAGGAAAATGTATGGCAAGCTCCAAAAGTCTCATCAATTTTTTTCTGCATTTTTGGTAAAAACACTCAATTACCATTTTTCTTTGTTTAGCAAATGTCTTAACTTGCTAGAGTTAGCTCTCATTTCTTCAAGATCAGTTAAAATATCCAAGGGGTAGCTGGAGCCTTGCTGTTGCAGAAGTTGGAGATAGTTAGCAATTTGATGAAACTCTTCTGTGCTGCTGGGTTTGAAGCATACTGTAGCACCAAATTCAGAGGTGACCAAGATAAACCTTCCTTCTTGGTTCATCTGGCTACAGGTGAAGAGTTGCATAATCAGTTGAGGGTGGTGGATGCAGAAGAAATTGAGTTCTCTCTGCACTCCTGTTCCCCTCTTCTTTTTCTAAAACAGAGCTTGTAATGAGATACGTTAGGCTTTCTTTGACTATTAAAGTCAAAGTAAATAGCTGAAGAAATCTGTAGTTCCCTTTTCTTAGAAGTCAGCAGAAGGCATTTCCAGTTCTATCTTGAGTAAGTTCAGCCAAAAGTAATTGTACTTCCCGCTATTACTGTAGGGCTTTGGACTTTATTCAGTTGTGCAATCCATAACACACTTCATTTGGTAAGTACAATATAAGTTGTATATTTTTCAGTTAAATTATATTCTTCCAAAATATTGAGATGTGATTCTGGGTGTCAGTGGCTTAAACCTCACGTGGTAACATCAGGGAGATCTAAGTGACAGAAAGTAACACAAAGCTTTCCAGTTTTGGAGCTGTTCTTTGCCTTAAGGCAAACTCTGGAAGCAACTTCTAACAGTCAGGAACCAGGTAAAAACTACGGATTTTGTAATTGCTTGTTACCAGTTGTTCCACCAGTTTATCTTGGCGGGGGAGGGAAACAAACAAAAAAAACCCAACAAACTGGTTCTGATTGCGAAGTCAGGTATGTTAGAATTGGGAACTCTCTTTGCTGGAGTCTGTGGAAAGAGCTCCCTGTTAGTAATAGACATGCCGAGTCAAGTATGCAACTGGAGGTGATGTATAGGAAGATGTTGGACTTGCTGTTGTCTGGATAAGTTCTGACATGCTTATTTGGTTTGCCATGACACCTACAGCATCCCTTGCCTGATGTTGTGTGTCTTCAGATATCGGTCCACTTCTGTCTCTAAGACTCAGTGTAGACAGGAGGCACTCCTAAGGTTTCTGTTACTAAAATGAATATTGTTAGATTTTCCGTATGGGGAGGGAGATGATGCTATAAACCCAATTTTAAGAGTGACTGCAGCTTTGAGGGATTGCATTACTCGTGGTGTACTATGTACCCATGCCTACTAGTGGAATCTTGCTCAGATACTGAGAGCCATATTTTTTTTTTTTTTTTAATATAAATTGGTGCAAGATATAAAATGCACCACTCTTTAGTACAAAACGTGAAAGTGAAATATGATTTCATATGACCAAGTGAGAAGCTTGTTTTCAGCATTCCAGAAAGTCCTGGGAGTTTACATATCAATCAGAAATTCTTATCAATAAATCTTACTGTAAACTACTTTCTTGAGCGTGTTGCTGATTAAATTCTGTAATTGCAAGGGCTGTCTTTTAAGACAGCTGTCAACTGTGGGTTGTTTTCTGTGGCCCGCGTGTTGGTATGCAGTGTCCTGCTTACTTTCCATCGTGTTTAGAATAATCTTTTAGCTTCCCAAAGAGCTGAGAAAGTTGACTGAGTGGTAAAGCCTGAAGTAACTCTTATTGCTTGGTGATTTCTGCTGTCACAGTAAATGGAATCGTCTTTGTGAGCTGAGGTGGAACTATGTTTGGCAAGAGACATCTTAGGAAGACACATGTTTGTTCTAGTTCGGGCTTCTTTTGCCCAGTTGACATTTGCTGTTTTGCACATGCCTGGAACAGAACTTGATTAACAGGATTGTTGCTGTAGAATTGAGGTGTATTGATGGAGTTGCATTTTTTCCCAATGACTAGTTAGTCTCTGCTGTGGCTTCAGCATTTCACAGAATCACAGAACTGTAGGGGTTGGAAGGGACCTCTTAGAGATCGAGTCCAACCCCCCTGCCAAAGCAGCTCCCTGGCAGCTGTGATATTTTTCAAGTATGGAGTGTGGCTTCACGACTCTTGTCAGTGAGCCCAGACACATCTTGGGCTAGAGCTCTTTTCTCCCTTGCATCCTAGGTAGACTCCATCAGCAGCCATCAGGCCAGATGCTGAGTGAACAACCCCATGGTTGAGAAAGCCAGAATTCCTGCGGTTGCACGAGCCTCTCAGCCATATATTTATCAGATTGGCTTTCCTGGTCCTCTTGGTATCCTTCCCTGCCACTGAAGGGATAGAAGAAAACACAGTCTGTGCTCCTACTCTGTCAGCTAACCACCCCAATCCCATGAAATCCTTCCCTCAGCAACTTCACTGTCGGTTTGAACTGTCAGTAATGGTTAATAATCAGAGGGTTGAACCAGCTAGAGAGTTTGGTAGTGATATTCCTGACCGGGTCACCAGAGAGACAGCATGGATACAGTACTCTGGTTGTGGCCCTACGAGGGCTGAATAGAGAAGGATCATCTCTCATGATGTGCAGGCCATGCTGGTTTTTTTATTTTATTTTTTTCAATGCACCCCAGGATACTCTTGGCCCTCTTGGTCACAGACACACTACTGGCTTAGTGTCCACCAGGAGACTCAGGTCCTTCTCTGCAGTGTTCCTTTCCAGCAGGTCAAGCTCTAATCTGTACTGATGCATGCAGTTACTCTTCAAGTGTTTATTACACACATCCTTGTTGAACCTCATAAGGTTCTTCTCTGCCCAGCTCTTACCCTGTCCAGGTCTTGCTGAATGGAAGCACATTCTGACTTCCGAATTTAGCCACTCCTCCTAACTTTCTGTCCTCAGGAAACTTGCTGAGGGCCCACTTTATTCAGGTCACTAATGAGGAAGTTAAACAAGACCGGGTACAGTACCAGTCTCTGGGGAAAAACTGCTACCTACAGGCCTGAAAATAGTCTCTGCACATCTGATTGTGACCCTTTGAGCTCTGCTGGTCAGCCAGTTCTCAGTTCACCTCACTGTCCACTCATCTATATCACATCTGTAGTTTACCGATGAGGGTTATATGGGAGACAGTAAGCCTTGCTGAATACAAGGTACACAACATGCACTGCTCCCATCTGCCCAACTGGTCATATGTTGTAAGTGGCAATCACATTGATCAAGCATGATTACCTCTTGGTGAATTCATGTCGACTACTCCTGATAATCTTCTTTCCTCTGTTTGCTTGAGGTGGTATCCAGGATAAGTTGTTGGACCTCCTTCCAAAGAACAGAGGCTGACTGGCCTGTAGTTTTCCAGGTCATCTTTCATGTGCTTCTGAAGACTAGAATTACACTGACTTCCCTCCAAGTGGCCAGACCCTTTTTTACGTAGTCTGTAAACTTCTTTCTTCCATTGTTCGTCCATGGCAGTTCTCTTGTCATTTTTGCCTGATTTCTCATTCATAGGTGTGCACCAGTCTCGAGGAAAAAAGTGTTATGACTTTATTTTTACATCTGCAAGAACCCAACAGTAAGTTCTTGTAACGATTCTTAGAGTTCACCGTTCTTATGTGTTGTCTGTTTGCTCGGGCTTTTTTGATTGTTAAGATCTAAAAGGTTGAAGTATCTTTTCCAATAAGGCTGTGGTGAGAGCAGATTGTTATGATGAGAAACTGGTGACCTTGCTTGTGTTTATTTGTAGTGGATGGGTGCTTATACTGCAAGCTGTTCTTTTGTGAGACTCACATTACTGAATAGCCAATAATCTCATCAGCATGGACGAGCTAACATTGCAAAGACCTGTGCTGGATCTGCCATCACAATAGTTACGTAGCACATTAAACTAAACGTGCTTCTAGGTCAGCCCCTTTTAAATACTGTTCTCTATTTTTACATCTAATGCGTTTGTAATTAGAGAGGTTTTTCTAATCTTGATGAAAACAGTTTTAATTACCCTATAATCCCAAGTAAGCCTTACCTGTTTTTTCTCGTTCTTCAAATGGGAAACAAATGAGTAAATTCCAGTGGTTCAAAGGAATTTGGTGACAGTTAGCAACAGAAACTTAGGGGTCATGGGCCTGGAGCTCAGGCTGTGCCAAACTTTGGTTCTTCTCGCCTCAGTTTTTTCCCTGTCCAGTGGAAGCCAGAGTGCTCTGTGCCCATGGTAATGTGCATCAGTGATGTTATTTATTTTCTTCCTCAGAGTGTCCTCCAGGTTTGTTATGGTGCTGTCTGTTGTGGCCTACCCCAGATTTGTTGGTTGGAGAAAGAAAGGTGGGAAAAAATAGGACCTAGGAAGAATATAAGAATGCCATCCAGACATGCAGAGATGGGATCAGGAAAGCTAAGGTGCAAATGGAATAGAACTTGGCGGGTGATGTGAAAAATAACATCAACATACCTGTAGAATCCATTCCTCAGATGAGAAGAGCCAAGGAGAGCACATGAGAGGGGGGAAGATGGCAACAGTGAACACGGAGGAGGTTGAGGTACTGAACAAGTTATTTGCCTCAGGCTTCCCACACCTCTCGTGTCTCTGAACATCTTGGCTAAGACTGTGGGAGCAAAATCCCTTCCACTGTAAGCAAAGAACAAGTTCGAGACCACCTGATTAGACTGAGCATGTACAAATACGTGGGGACAGATGACATATGTCCTGGGGTCCTGAAGGAACTGTTTGATCAAGAACACTTGATCGTTATTTGCAGAGGCATGACTGTCCAGCAAAGTCTCTTGGGGGGAGGGAGGGAAGAAGGGAGAGAGGGGGGGAAAAAACATCACTCCTGTTTTGAAGAGGGATGGAAAGGAAGACTTGGGGAACTACAAATAGTGAGCCTCACATCTGTGCCTGAGAAGGTCGCTCATGGAATGAATCCTCATGGAGGTTATGTTAAGGTACAGGCAAGATGAGCTGGTGACCTGAGAGGGCCAGCATGGCTTCATTAAAAGAAGATCATGCCTGAGCAATCTGGTGGCCATCTGTGATGGTGTGATGGCATCAGTGGACAAAGAAAGATCATCTGCCTGGATTTCTTCAGGGCCTCTGACATGGTCCCATACCACATCCTTATCTCTAAATTTGAAAGAGATGGATCTGGGGGTCCCAGCACAAGGAAGACGAGGAGCTGTTGACTGGAGTACCTCTCCTGTAATAACGGACTGAGGGAGCAGGGCTTATTCAACCTGGAGAAGATTTTAAAAAAGAAACAGATGGGGGAAAACAAAACAAAGCAGAACAAACAAACAAAAAACCCTAGTGCTGTCTTCCTGAACTTAAAGAGAGCTTGCAATCATACCAGCTTTTTACATAGAGAGATGGTGTTAGGAGAAAGGGAGATGGTTTTAAGCTTAAAAGAGGGGAAATTAAGTTTGACAGTAGGAGGAATTGTTTTACTCTGAGAGTAGTAGAGTGCTGATTGTTCAGAGAAGTTGTATATGCCCCAGCCCTTGAGGTTTTCAAGGGCAGGCTGAATAGGGGCCTGGGCAATCTTATCTAGTGGGTGGAAAAAGCTTCCACCTTTCACTCCTAATCCATTCTAGCAAGTCCTGGTGGAGATGGCTAAAATTTCATCACGTAACCTGGAAAGTGGCACTTGGAAGGTCACCATTCCTTACTGGAACACCTCATTTTCATATGGTAGAACCTTATGCAATCACATAAGAGAAAGCCCTTCCGTAGAGACTGGCCACAATCCAGGTTTCTTTTCCTGCGTTGTTTGTAGGAGTGCTCAATGATCACTGCCATACATCTGTGACTAAAGGTAAAAGTAATTTTTTGCTGGGGGGAAGAAGAGGGGGTAAACATGCATGTTCAGTTTTAGCTTCTTTTGAGACTTCTTTTTTCCTTGAGCTTTGGTGCGTGTTAGAAATAAACTGATGATCTGTTTGGTGTGTTCTACTGACCTGATCTTCTGACTCAAGTATCTAGAAGCGGGCAGCATATAAGCCTTATCTTTGTCTTTTTCTTTCAGAAGATGTTATGGTAATCCTAGAAAATTGTTTTCATTGCTTCAGTTTAACAAAAAAAAAAATTCTAGGTAAGTTTTGTACAGGTATCTTTGCGAGATCAATGGACCGTATATGGAGAGATCAAGGAACTGGTGTAAAGCATGGCATAACTCTCTAGTCTCCTTGTATCGCCTCAACCACTCGTTGAGTCTGCTTGTAATTTCAAAATAATATATTTGCTATTAGTTTCAGAAACCGTTAAGATCCTAGTTTCAAAGTTTCTAGGATCAGTCCTCAGAGGTGTTTTATGTAATAATTGTCTTACTCCAACAGGGGAATTGTAACTGCAGTGTATGTGCATCTAGATTTACCTAGTGACTTCCTCAGCCTTTCATAGCTGTTACAGGAGTAACTAAAGCTTTCTTTTTTTTTTTTTTTTTTTTTTTTCAGGTGCTTAAGGGTGAAAGTTGAAAGTAACTGATTGTAAAATTAGTTATCTTTGAGATGTTTAATATCTTTTTGGTTTTGTTTTTTAGGTTTGGAAGGCGTTTTGAATCCCCTCTTCTGTGGCAAAGCATTATCATGATCATTACTATGTTACTGATGCTGAAACTGTGCACTGAAGTACGTGTGTCCAACGACCTAAACATAAAGCGTCGCTCTTTTTCAGGTTAGTGGCAGGGGCTAGCTGTCATGGAGTGAGTCATATTGAAACATATTGCACTGTGTTTTGAACAAAAGTTCTGCCTGAACTGCAACCCAGCCTCCTTTCTTGATTAATTAGTGTTTCACTACTTGTTTGAAATCATTTCCTTCCAGATGACCACTCAAAGCTGCAATTTTATTTTAAATGGATCTTGATTTACTCTGGAAATGTGTGTTCTGCTTAACATTACAAATAATTCGCTAAGATGTAGAGCTGAATTTCATATTGTTTTGCTAGCCTGGATATCTTTTTTTTTCTTTTTCTTTTTAAGATCCTGTTCTGTGTAATAAATTATTTTTTGAATTGTACATTCTGTCAATTCATAGGTTAAGTCCTGATTGTATATTGTTACCCGAGCTCTTATTTGGAAGTTACCAACAACTTGCTTTTGCACAGAATTTATTTTCTGCTTGTTAAATTACTGGCTGTCAACTGTCAGGGCTTGGTGAGTACATGCTGCTCAGACCAAGGGAAAAGAAAGCATCGTACTGGCTGTGGAAACAAGGGTATGTCACCTGGGGAGAATACAGGGATGCTGTCCAGTCTTACAGAGAGGTGGGTAGGAAAGCCAAGGCTTGGATGGAATTGAAGTTGGTGAGAGATGCTAAAAACAAGAAGGAATTCTTAGAGGTATGTTGTCCAGGAGGGGCAGGCAAAAGAGTGTCCCTCCTTTGTTAATTGAGAAAGGAGAACTGACTACAGCAGATATGGAGAAGACTGAGGTACTGAATGAGGTCTTTGCTTTGATCTTCACTGGTGAGACAGGATTCTTGTATTTCTCATGTCCCTGAAGCTTGCATCCCTGAGCCTCTAGGTGGGAAGTGGGGGAGTAAATCCTTCCTCCTCCCTCACTGTAAGGGCAGGGCAAGTCCAAGACCTCCTCATGAGGTTGAATGTATTCAGGTCTATGGGGCCTGGTGACATGCATCCCAGTGTTCTAAAGGAGCTGGCTTATGTGGCTGCTGAGCTGCTCTCCATCATATTTGAAAAGTTGGGGCTGTTGGGTGAAGTCCCTGGGGACTGGAAAAAATGAAATGTTACTCCCATTTACAAGAAAGGAAGGAAGGAGGACCGGGAGGAACTACAGGCTGGTGATCCTCACCTCTGTGCCTGGGAAGATCGTGTACCAGAAGACATGTTAAGACACGTGAATGATGGTTAGGTGATCTAAAACATGGCTTTACCAAGGGAAGCTTGTGTCTGACCAGTCTGGTGGCCTTCTATGATAAACTGGCGATGTCAGTGGACAAAGGGAAGTCAGTTGTTGTTATCTACCTGGACTTGTGCAGGGCCTTATCTCTGAATTGGAGAGAGATGGATATGGGGGGTGGACTATTTGGTGGATAAGGAATTGGTTGGAATGCCATAGACGGAAGGTTGCTGTGAATGGCACTAGTCCAGGTGGAGGCCAGTGTTGACTGGTGTCCCCCAGGGGTCTGTCTTGGTACTGGTGCACTTCAACATCTTCATCAGTGACACTGACGATGGGTTTGAGTGCAGCCTCAGTAAGTTTGACGATGGCACCAAGCTGAATGGTGTGGTTGATGCATTAGAAGGAAAGGATGCTATCCAGAGGGGTCTTAGCAAAATTGAAAGGTGGACCCCATGTGAACCTAGTGAGGTTCAACGTAGCAAAGCTCAAGTTTTTGTGCTTGGGTTGGAGTAATCCCAGATACGTATACAGACTGAGAGAACAATTTATTGAGAGTAGCCTTGCAGAGAAGGACTTGTGGTCCTGGTGGATGAAAAACTGAACATAAGCCAGCAGCTCAGAGGGCCAGTGGTATCCTGGGCTCCATCAGAAGAGGGGATGGTCAGTGGGGACAGGGAGTCCCTCTCTGTTCTGTCGTCCATCTGGAGTACAGCATCCAGGTCTTGGGCCTTGTATGGGAACTGTTGAATCATGGCCTGAACCACTGATGGAGCACTGAGTCAGCTGCAGGAGCACAGGTGAAGACAGTGTACCTGTGTGACCAGGCCCCATTTAAGGGCTGACCACCGCTGGGGAAGGATCTCTTGTTGGTGATCCCTCCTAATGTGGAGTTCTGGGTGAGCCTTTCCTTATTGACCAATTGTCGTTATACCATCTGGGTAAGCCATACAAAAATATGCCACCTTTATTATTTTGTGTGGGTACTATTGTTTTGGGGTATTCACCCTACAGGCCCCCAATACAGGAAAGATGTTGGAGAGGGTCTAGAGGAGGGCCGTGGAGACGATCAGAGGTCTGGAGCACCTCTCCTATGAGGACAGGCTGAGGGAGCTGGGCTTGTTCAGCTTGGAGAAGAGAAGACCTCATTGCAGCCTTTGAGTATTTAAAAGGGGATTATAAAAAGGAGAGGAATCAACTTTTTTCTAGAGTGAACAGTGATAGGACAAGAGGGAGTACAAGGCAGTGTGGTTTTATGCTCAAGGAGAAAAGGTTTAGATTGGAGGTTAGAGGGAAGCTTTGCCCAGAGAGGCTGTGGGTGTTCCATCACTGAAGGTGTTCAAGATCAGGTTGTATGGGACCCTGGGCAGTCTGGTCTAGTACCAGATCTGGAGGTTGGTGGGCCTGTCTGTAGCAGGGGACTCGGAACTTGGAGATCTTAGAGACCCCTTCCAACCCAAGTCACTCTATGGTCAAAACAGGAAGTGCTGACATATCATAGGTGGAAGATTGTCTTTTTCTACACCATTTCCTTGCTTTTTTTTAGTGTGGAATTTATGGAGTTGTCACTTTCTTTTATCTCGTTGTATTCTTTATGTAATCAAGTGTTAGAAGGCCTTTTTTTTTTTTCCCAGGTGAGAAACATCAGTAGTTTGTTTCTTACAGAAAAAAATAAAGTGTTTTGTTTGACTTACAGAATTTTGTATCACAGCTTATTACAAATGAGATCAGAATTAATATAATCAGTTTTTTGTTAGTTATTTTTCAATTGAGTATATGACTTATTCTGTCTGTTCTCCTTCCTCACTCCTTAATAATTGAGGGTATGATTCAGCTCCAGATATCTGCAGCCTTCATTAGAATTCAGTATATACTGGCTGTGGAGTGGGGTAATTTATCTAGTAACTGAGGAAACTGCTTCCATCCCTGCTTACTATGGAATTTAGTGTGAAATGATTAAGGTAAGTGAATTCATGTGGAACAGGGTCTGTAATGCAGTTCTTGAATGCCAATTGTGTCTGCTAGTGTTAGTTTAGCAGGATGAATGACTTCTTTCTTTCAGCCCAGATTTAGCAGCAATTAAAATTTAAAATCCAGAGAGCATTTAGGTGAGAGAGAGAGAGAGAGATGTATGCTTTCTGCCTCTCAATGCTAGCATTTCTTGAACTTGCAGGAAGGTTTCTCTGTTTGCCCTTCTACACACTCTCTTGCTGTCTCCATCAGTAACCTTTGGACAAAAAGGGAGGCTATTCAGTTTTGTATACAGCTCTCTTCAAACAACTCTCCCTGAAAGACATACAATCTTCGGAAGGGTAATTAGTCTTTCCCTTGCCAGGTAATAGAGACTCCTCAAGGTTCTGTTGTGTCATTTAGTCTTTCCTGAAACACAGCTTTTTATGTTTAATTTGCTGGAGAGACTGTTTTTTGCCTACTTGTGGACCATAGTTGTTGTTCTTTGGAAGTTGTTATTCTTTCTTGCATCTTCCTTTGAGACCAACTAAAACAGTTTTCTGAAGTGTAGTTGATTTTGATGGAAAAATGATCCCAAGGATCATCAGGCTATACAAAACAGGCATGCTGAGGACTTTGACTCTGCTGACTATGACGTGATGTCTCTGAACAAGCATTTAACTGGTTTTAACGGTGTGAAATTCTTTCAAGGAAGGCAGAAAGTTCCATTTGTATTTCAAACCTGGTACAGATAGGAGTGAGATCTGTGGTTCTAATCTTACTCCTTATCTTATCTTGCTAGTTTTATGGTGAGGCAGGCAAGCTGATAAATGTGTTCTTACTTTCTTTCCTCATAGTTTACTGGGTAGTGAGGATAGTCAGTGTTTGCCATGAACCTTATAGAGTCCTGAGAGGAGGGTAGGTATATAGTTTCTCTATGATAATCTTTTTTCATGTGACTGATCTGGAGTTTAAATCTTTTCCTTCTTTTGTTTCTGACTTCCACCTCAGTGTTTCTGTTAGATAATCCAAAACATTTAGGAAGTGAAGTTGTTTTTTTCTCCTTTTGTGTGTTACTAGTAAATGCTGTATTTCTTCCCTCGTCACATTAGTGTTTATCACTGATCTTGGTTTGTGTGGGACTCCGGTATTTTTCCATTTTTCTCACAGTAAGGTCACTTAATAATGGCTATTTCAAGACATTTTGAGCACATTCTTTCTGGAGTGTTCAGGAGCAGGCTCCTTTAATCTTGACAAGCTTGTTCTGTATTTTCTAACCTGATTTGTGGAGTCACTGTTTTGCAGTGTTTTTCAGGTATAGTTCAGAACACAGACATAAATAAAGCTCTTCATTTACAGACTATTTGACATAGCATGAAAAGTACAGTCTCCTTTAGACTCTTTCTAGTACTGCTTATTTCTTTGAGCTTTTTTATGAAGAGCTCATTAGGAAAACTCCCATCAGCTTAACTTCTCTTAGTTAAGAGGGCTGCTCTGAAAGTAATGCCTCTTATTTTATCATTTTGGCCCACAATATCAAAAGTGGATTTTGGTGATATGGCAGATGTTGTGCCTTCCTGCCAATATTCCATTACACTGTTTGCTCTGTGACTAATGGCAGAAGCAGGGCAGTCTGACAAAGTGATGTCTGATATGGAAGTGTGTATGAAATAGAGAAATGAACCGAATTCTTCAGTGCTGAAAAGATTGCACCCGTCGACATTCATCTGTGCTTGCTGTACGTTTCTGGAGACCAGACAGTGGAGTAGTGGATGGTGTGTTTCAGCAGTGGTAACAACAGCAATGGGTTACCTTTTTTTGAGCAACTGGAAGCTGGCTCTTGTTTATTGCTGGCAAAAGCACATAGCTAACGGTGACTGTTCTGAAAAACAGTGTTCTGTAGCTAAGAATTTGGGCTGTCATCTAGTGTAATGCTGAGAAATCCGACAAAGTAACTTGACACGCCAATGAAATACGTCAAGCAGGTATTCCCTTTATTCCGAACAGGGAAACGACTACACATTTAAAGGCATAACACATTAGTATTCATCACATTCCAAAGATATGGGCAGAAATTCCAGAGTGAGTGACATCTCCGGTGGTCATAGGATTAAAGCTAAAAGTAAATTCCCAGATGTTAAGGGGATTACATTATGTCACCATCAGATCTGCCTCCTTATCTTCACAGACTCCCCCACTGGGTGGCAAACGGCAATTCCACTTATCTTCTCTGGATCCTGCATTGTGCTGTAAACAACCGCCCCACCCAGCATTATGTTGTCCTTGTCTTCATGGGATCACCCCTGTACTGAGATGCAAACAGCAGCTCTCTTCAGCAGTACATGCATTTCTATGGTCCCTGAGTTTCTTCCTAAAGTTACCTGTTTGCTCAAGCTATGATGCCTAGTTTAGATTCAGTTCAATTCCTTGATTCAAGTGCTATTGTGTTCTTTGTATCTGTTGTAGCTTACGTAAAAATCGATGAGGTGTTAGTTTCAGAGTGACCTACCTACTTTGTGACAGGATTCTCCTTTCTCACTTCTAGTCTCGTGAAATGAGCAAACTGTCAGAGCCCATCTTCTTCTGCTGCTGCCTTCTGTTTGTTGGTTTTTTTTCAGATGCATAAACGTATCATTCAACTACATGACTCGTGCTCTCTTCAGTCAGTACCTCTTTATTTGTACAACTGTTCTATTTTTAAACTTGACTGTGTAGTCTGTTCTTAACTGATCTGATTTAGAAAAAAAAAGAACAAGCGCACAATCCACACAAAATCTTAAAACCACCCCAGTGGTGGGACAGCATTCTCTCCTGTATAAGAATACTCTTGAAAGCTAGTGTTAATGTGAAGAAGTCCTCAGACGAAATCAGTAGGCATGAATAATTCCTCATTCTCTTATATCCTTTATTTAACACCATTTTAATTCCAATTGGAATCTTTTGCATGTAGATTTCCAGGTGCTATTGTTGTGATAACGACAGCACTCCTTATTCATTGCTGTTTTGTTAGTGTCAGTGCATCCACATTGATGGTGTGTTGTTGGCCCAGTACAGAAAGATTTAGTAGTGGTTCCTTTTGTTAAAATAGTTTTTCTTCAAAATTATGTATTATTTCTGGGGCATGATGGTGCTACCTGGTATAGACACCTACACAATGAAAAACAAAATCTGCATGTCTTGACTCCAGAACCAAGACCTTTTCAGGACACAGAGTGCTCACAAGTACAAACTGCTAAAAGGATCCAGCCACTCTCAAAAACATTGGCAGGATGGGACAGAGACTTCGTACACTTGGAAGTGACACCCAACCAAGAATCTTCCTTTTCTTCCCCGACTAAGGAAGCCTTCACTCTTTCTCTAACAAACGTTCAGTTCCAGTTATGTCCAAAGTGTTGTGACAGATATTCAGCACTGTATGCTGAAAACCAGCAAACAGCTTTTGTTTAAAAACAGACTCTTCAGCATCTCTTCTTTTCACAGTAGAGCCAAGGCTTCTCAAGTAGAATTGTGACCTTCTGGAACATTAAGATTTCTTTTTTTTCTGGTCATTTATTCACTTTTGTCTTTCTTTTAGCTGCTTGTTGTCCCTGCTTTGTAAACTGCATCTTATTTTAGCGCTTGGATCTCCTGAAGAGCACTGTCATAAATGCTCACAGTCCAATCGGAGTTTTTAAAATATTTAATTACAATCAAAAGGTGAAAAGCAATAAGCAAGCAGCGCTGGGTGTGCCGGGGAGTCTCCGCTCCACCAACGACACACACCGAGAAGATGGTTCCCTCTTCTTTTATACAGTGTCTTATTTAAAATTTCTTGAAGTCCCCTCCTCCTCTTGGTCAATCATTTTATTCTTCTATGCTTGTGTGGCCAGTCGCTAGGGGGGTTGCACATTCCTTCAGGTGGCCTTTGGGATGAAGGCTGTTTGTCTTCCTTAATGCCCTCTGATTCATCCATCTGTGTATTCCAGGCCAGTCTTGCAAGGTCTGTGTTTGAAATGCTTATCTCTGCCACCCTTTGGTTTGAGGAATGCACCTTCTGTTGCAGGGTTAGTGTTTGAGATGCAGATAGAGTTCTGTTCCTAGTTTATCCTTTCATGCCTTATAAGGAAATTCTATTCCTTTAGTCAATTTTATCTACTGATTGGAATTAAAGGTATTGTATCAGTATCTTTGACTCTGTGTCCTTTGACACGAATCACATTCACATGTTTTACAATCCCCCATTTCCTTTTTGATCCCATCAGTGATTCGTGTCTTGTATTCTAAAGTCAATGCTGCTTTCCTAGCAGCTAGTAAAAGTGGAGCTGCTTTGTTTTTTACAATCATTAATTTGTGGGTCTTTCCAGCCATGGCTTTTTCTAGATTAATTGGCATTGCAGAAATCTGCATGCCTTGCATCACTCAATGTATTATTCGAATAAGGCATGGAATCATACAGGGTAAGAATATTAGTCCAATCATCCCGCACAATATTATGAAACACAGTCATTTTCACCATGCATCCCCAAGTAATTGATTCTACCAATCATCTTTTAGAATTGAGTTCCACCTCTGAACTGAAACACAGGCAATTCTTTTCTTTTGTCTACCCCAATAGTACATGTGCCTTTCCAGTCCTTTGGCAATCGGTTATATGCTCATTTAACACAGATCCAAAATAGTCTGTCAGGAGACCTCCAATCTGAGGCATTCCTTCCCAGCTCTTCCCAAAATTCTTTTCCTTGGGGAGAGACAGGTCACCAATGTCCCGGTCCCTCCATGGAGTTTGTGGTTAATACCATTTTGCAGGGGGTAGCTTCTAAACATCATTTGAACTGTTTTCCTTCTCTAGATATACAGATTTGTCCAATAACCTTGTAACTAAGCATCCATCCTTCAGGTCTTATTTTGGTTGACCTATGAGTATGATTCCAATTTAACAATTGCCATGGTTCTAATTCCTCCCCCCTCCAGAGCCATTGTTCTGTCATTTGAGATCCTAACAAACAGGTTGGCTCCCTTGGTAAATCCAGATTCTCCTAGGATTTTTTTCTCACCTCATCATAGAGAGGTGACTTTGTTTCCCTGTATCCTGTTTTCCTGTATTCTTTGCCTGACCTGCAACTGCTTGGTAACATTTTTTACTAGCTCTTCCTCGTATTAATCCCGGACTCCGCTGCTATCAGAATATCCCCACATTCCTGATTTGAAAAAACAGATATTCTCCTCTCTTTTGGACAAACACAGCCATTTTATGGATCCACCTTTTCCTTTGTTAGCTGTCAACCAGAGGTTATGCCCAGCAACTATACAAGTCTCTAGTGAACCCTTGTCATAACAGGCCACATTTATGTGGGTATGGAACAATAGTGCCCATTCTGTAGTTCGACAGTATTTAACGTATTGGTAGCACTTTGAGCATGGGTTTGCAGTCCCACTGTCGGGGTAGCTCAGTATGGTCAGGAGAATTATTATGCCCCACTGTTTTCTCATCCCTCTGCCTCCTCCGCCTACCGGGTTGCATCCGGCAGCGGAGTAAACTGTCTTCTCGGCAGCAAGGATAGTCTTCAGGGGCTCCATACGAGCAGTTACATCCTGCGCACCCCTGCCCAAGATTTCCCAGTTTGGACTCTCACTGGTCGAATGCTACAGGGCAACCAGTTTTGTTGTTGGTACTCTACTGTTATATTTTCTGCTCCCTTACCTAGCTGTCCCTTGACCCTGTGAACGAATAGCTTTTAACCCTATCGGGAGTCTGAATTTCAGAGTTGTTGTCCCCCCCCTTTTTTTTTTTTTTTTTTTTTTTTTTTTTTTTTTTTAACTTTGGTATAAGATGTCCTACCCTCAAAAGCTCATTGCAAAGCCCCCCTTTTGCAGACACCCCTCCTGCAATGGTATCACCACTTCTCCTTACAATAACAACATATATAAATCATACAAAAAGGTAGCATCCACACTGAGTTCTTTGCATGAGCATTATCGTTGTATTCGTATTTTCAGTTCTCCTGGAGATGATGCAACTTTCCAGTCCTTAGTATCGATGGGACCTTTTACACAGGAGACTTGAGTCCAGGCTCCCTCCGCAGTATGCACCACCATCTCTGTAGTTAAGGTAACAAGAAAAGGTCCCTCCCAACATAGGGTTAAGGAAGTTTCTTTCCAGGTTTTTTATTAACACTCTATCTCCTGGCTTCAGATATTAAGGGGATTACATTATGTCACCAGCAAATCTACCTCCTTATCCTCACTGACTTCCCCACGGATTGCAAACAGCAATTTCAGTTATCTTCTCTGGGCTTTCCATTGTGTTGTCAACAACCACCCTGCCCACCATTGTGTTGTCCTTATCTTCATGGGATCTCCCCCGTACTGAGATGCAAACAGCAGCTCTCTTCAGCAGTACCTGCATTTCTATGGTCCCTGAGTTTCTTCCTAAAGATACCTGTTTGCTCAAACTATGATGCCCAGTTTAGATTCAATCCAATTCAATTCCTTGATTTAATTCCATATAGCATCTCATAGGGGAATATCCCGTGTTCCGAATTGGGCATACTCCAAGCCATCTTAGTTTCTAACATCAACTTTGTTAACTGTGCCTTCAAGGTACCATTCATCCTCTCTTACAATTTGGGAGGTAAAATGGTTTCCTTGAGAGGAATCGATTACTCCTATAAAACCATATCTAGGGATAATGTCTTCCAAGAGATGTTTGTCCACTGTTTGAGCAGTGGCCCTACTTGTACTATTACTAGCAAATCCCTATACATTCCTGCCTTTGGTAATTCAGTAAAATCCATCTGTTCTCATTCAAAAGTTCTGCGTGCCAATGGTCTCCCTCCTGAAAGTGTTTGTCATAGATTTCATTTGTTAACCTTTTTGGCAAATTAAGTAATCCCTAGTTTCTTCCTTTGCTATTTCAAATATCCCTATATACCCACAAAATTTCAAGAAATGATCTGCCAATGCCCTAGTTCCCTAGTGGGTTCTCTGGTGCATTTGCTGCACAATTCTTTGGGCAAAGTTCTTGGGTAATAATTCCCTGCCATCAGGCAAAATCCACTTATTATCAGTCCATTTTACTCCTAATTTCTCAAAGCTCTCTCTTTCTATTTGAGAACAGATTTTTGGTGTTTCCTTTTTGTCATCTTGGGTTCTTATTTCCTCTCTCTTAGAGAGTATAAAAGTGCTGCCCTTTTTGCCTCCTCATCTGCCCGATTAACTCAGTTTTTATTAAAGGACACAACTGAGCTGGGGAGGCTTCTAATTTGTCTAACCTTAGTTTTATTCCTTCCAGTCCTTCTAGAGGATAGATTTTTTTCTTCTTGAAGCACTCTATGTATAACTGTCACTGTTATCCTTACAGTAACCCTTCAGAGCCTCTAGTAAGAGTTTTTCATTTTCTAATTGACTTTTGAGTTCATCTGTCTATTTCTGCAGTTTTAACCAATTCCTGAAGTGACTCTGTAGTTTGGCTTTCCAATTTCAACTGCTAGTCACAGAATTCTATGGCTGCAACCAAAGCCAAATCCAATAATGCACAAATAGAGACCTTCCCATTTTCCAGCTCGGGTACGACCGTTTTTCTACGGGATACTGTCTGAAACACTCTGCAATTATGCCAGTTCTGCCGTGCCCAGTCTACCTCTGTTAACGAGGGTCTGGCACCATGCCTTTCTAATAGGTCAAATAACACATCTCACCTTTCATTGTGACTACACTGTCGCTCATTTCTCACTACCCAGAAAAGGTTTACACTGAGGGGATGGAGGTACTTAAAAGGCTCAATTAACACCTCACCACCCCACCACCCAGGAAGGCACAACACACCTATTAAGCAAATGTAAATACCGTTCCAATCACTCCTCCCTCTTGCTGAGGGGAGCACACAAAAAGACAAAAGCTAAAAACAACACTTTCATAAGCTACAGTAAATAAACTTCTTGGAGAGCTACACAGTTCCTCATTTCCCCAAGCTTATGGGTGGAATTCCCAATTTTCCTGTGGTTCCTTACGAATGTCACACCTGGGGATTGATTCCTTCCTCATCTTTTTGCATGAGAACACATAGTCTTGAAACTCTCTCTCCTTCATTTATGGCAAGGTTTATTCCTAATGCCACTATTAAATCCCTCCCCAGTAAGTGATGTTCTACCTCGGGGACCACTCAAAAATTCCCTAAACAAATTTTAGTTTCAGCTTCAGTCGTCACATTTTTTTATTTTTATTTTTTTTACAATTGGGACCCGAAAAGGGCTCACCTTTTGCCCTGACTACTAGGCTTTTATCCTTGCTTATTATACACCCTTTAGGTAGTTTCTGTATTATGGACCTTTCAACTCCTGTATCTATTAGGAAGATAGTTTCTTCCGCCTGGGAACCTACTTTTAACCTTATCAAGGGCTTTTTAGTTGGTCTCGACCCCAGGATGTATAGCCCCTGACATCCCTATTCTTTAAACACCTCCTCATCCTGTCATGGTTTTTTTATTATTATTATTTATTTATTTATTTAAGACAATTTCATTTCATGTGTCCTTTCTTCCCACAATAATAACATTCTATTCCTTCTTCAGATCCCTTTCGAGGAGAATCTCCAATGCTCTTATTAGTATTCCTAAGACTTTCTCTTTTAGGAATTTCCTCCTTTTTCGCTTCTTACAGCCATGACAAATATTCAGGCCTTTGCTTTTTGTTTCTCCTCATCCCACCTTACATATACTTTCTGTGTTTCTCTCAGTAACTCATCTAGTCCCCGTTTCCTGCCAGTCTTCTAACTTTTCCAATTTCCTTCTAATGTCCGTCCAAGACCTGACCACAAACTGGGTTTTTCTTTAACCCTTTTGCCCACAATTCATACTCTCAATTACACTTTCATATGCCATTAACAATTGCACTTCTATATACTACCTCGTCCCATTTCCCTTCTCGCCTAAGAAACAATGTTAGTTGTAAGATGATCTTACAGCTTTAAGTCCCATTTAGGGGCTACGGACACCTTTCCTCTATTGGTCCGCCCTCCTCATTTAAAAGATAAAAACTCCCATTCTTTACACCTATAACATACATATACACAAAAGACAAGTGGTGTACACACAAAGAGAAGAACAATGACGGTTGTTATCACTCGCTTTGTCCGTCTCCGGCCGTTTCCCTCGCGGGAGGACGGAACCGCGGATCGGGACTCCGCACTCGCTTCGCAGCGATGCTGCGTCTCACATACCCAGCACAGCGCACTCATTCACAACTCACAAACATCGGCCAATACAGCTGATCAGGTTTTACTTGTTTTCCACCCCACACTTCCATGCAGTAATGGACCATAGCTTTTTTCCTTTGTTTTCCCTTTCTGAGATGGCCAATTTCCTCAATATTTTATCATTAACCACAGGGAACTGTCCAGGGGTTTTTTAAGTAATTTGTTCCCTTCCTTATCTCTGGGGCCTCTCCGTGGGTCCCTCCTGGAGTCAGCAGATTTTGACTTTCTCTGTCCCATGTCATTTACCCCAGGGGACTGTCCGGGGGTATTTCAAGTAATTTGCTCCCTTCCTTATTCTTGGGACCTCTCTGTGGGTCCCTGGGGCCTCTCTGTGGGTCCCTCCTGGGGTCATTTCTCTCCCCCATGTCCTTATTCTGGAGTTCCTTTCTTTTTCTCTCTCCCCCTTATTTTAGGTGATTTGTTCCCGTTTCTGGGCCTCTCTGTGGGTCCCTGGGAATTTCCAACCACCCCCTTAAGGGACTTTCTTCAAACCAAACTCTCCACCCCGGAACTCGTCCTCCCAACCAAGCGGTACTCACAGTCCGGTGTTCTCGCCTGGATCTTCGTGCACAAGAATTACGGGATATTAACTGCAGTTTTTCCAAGGGAGCTCTTTTCCTTGCTTACTGCTTTTCAAGTTCGTGTGGTACGAAAGGTCGAGCAAGGATCCTTTTCTCCCGAGGCTACCAAAAAGGTAGGGCGCCTCCCCGGGAGTCAGGATGTCTCACCCGAATCCAGTCGTATCACGTCGGGGTCACCAATTTGTCATAAATGCTCACAGTCCAATCGGAGTTTTTAAAATATTTAATTACAATCAAAAGGTGAAAAGCAATAAGCAAGCAGCGCTGGGTGTGCCGGGGAGTCTCCGCTCCACCAACGACACACACCGAGAAGATGGTTCCCTCTTCTTTTATACAGTGTCTTATTTAAAATTTCTTGAAGTCCCCTCCTCCTCTTGGTCAATCATTTTATTCTTCTATGCTTGTGTGGCCAGTCGCTAGGGGGGTTGCACATTCCTTCAGGTGGCCTTTGGGATGAAGGCTGTTTGTCTTCCTTAATGCCCTCTGATTCATCCATCTGTGTATTCCAGGCCAGTCTTGCAAGGTCTGTGTTTGAAATGCTTATCTCTGCCACCCTTTGGTTTGAGGAATGCACCTTCTGTTGCAGGGTTAGTGTTTGAGATGCAGATAGAGTTCTGTTCCTAGTTTATCCTTTCATGCCTTATAAGGAAATTCTATTCCTTTAGTCAATTTTATCTACTGATTGGAATTAAAGGTATTGTATCAGTATCTTTGACTCTGTGTCCTTTGACACGAATCACATTCACATGTTTTACAAGCACTGATACTACCACTGAAAAGCCCTCTTGCTGAATACATCATTTTCCACTTGCAGAGTTAAGGAGAGTGATAAAAATTTTAATATGGAGAATGATTGCAGTTGGGGTCTATTCCATCTCTGTTCACGTGATTAGTTCAAGTTGAGACTTTCTGAGATTAGAGCAACATTATCCACAGAAAGTAATGCAACTCTCTTAAGTAATTAAACATGTACATTTATGCACTTGATGTTACTGGGGAAGCAACTTGTTTTCTCTGATAGTGAAAAATAGATAAGTGAGAATTGTCTGTTTCTTTCCCTGGGTGAGTTGCTGTTGAGTTGTGCATTAAGACTCTTTTGGGCCTTCCTGCTCCTCAACCCTACCTTAATATCACTGAGTGAGAGAGCCTTACGGGAAGCATGGAGACTGAAATTTGTCCTGTTTTGTTTCGGTTTTTGTATAAGTAAAATTTACGAACTGACTACATTTGAACTAAAATATCCGTTGTTTCATATAATCATACAAATCTATTTTCTTTCCTTTCTTTTTTTCTTCTCAACTTTTCTTTTTGCGTAGCTACAGATAGTAAGGATGAAGACATTAAAGCACCTCCCAAGAGATCTTACCTGGGTATGTACTGTACAAACCCACTCTGCATGAAGTTGCCATTCCAACTGCATATTTTGTGATTTGCTATGTTTTTTTTTCTGACTGTTATTAGAAATGATTGTATGATCATTTCTATAGCAAATGTTTGTTTTTGTGACATACTAAAGCCCGGTGTGTGGTTTTGTTTTAATTTTCCCTTCCTTGCCTCTCTCTTTAATAGAGGAAAAGATGCTTTCAGCTCTGTTTCATAAATCAGTTTTTAATGACCAGTTGAATTCATTCCATTGTGTGTTTCTACATTTTATATCTTTCTCCGAATTATGAAAGCAAAATACTGTATGATACAGGGATCCACATCTTCAGAGTTGTATTTCTCCTCTTCCAACTTTAAAGGAAACTGGGAAAATTACAGGAGTATCTTCCAGCATTGTTCAGAATGCTAGATGAGAAATCTCCTACAACATCTGATGTTCAGCCTGCATCATTGTGATGTTTTAGTGTCTATTTCTGTACTTACCAACAATCAGTTAAGGAATCTTTATCTAGCTCTGAGAAATTAAGAATAACATTAATCTGTGTATAATCTGAGTACTTTCTTGAAATCAAAAGGCCAACCATCTAAAGATTAAATAGACTCTCTTTTAATTTAGATTTTATTCATCTTTCTAATCTGTCCTTTCAAAATTAGTGCCAAAATGTACCATGTATTGGTTTGATAGTAATATTGGCACCTTTTTCTTTTGTGTTTTCAAAACATGTTTCCTGGACTTGGTATCAAACTGCTGTTTTGCTGTTTGTCCTTGCTTGTAACCATTTTCACTGGCTTACAACACTAACCAATGGAATGTAAACTTTAAACAGTCCTATTCTTTTTTGTGCCTATCTTCCTGTTATTTTTTTACTAGTATTCAGCAATTCTTTATTTACAGTGGCAGAGTTAGAAACGGTTGATCACAGATATGATAAAGCATTTTGAAACAATCTATTTAAATTGGTTAAAATTAAACAGAAATAAGTAACTTAATGTGACCTTTTAAAAAAACACCCACGCAGAAACGAGTGAAGTTGTTTTAAGAAGAGAAAATGCTTGATGGTCCAAATGCTTAAAAAGTTTGTTAGTAGTTAGGATTATGGTGTTTTTTTCTCCTAATTTAAATCTGAAGCATTTGGTTAGTTTCATGCTACTCAATCAAGGGAAGGGATTGTTCTGTACTGATGCAGCCTCACCTTGAGCACTAAATTAAGTTTTGGGGCTACAGTATGAGGCAGGCATAAAACTGTTAAGGAGAATCCAAAGGAGAGCTATGAAGATGGTGAAGGGTCTAGCAGACAGAAACGTATGAGGAGCAGCTGAAGTCCCTTGGTATGTTCTGCCTGGAGGCCTCGTGGTGGCATAAAGCTTCCTCACTTAGGGGAGCAGAAGTGCAAGTGCTGATCTCCTCTCTCTGGTGACCAGTAATAGAATCTGAGGGAATGGTGTGGTGCTGTGTCAGAGGAGGGTCAGATTGGATGTTAGGAAAAGGCTCCTCACTGAGAGGGTGTTTGGGTACTGGAACAGGCTCGGCCATGGCAGTCATTGTAGAACCAAACCTGTAAGAGTTCAATAATTGGTCAGTGCTCTCAGACGCACAGTTGGATTTGTAGGTGGTCCATTGTGTAGCTAGGAGCTGGACTTGATCATCTTTGTGGGTCTATTCTAACTCAGAGCAGTCAGTGATTTGCTGCTTTGAGGTTTTAATGATGAGTTGGAAAATCTGTTCTCTCTTTTAATGGGGTAATTCTCACTGGTGCAAACAGTTGAGAAATTTTGATGTGTTTGCATATAACGTGCTTGCAGAAGTATATCCTGGTGGTTTAATGAGTGCTTTATATCATAGCATAAGTCATGCCTTTGTTGGCAGAGCATTTAACTGAGGGAGCTATATCCTTGAGTTAGTACTGTACTGCCCCGCTCTGTCCCAGTTTCAGCTCAGGCAGTGCCAGTTGCACATCGGTGTTTGGTTGTTGCACGCTGATTGCATAATGATGTTTGGTTGTTGTTGACTGATGGGTGTGTGCCCAGGGCTGGGCCAGGCCCTTCGATAGGGATAAGTAACTATTGTGGTGGTGTGGGTTAGGAAGCTGGCCACACATCGGTCTCACCAAGGCCTCATGTGACCCACCACCTGAAGGTTGGGTATGCCTGGTCAAGAGGTATGACAAGCAGGTAGGCTCAGCACTGTGTTTCTGATGTCTTAACAGATCTGGCTGCCAGTGCTTTTTGTTTGTTCCTACCTGTGAAGTGTCATGCAGCTCAGTTGTTTGTAGCTTTGCACAAGACAACTTGAACAGGTTCTGCTGAGAAAACTGTGTGGCTATGAAAATACTGCTTCTGGCATGAGTACTATGTCTAGTCTGTGTTGTGGTGAAGAATTAAACCTGTGAATAAAGTCTACATTTTGCTCGTGTTGTATTTTAGCTGGAGTAAGAAAAGCAACGTTTAGCCACGTGGGGGTGCACTTGGGTTTCTAAATCTTGAGCAAAGCCCAAAAAGTGCCTGTGGAGAGACTCGCTCTTCTTTCAGGTCTATTCTGCTAGCTGTAAAAACAGTGAGTAAACAGATTCTGAAAAATCTTTTTTTTTTACGGTGGGATGCAGACTAATTAGTTAAACACAATGTTGGTGATGAAGCATCTGCGTGATCAGGAGACAAGTATATTCTATGTGAACATTCAGATCAGAGAATGCATACTGCAAAGCTCCTGCTTCAGAGTGATAGTGAGATGTGAGAAGTTTTTCAGATTGCTTATATCTTGAGCGAGTCACTGCTTCTACATGCTTGATCAGATTTAGATCAGAATTGTGAGATTTGTTTTTTAAACAGGATCACCAGATAATTTAGCTTGGAAGGGACATCTGTGTTTATCTGGTACAGCTTCTTGAAACAGGTTCAATTAGATGAGCTTGCTCAGACTTGTCCAGGTGAATTTTGAGTATGTCCAAAGATACAGATTCCATAACCTTTCTGGCACCAAGGTCTGACTGTCATTTTTTTTCACTGAATCATGCAGTGCATTGAGTTGGAAAAGAAATAATGATAATAATACTCTTAGTAAATGGAACTGTATGTGGGGATGATGGTCCAGGTATCTCCTAATTGTTGTACTCAGCCTAACCTTTTTATCCCCACTACATTTTATGTCCTATATGTCTTATTGTTCTGTCATTTAAAGTGCACTGGGAATCATAGAATCACTCAGGCTGGAAAAGACCTCAAAGATCAAGTCCAGTCACAACCCAACCATACTACCCTAACTCTTAACAACCTTCCGCTAAATCATGTCCCTGAGCACCGCATCCAAACAGTCACCACATCCAGGGATGGTGACTTGACCACCTCCCTAGGGAGCCTATTCCAGTGCTAATAACACTTTCTGTAAAGAATGTTTCCTGATATCCAATGTAAACTTACACTGGCGCAACTTAAGGCCATTTCCCCTCATCCTGCCACCAGTGAGAAGACAGCTGTAAGCACCTTTCAGATACTGGAAGAGAGCCTCCTTTTCCCCAGGCTAAGCAGCCCCATTTCCTTCAGTCTCTCTTTGCAGGGCATATTCTTCAACCCTTCACAGGCCTTGTTGCCTTTCTTTGGACCTGCTCCTGCACCTCAGTGTCCTTTTGTACTGAGGTGCCCAAAACTGAACATAGTACTCAAGGTGAGGCCTCACCAGTGCGGAGTACAGGGGCAGGATTACTTCCCTAGTCCTGCTCACCACACCATTCTTGATACAAGCCAGGATGCTGTTGGCCTTCTTGGATGCCTAGGCACACTGTTGGCTTGTGTTCAGCTGACTGTCCATCAATACACCAAAGTCCCTTTCCTTCAGGCAGCTTTCCAGCCACTCCTCCCCAAGCCTGTAGGGTTGCCTGGGGTTGTTGTGATCAAAATGCAGGACCTGACACATGGCCTTGTTAAAACTCATGCAGTTAACCTTGGCCCATTGCCCCACTCTATCCACGTCCCTCTGTAGTGCCCTTCTCCCCTCAGGCAGGTCAGCACTCCCTCCCAACTTGGTGTCATCTGCAAACTTACTGAGGGTACACTCAATCCCCTCATCAAGATTGTTAATAAAGATGTTAAATAGAAGTGGCCCCAGTCCTGAGCCCTGGAGGACGCTGCTCATGACTGGTTGCCGACTGGATTTAAGTCCACTGACCACAATTCTTTGGGCCTTGCTGTCCAGCCAGTGTTTCACCCAGCAGAGCGTATGCCCATCCAAATGGTAGGCAGCCAGCTTCTCCACAAGAATGTTGCAGGGGACAGTGTAAAAGGCTCTACCGGAGTTCAGGTAGACCACATCAACAGCCTTACCTTCATGTTATGAACATGAAGTTACTAGTTTCTACTAAGCTAGAAAAAAGGAATGTATTTAATAAGACAACATTTCAGAAGACCTTAATTAAAAGTGAAGACATTAATGTAGTATTTCCTCATGCTGGATATTGAAAGACACGTTTTACTGAAGCATCAGTGCTTTGCTTTTTTTCATTACCGTATCAAGGGATAACAAAATACTATTATCTTCTGAATTTAGACCAGAATCACAGAATTGCAGGAGTGAGAGAGACTTCTAGTGATGATAGAATCCAACCTCCCTCCTAAAGCAGGTTCCCTACAGTAGGTCACACAGGTTAAGTGTCCAGATGGGTCTTGAAGATCTTTAGAGGAGACTCCACCACTTCCTTGAACAGCCTGTTTCAGGGCTCTTTCATGCTTATCACAGAAAATCATTACCTTGAGTTTATACTGTGTTAGCATAAGAGTAGTTTCACCCACTGTTTTAAATGTGGTGTTTATACACTTCATGGTCACAACAATGCAGATCAGAGGTCCTATACTCCAGAAACGTGCTTTTCCCTATGGTCAATACTGTATGATATTTGACTATGCAGATAATGAAAAATTACTTTCATATCTCTGGGCTTCTGTGTAGTAGATTTTACTGCAAAAGAAAGGGCATTACATACGTCATGCTTTCAGCCTGTAATGCTGAAATTAAAAAATTAAAAAAAAAAAAGAAAAAAAAAAGCTCCTGTGTTTCTACCCCTGACTCCAGTGCCATCCGCAGAGGCTGAAGACAAGCCTGTTTGTCTCTGCTGATTGCAAAAGGCCTGAATCACTCACTCAGACTCATCAATTGGACTTCATTTAGATTGCTCAGGCTTGCTAGGATGCGTGCTGCACTCTGTGGTGTTGGGGATCAGCAGTGCATCATATAAAGCTTACCCCTCTCTGTTACAGAGGTTTGCCTGCTAATTTTCTGAGACCGTAAGTTCAGAGTAGTCCTTATTAATGTAGATTTTTTGAGTCTTTTTTTATGAACCTGCAGGCACAGGCATGTTGAAGAACAGAAGCCAAAACAGATGCCTGTTTGGTGCAATACCAAATTGTCACTTTTAACGTTGGTAAATTAACAGGTTGTCTGAAGAGCAATTTACCAATGCTGATGAGAAAAAAATTGCTTATGAATTATTCCTAGGCACTACTCCTGAATATTGGAGAGAGAGGCATTGTTATGGAGAACAGCATGTAGCTAGACATTCATTGCAAGGGCTCTTTGGGGTTGCTGCAGCAGCACAGGTTTGGCTATAAGCATGAATAACTGAACTCTTGACTAGTTGTATTTTCGACGCTATAAGAAATCTGTTTCTCCTGAATTTAGTGTTTTAAACATCTTCTTCCTGTGCCCATGCTCTGTCTCATCTTCACTAGGAGATGATAGTCAACTCCTAAGGAAATCCAATATGTTACCTCCCTTCCCTCTTGGCATGATACTTCAATACATCATAAATAAAATATTTTAGAAGAGATGGTTGTGGTAAATGCTAAAACTAATAATTTTAACTTGTACCAATAAATATTTTTAAGAGGCGTGTTTAAAAGAAAAAGTCCAAATCATTGTTGAAGTTGGCATATAGAAACGAAGAGCACTGTATTGTGTCTGGAATGAAGAGCTAGCCCATTTCTTTCATGATTAAGTAGATGCAAGGTTTCCCATGCTAGCCTGTGATGTAATCAGCAGTGCTGGCTTAAACAGCTGCTTGTTCCAGGTCATGGCTTGTACTCCTATAGAATTGAGCAGGACTTTGTGACAGCGGAGACAGGAGGAGGGGAGAAGGATTTCTTTGGAAGTTACGTATTGCTGAATGCACTTTGGAGCCTTTATCCATTCAAGCAGCAGTTTTCTTTTATTGTGTCAGAAATACATTATAGTCATGTATGAGATTATTTTTATTTGCAGCTTTATCAAATTCCCTTTGTTTCAAAATAATTTCAAATTAAAATGTGGAATAACAAAAATATAAACAAACTGCAGCATACTGCATTTTTTGGTAGAAACTTAAAAATATATATATCTATTTTTAGATAAATCTTAGTAAGCTTTATTTTTCTGGCTGTCCCATCCTTCTGTGCTGAGTCATTATTCAAAGACAGAGAGGAAAGTGGGTGTTCATTCATCTCTTATTGTTTCCTGTTGTTTGAATAAATGAAACATTTTTCCTGAGCTAAACTGAAGAAGTATAAAAATTGTTCTTGCAGAAGCAAAAAGCCTTCTAAGCTCTGCTTCCAGTGAAGTAGCCAGAAATTATTTAGGTTTAGTATTTGACTCTTAAAACCTATGAAGTAGATGCACAGCTATTTAAATAATAGATTGGTAAACATAGGCCTCAGTAAGCGTGCATAATCATGTTTTAAATTTTTAATTAGTTCTGTTCTTCTGAGATGTTTTTAATGCTTAAATTTCTTTTTATCTTGTTACTAAAATAATTATGTACACTGTGTGAGAAGATGATAATACTGAGTGAGGTTGGGGAAAAAAGGACATTCATGAGAAGGTAGTGCCTTGTACCCTCTTGAATCAGCAAGAGATAAGGTATAATTTTTTTCTGCAAATCATAAATTTATAGTGTATTTATAGTCAGGACATATGCAGCCAGTTTCTTTGACTGCTAGTAATGAGTACGTGACCAGCCTTCCTGATATTCTGAACACTTCCTTTCACACGCATTTATTATGTGCCCTGCTTTCTCTTTGCTCTGTGGTCGATATGTATTATGTCCATTGCATCAGGATCCTGTATTCCCTCCTGTGGGCAGGGGAAAAAATCCAAAACCCAGAGTTCAGTTTTGACTGATTTATTTTATTTAGATTTTACAGTTGTTGTTCACCTTGTATAATTCCACAGACGTAGCTGGTGTTGAAAATCTTGAGAGGCTGAGGTTAGATGATCTTTTATGTCCTTTCCAATCTATTCTATGAATGATTCTTTACTCTCTCTCACCCCCGTTTTTTTTTAGCTCATTAATGCTAAACACTAAAACTTGAAATGACTCCCTGCATATGTTGATGCTTTACATCACTTCCTTCCTCCAGTCTTTGCACTCTGTAGCTTGCAAAAATCGAAGGAGTTATTTTCAGGAATTTTCTTTTGCTTTAAATTCTTTATTGTGTCTTCAGAGCCACTATTTACTCCCTTAGGCCCCTCTTCATTCCTTGGTAGGAGTAGAATATAAGTAGAACATGTAACTGTACACTCAGGGAATAGAGCAAACCTCATGTCAAAATGACTAAAGATAGTCTTATCCACAAGTTCTACATTACATTTCTGTGTGCAGTAGATGTCAAAGATTGAACAGTTCTTTGACATCTGCTGCATGCTGAAATGTAATGAGTTACTCATGGATATGCCTACTGTTCAGCAGTTGATCATTTATGGTTCATCTGTTGTTTTTCTTCCTATTATCTGCACTCCTGGTTAGCATACGCGTCAAGGACGTGGCAAAGGAGGACAGAACCCTGCATCATCTGGGAAGGAGAGCCAAGGCTGTACCCTGTGGTGGCCGTCATCTAATTGGTCTACATCTTGTTTTGTTTTGGGTTTGTTTGTTGTTTTTTAACAAACAAACAAACAAACAAAACTGGTTATATTTATAAAGGGATATAACAGTTAAAGTCTTTTGCCTCCAGCAGCATTTGGGTGCCAACCTGCTGGCAACAAGGTCAGCTTAAGTTTTTCCTGATGCTCCTTTCTTTCTTGTGCACCCCCAGCCCCTTCCCCCCCTTATCTTGCTACCTCAGTTATTACTGACAAAACAGTTTCTGGGAGTATATTTTGGACCAAATATGGGAGTGAATCTGGCTGAAGTTGTAGGCTTTTTTTTTTTCTATTAGATGTAGAATTTTGAAAAAGACAAAAACTCACGTTCTGTGGCTTCAATGGGCAGGGATCTAAACAGTCCTGTCATAGCTCGAGGGGGAATGAGAGGGGCTTGTACTCCTGCTTGAAACATAAGCAGCTTGTGAGTGCATTACCTCTACTGTTGTCAAAGTAACAGACACTTAATTAAATCTACTACTGTTAGCTTTCTTCGCAGATCCTGAAGGTGCCTTGAGTAATGGATCATAAACTGCAGACAGACATAAGGTGTTTGGAAACTGCTATCACATAACAACCAGTACTCATGCTGAGGCAGGGATTAATTTGTGGTCTAACTGGGAAGTTATATGGGAAGTTCTGTTTCAGGGTAGCTCCGTTTCACTTGGCTTCTCCAGTAACAAGTGCTGTAATCAGTAAGGCAGGCTGTAAGTACTCAAGTGGAGCTCTGTACAAGTCTCCTTCCCTGTAAATTCTTCCTGCTAATGCAGTGAAGTCATTTGTGCGGAGGTTGTTCCTGTTTGGTTGCTGTACGTGGTAATTTAGGTGCATGTGTACATATTGTAAATAGAGTAAATTTTTGTTAAAGGTGTGAGAGACCACTGCAGATTATGTGAGTTCTGGAAACCTTCCACTACCAGGACAGTCCTTGTATTTTTCTTTTCCTTAGAAAGCCATATGGAGGATAAAATTATTCTCTGCTTTATGTATCTGGAAAACTATTTTTGTTTTACCCCAAAGTGGACTGGTTCCACAGTCAGCTTTGCAGACGTCAGTATGCTTACCTGAGGTTTAAGCTACCAAATAATAAATTTTATTTGAGATTTTTCTGCTGGTGCTGGGCCAAAAATTGATGAATTGATTGTTGGAGATGAACATCGTTGCTGACAGATGGTCATATGTTAACAAACACAGATACAGATTAATTCAATGAATGTTTGATCACAGTTGTTCATCTGTAAAGGGAAGGATTTATGCTTAAAAGAGACAGCGTTTCCTGACCTCAACATGTCTTGTGACTGGTCCAGATGGTCCAGTAGGATGCAGAAAAGCCATTGCTGAAGGTGTTTATTTTGTGTCAGAGAGTGTAAACACTTGAAAAATTTTCCAGATCCCATCTATATGTTTGCTTCTCTTCCATCTCACCCAGACTTTCCAGCATCTTACTTTTGTTCCTGTGTAGAGCAAAAATCCAGAGGAATTCTTTTTTCAGAATGGAATTCTTGTTTACCAGCCTACAGTTTTATTCTTAATAACAATTGATACTCAAAAAGAAATCCTATGGAGAATATTGTGCTGTCATTTTGAGGTATTAGCATCTTTGTAAAGTGGTTTTGAGTATTAAAGAAAATGACTGACATTGTCTGGGCAGGAGAGAGTCAAATGAAAAAAGAGCAGAAAGCTCCCTATACTTCATGCATGCTTATCATAATTTTATACCAAAAATATTGATACTGAAAATAGGCTTTTCTGAGGTTAACTTGAGTAACTGCTGAAAAATGTTTAGCAGGCCACATGACATTTCAGCAAAGGAAGCAGCTGCACAGTGCATTACTGTTTGGATACCAAATTAGTAGGGCCAGTTTGAGGGCTAGAATTTGTCTTGCCTCATGATGTGTTACCTAGGAAACAAGGACTAAACTTCCAAAAAAAAAATAAAAGCCTTGAAGAGCGTAGGAGTTGATATCTTTAGGAATACTGTTTAGCTTTGTGTTGTATACATCCTTACGATACGTATATGCATTCCTGACTGAAGCATCTGGAAAAGAAAGTTTTCTTTTTGTAGTGTCTTCATGATAGAGAAAATAGGACCTCAGATAGGTCAAACCCAAAGAGAGTTAAAAATAAGAGAGATAATTTCTCTTTATGCTATTAGTGGCTCTTTATCTTTTTCTGCGGGGACATGCAGTTCAAAAACACAGTATATCTGTTACTTCCAGAGTTGCTGGGGGGTAATTTGTTGTATTATCTGTGCAACCTGGTGCTATAATCTCTGGTATTGTGATATCTGAGGCAGCCTGCATTTGGGCTAATGCATACCTTGGTGTTGTAGTATTTAGAATTATCTGTATTTACCTAATTGTAGTCTTTGCATGGCGTATAATTATGATGAATACACCTTGAAAAAAGAGTACTGTAATATTGGAAACAGATTTCAAAGAATAAGCTACAGTACTGTTCAAAATAAATAAAACTGTTTTCACAGAGAGTTTGTAACTCCAAATACAAGAAAGCGGAGCTGAGACAGTCTGCTCTGTAGCACTCAGGTGAATCCAGTTTAGAAAGAAGTCTAGCGTCTGGAGGCCATTGTGTACAGCTTGATAGGATTGTGGGTCACAGCTTAGATAAACCATGCTGAGGGTATTGTGGAATACTGTTGAAATGACTGTAAAATCAGTAACTTGCTGCTGTGTGTTCTTCTTGCTGTAACATCTACATCATCCCTGCTTAGCTTACAGTCTGAAAAAGAAGCTAGTTTTTTATAGTTAGCATAGTGTTTGGCCAAAAGAAGAGTTTGAGTGTGGCAGTGCTGCCTTCATTGTTAGCATAGTTGAGAGCAAAGGCCTGATCTCAGAGCTGTGCCTACAGGTGAAGGATCAGGGGGGTTATTTTTTTATTTTGACTTGCTGCGGGTTTTTTGATGCTCTTGACCAGAAGGTGAGCAGAATCAGGAACGTTTGCTGTCCAGAGCTATCAAAGCTGCTTCTGCTGAGGTGCTCCTTAGGCTTCCCGTCTTCCTTGCCTTGATGTTCCTCGAGACTCCTCCTGAAGTCTATGCTTTCACTGTCTCATGGTTTATAAGGCTGTTCATGCCCCTTACACTCCAACTTTCAAATACATATCTTGTTTTCCACAGCACTAATGAGTTCACCACTACCACATTTCAGTGGCTTTCCTATATGATTCACCTAATTATTAAGCTGTCTTCTGCTGTCAGTCATCTTGTAAGTCAGCTAATAGCTGCTTTTTCCAGCTTTTGTGGTGATTTCATGGAGATAGCACAGGATATGAAGGTAGTGAAAGATGGTTGGTGTACTGGAGTAGAAGGAAGAGAGTTGCCTTCTATACTGAGCAGACTGCTGAAATAGCAGTAATACAGTAGATAACTACAGTGCTAATGTGTCTGAGAAGGCTAATCATGGTGGAAATGCAGTTCTATACTTAGAGGTATGTTGTGCTGAGGAGCAGTAGGGAAAGTGAGTGAGAACCTCAGAGGTGGGGGCCAGTGCTGGAAGAGAATAAGGCAGATATTATCCCACTGTTCTGTAGTTTTTGTTTGTTTGTTTTTGAGGAGGTGAGCTTGATAAAACAAACTGGATGTCTAGCATAACAGATTATAAAAGACTGTATTGATGACTCCACTTAAAATGATCTGAAGAGAAGTAAGCTGAGTTGTTGCTTTCAAAGGAAATAAAAAATAGACGTAATTAAATGACGATAATTTGTTTTATAGAGGCTGGGATGTTATTTTCAGAAGGTTCAAGACTCTCTGGGTTATTTCATTTCTGAAGAGCAAGAAGAGACAGTGTTTGGGTAACAATGTGAAGTCCAAGCTAAAAGGGGTTGTAGGACAGGAATGTGAGATTTACATGTGAAGAGAGAGTTGAATACTGTGGTGGCAGGGCTGTGCAGACACTTAAAAATATATACGTATGCAGAAATTCCCAAATCGAGAGGCCTGAAGGAATGAAGACAAAAAGCACTGATAGTAGCATCTTCATCAAGATGGAAGATTGCTTAATTTGTTTGTTTGGTTTTTTTTTTTTTTTGAAAAGGAGGAGGTTTGGATTAGAGACAGAAGTTCTTGGTGCTGAATTCTCATTTCCTCTCTTTTGTATGTGAAAGATAGCAAGTTCCTCTTCAGTTCCAGTGAACGTGAAAGACACACTGGCTTCACACAGCAAATGAAAGATTTCTATCATTTCTTCAAAAAATGAAAAAAGAAAATCTAAATGCATTAGTTGCCACATTCTAGTGCTAAATCCTTTTGTCTTTCTGAAAGAAGAAAGTGCCTAGCTGGATGCACAGCTGATTAGAAGTTATGTATTGCCCAGCAGGAGCTATTCAAAACCTTCCAACTCTTACAATTCCAGTTATTTCTTGAGTGCCTTGTGAGGTACGCATGAATTTCAGAAGGGAGGTGGGAGAAACTCACCAGCAGGTTGGAAGCTGTTGGGAATAGGCAAGGTGAGAGGTGCTAACCCATGGGTGTCCAAGCTGTTTGGCTTTTCTGGGCTGTATTGAATGAAGAATTGTTTAGGGCTGGATTTACAAAGGTTGCTCTGAAAGCAGTATCTCCTATAACTGTTTTCATGGAAACTGCATCAGATTCAAATGTGACAGTAACAGTACTTAATAAAGCAAATTCTCAGCTGCAAAACACTCTTTTTCAGCACAGTCAGCAACATTATCTATGCATTTTCACCATCCATGAACAAGTGCTTGCATGCCACGCTTCTAACAGTCTGTGCCAGAAGAGGTAACCTGCTGTTGCCACTGATGAAACATACCACCCACTGCTTTACTGTGTTCACACCTGCTGCTGGCTCTCCATAAATGTTCAGCAAGCATCAGTGAATGTCAGTGGTTGCAATTTTTTCAGCACAGAAGAATTCATTTCCACGCCTCTGCTCTATACGTGCCTTCAAATCAGTTGCCATTTTGTCAGACCTCCCCTCTGCTGCCACCTCTCATGCAACAACACGATGTAACGGAATTTTGGCAGGAAGGTTCAGACTCTACTGCGATACCACTGACATCTGTCTCTGACATTGTACGCCAATATGATAAAATAGAAGGCATTACTTTCAGAGCAGCCCTTGTAAAATATAAAATACAGTTAATGCATATAAACAACAAAGCTTCTTTTTATACGTTTTAAGAAAAAAAAACATTAAAAATTAGAGAGTGGGATATGCAAACTTGTTTATGTGCAACTAACACGCGAGGCTGGTTAGATGGCAGTAGTTGCCATTCTTAGCTTTCAAGCTGTTCATCACATCTTTGAAATTTTACTCTTCCTGTGCTTTATCCTTGAAAACAGTTGTTCACAAATGCGTGTTCTGCCAAGATGTGACAGTAAAGCGAGGGCAATTAAGCACGTTACTTTCACACCAGAATCTTAAATTCTACATTTGCAGTTTGGCCTGACTAATGCTAACCACAGCTTTTGTCAGTTCTGTTTCTGTCTGCTTTATATTTTTCATATCTAACTTGCAATGTGCCTCTCAGAGGTGTCCTTTTAATTTCATCTTTCTTTACCCTCGAACTATGTAGCCTGTTCTCCAGTTACTGCACAAAAGATCACCTGAGCTGCTCCTTCCCCTGGCATCAATAGGATTTTCTGGGATAAGTTTATCATCTATAAATGGATCAAGATGTTTAAAATGCAGCTCCCTGAGTGGATTAAAGAACTCAAGCATGGGTAATAAGATCATACCTTTCACTGCAGTAATGTCAGTTCAGATCAATCCAGAACATTAGTGACTGGGAGTTACCATTTCAACTAAATCAACTAAGTATGGTTACAAGTTCATGTCATAATTTTTTTTTCTGGACAGAATGGGAAGCTTGTGAACGGTGGAATGAATGTTGTGAGCAGTACATGGCCATTTCAGAGAACAGGAAGATATGCAAGATATGGAAACTAGGATCTACTCATAACCTGGTATAGGGAAACAGACACTGTATGGCACCATTCTGGTTTTGAGCAAGAGACTAAACAGAAGAACAGCTCTGTCTCTTTCCTCTTAGTAATTAACTGTTGCTTCAGCTGGAGCCCTGTGTCATGCACCGGTTCCCTCATCTATGTATGTTATTGTAACAGAACTAATACTTTTTCAGTATTACGTTATATATTACATAGTATGTATTAGTAATATATAATAATAAAATATATTTCAGTATATAGATTTTCAGGCTAAGGATGATGTATAAATGACATAATTACTAGATTTCTTGTCTGCCCAATTACCAGCCTTAGAGATGTGAGTACTTAGCATGAATAGAAACAGACTTCAGTATGGCAGTACTGAATAAGCACGTCAGTGTTCACACTACTTGTGTGAACTGCAGAATCCGTGGCCTTATGCAAGTACTTAAGTGGTGTTAACACTGACGCAAACTTAGAACTTTGGCACCTGCAAATAGATAGGATTCTTTCATTTCTGTTAATAAAATGAATTAGGGGAAATAAAGAATTGCTGTACTGTGATAAATATTTTTTAAAGTATCCTTGAGCACGTGGAGAACAAAGGGAGAAACAGAGTGTATACAGGGCAACTATGAGAGCTGCGTCGAGGGTTTGTTAAGTGATGGACTGAGAGTCCTGCGTGTAGAAGATGCCACGCAAGCAAGTTCCTAGCTAAGCTGAAGGGTTATGATTTGAGGTATGATGACTGCATAGGCAGCTTGAGAGCCAGGATGATCTCTTCTACAGATGGTACTGTTTGGAGGAGCAACATTAGCTAGCTGCTGAAATCAGCTAGCTTTGGTCTGAATCAGTGTTTTGAATGATGTATACCAGTGCAGGTTTTCCTCCTAGTGTGCTTGAAGGCAAGAAGTCTGAATTACAAAGAATGAATTTCTTTTTAAGGGCTGAAAGCCAGTGCTTGAAGTGTTTGTAAAAGAGCATAAGGTTCTTTGAGAACATCTCAGAATTATGGTTTGAAGAAATAATCTGGTAAAAGTAAATATTACATCTTACTCAAAAAATGATAGTATCTCTCCTCTTCCAGAATATAGGTTGCTTTTTTAAATGGCCAAATTTTCTTTTCACCGACTTTATTTTTGCTGTTAATTATTCTGTTCCAATAGTAAGCCCAAACGCCTCTTTACTAGAGAGCATCTCTTGCTATTTTAACAGTTGAAACACTGTCAAATCTATTGTATTAAGTCATTTACTTAGGATTGCTCAAGAAGTTGAGAACATAATGGCAAAATGTGAGTGAATTTTTGCTCTCCCTCTTCCTACTTTATGTTAAAATAAGGGTAGACTAGAACGGTTCAGTTGGAATGGACCTTGAAAGATCATAAAGTCCAGTTGCCTGACTTCTTCAGGGCTAGCCAAAAGTTAAAGCCCATTAATGAGGGCATTGTCTGGAATTGACAGCAGGACTTCTTTTGTAGTGTTCTGTACTTCTGCTTAAGAGACAGTGACATAAATTAGTATATTTTACTTTTCAACAATAAGATAGCTATGTATCTGACAGGTAATGTAAGCAAGTGTCATACTTAGTTTGTTCTTTGTCTTTGCTCTCTTGAGAGAGGGTTTGTGTTTAGTGATATGGTGCTTTATTCTGACGGGGAGGAAAAAGGGTATAAACCCTGCACTTATTTTTGCTGCCAAAATAAAACACAAATGTGAAAGTACATTTCATCATTGGAGTGAAAAGTGGTGCTGTCTGTGGGAAGCCTTGTTCCACGTTGGATTCTCTTCACAGCCCTGCACCTTCCTCATTAAAGCTGTGCTGTCTGTGCACAGTAGCCTGCCCTTACTGCAGGCAGTAGTAACACACCAGGAAGCAGAGATGTGGACTTGAGATTACCTTCTTTCAGCCTGGATTGAGGCAGTTTGAAAGTAAAGACAGTAGTCCTAAGTAAGTGACTGTGCTGATGTGGCTGGGACCTGTTCTTGGCACTGTGAAGTTATTTGTGAGCCCTTCTAATGTCAGCTCTGTCAGATTCATCTCTAGAGTTTATCTGAAGACAAACACTTTAATCTTTAAAGCTTATTTTTGTAAATATATTGATAGTTTGTAATTCTTTGTACTACTGTTTCCAGATAGAATACTTCCCACAAAAAAAAAATGTTTCCCAGATCAATTCTTGAAATTGTTTTTTTTTTTGTTGGTGTTGAGTTGCTTTCTTTTTTTTCCCTTTAAATCCTTTTCCTCTTATTTTCTATTTCTGTCTGCTCCCAAAGACTTGACTCTCTCAATTCTACTGTAATAACCTTTGAATCAGGTTGGGAAATTTTATTCTTCTTCCATTTTTATTCTGTTGCAGATTTTGACTTGAACTATTTTTGGCATTGGAGCAAGTTTACGGACTATGTGCAGTGTGTCCTGACCTTCACTGGAGTCACCAGTTACATCACTTATCTCTGGCTTGATTCATCTCTCTTTGTGGAAACCTTGGGCTTCCTTGCAGTTTTCACAGAGGCCATGTTAGGTGTTCCTCAACTCTACCGTAACTACCAGAATAGGTCCACAGAAGGAATGAGGTATGGTGTTTGTCTTAAATAAAACCAATAAGTATGTACGCTTGTGCTTAGGTAAATATTTTTGTAGAGTGAAAATGGTTTTCTGTGCAGGACAGCGTCAAATTTCTAAATTTTAATTGAAAATACAGCAGTTATTGGAGTAGACCCTCTGTCATTTTAAACTGGTGAAGCAGTGCTATATGCAGTGAGAGTTCATTTATATCTCCAAGTTCCAACCTATTGTTCAGGCCTAGCTGGACAGCTCCATGATGTTTTATTAAAATAATATGTAGTGCTACTGCTGTTACCATTATAAGTGGTCTGAAGAGGTCCTCTCTATGAAAAATACTAACACAGCAAAGTCTGCAGCTGCTAACTGTTGTAACTTGTGCTCTTTGATTTTTCTTACTCAATTCTTTTCTGTAATACTGTTAGTTTTAGTAGCAAATAACATCACTGTTTTTATGTAAAAACTTGGATCTGGCACTTAAGAGTTCAAACATGGGAAGATTATTCACGTAAAAAAATGTCGACAGAACTTTAATCTTACGCCCCCTGTTGAGATGTTGAGCCAGATTATCATTTCATATAATTTACTGATGTATCAGTATAACACTAAGGTTTCCAAATTGCAAATGCAACTCGTACAGCTTTTGCAGGGAGAAAACGTTCACCACACTGCATCAGTTTGTAGAGCAGCAGCAAATTCAATGAAGGAATTGCTTTGGTCATTAGTGATTCTTCTCTTTCACTGCTTTGAAACAGTTCCTCTTTCATTGACTTTAAATTTGCTGGCATAATTTTTACTTTGAAAACAAATAATCACCCCTACCTCCTTCAAACCAAAGCAGTTATGTCTGTTGACACTATTCCTTTTGTTTGTTTGGCTTGGAGTCGCTTATGTTAGCTACGTAAATTCTTTTCCAACTTGAAATGCTTTTAAGAGAATGTTTAGACATTTGTGTTGATACTCAAGGCATTTTCTTATTGGGAACTCCTTTGGCATAGAGTCAGGATTTCCTTCTGAAATATCATAGAAACTCGTAGAACTGAATTTATGAACTTCAATAGGTATTTACCAGGGGTAAATATCAGGGATATACCAAGGGCTGATTGATACCCACCGGGATATATTTACTACTCCATGTAGAAATTGTTTACTCTATCAGAAACAACTGAGCTGGTGATTCTTTGTGTCAGTGGTTTATGGGCCAGTTCAACCTGGTTGTGTGATGAATGGAGCGGGGAACCCATGGACCCATGCCCCGGAAAAGGGGAAAAGGGAAAGGGCAGGGAGATGGGCCTAAAAACAAAACAGCAGCAACAATCTGAGGAGAAAAACTAATTTACTAAATGAGATACTTTGCATTCTGATAACACAATATTCTACAATATAATTGGAATTGAAGCTAATAAATCAAATAAAGTGAGAGAGCGTCCGAAAACCAAAGGTCTTATTCTTATGCTGAAGTTGAGGTGGCTACAGAGCTCACGTGCTGCCAGGATGAGCAGAAAGGGAAAGAGAAGGATCTTGTGACTTGCCAACAGTTTTAACTTTCTCCCTCTGAATGAAAAACAGAAAAACGCAAAGTTGTTCTCATGTTTGAGGTAGTAATCGTTTCAAAAGAAAAAAAAAATAAAAGCAAACTAAAGCCACTTTCACCTTGTCTGTTCACTTCTACGTCTTCTGTGTGTCTGCACAAGGGTAGGTTTGCTCTAGGGTAGTGTATTTTCCATTTCTGTCTGCTACCCTGCCCTTCTCTGCTCTGGAATGATAATTTCCCTTCATTGAAAGCTTTTCACAAAAGGTCGCTGAAGTCACTTGTCAGTGA
This sequence comes from Callipepla californica brunnescens, assembly GCA_023055505.1. Classification (NCBI taxonomy): domain Eukaryota; kingdom Metazoa; phylum Chordata; class Aves; order Galliformes; family Odontophoridae; genus Callipepla; species Callipepla californica. The sequence continues at coordinate 1,835,519 of JALIRH010000053.1, forward strand.
CCCTTTTAACAGTTAACTGCTGCTCAAACTCCTGTGGAGCTATGGTTTCTTTACAGCCAGTGCATGGAATTTCAGAGCCACTGGGTGGTAGAAACTCCCTAGGTCCAGGAAAGGGAGGAATGGCAGTAGGACTGAACCAGACTGCATATCGTAGAGTCTTTGAAGCCACAGTACAGACGATAGCCAAATCTGTCCAACCATGGTTAGCTCGGAGGTTTGTGGTTCTAATAAGGAAGATCTTGATTGATGAGGTTGATGAGCTCCTGGATGTGTGCTTTTGTCTGTTGCCCACTGCTCCTCTTGCAGGAGACAGCATTTGTGCCCATAGCTCATGTAGCTAGGGGATTGGATAGGCAGAACCAGGGGAGGGCTGTTGTCTCCCTCTTCTTGTTGTCATTTTTCAGTCTTCTTGAAGGGAGCTTCCTTTCTGTGTATCCTTCGTCAGGATTTGCTGATGCCGGGTAAAAGGCTCAACACTTTGACGCACTGAGACAGCCAGCACAATCAATTAGTGTCTTTCCGTTCATATAAGTCTGTCTTGAGAAGACTGGCTGGAGAACACTGAATCAGATTATTGTACTGTGTCGGTCACTGTGATTATCTGGTTTTGTTTGTTTGTTTTGAACACGTCACTGAAGGAGAAACAATTGGCCTTAATTGTCTCACAAGCAGATGGAGCCAAAGAGTTGCAAACCTTAATGGTTTTCAATTTGAAACTGTTCTATGAGACGTGCTGTAGCAGTGAGCTAGTTCCAGGGAAGTATTTATCTGAAATGAATCCAGTAAAATAGATGCAGTGTGAAGGGAGAAAGAAACCATGAAATGTATGTCCTGTAATATTATTTCCTCTTTTCTGCCATAGATAACATAAAAAATACTGGAAGACAATATTTCTTGTGGAGACAAAATTTTGTTGTAGGATGCTTTTATTCAGTACTGCTCTGTAGCCCTTTCTTTTATGACATGTGCAGTTCTTTATATCATTTTTATAAAGTAAGCTTTTGACTTCTGGGGACATTGTTTGTCCCAGAAACAAATCCTTGCTTTATTCAAATTCTGCAAAGGTTGATGTGAGCTGCTAGACTTTTTGCTTGTATTAGATTAGCAAGGTGCTGTGATGAACAGATGTAGAAAGCTTTTATTCAGCACTGGCTAACCCAGTGTCTGGTCAGCTGCTGTAATGAGATTTTGGATTTAAGCATATTGGGCAAGTGCTGTAAAAATGACACTGCTTTTTTGTATTTTTTTTTTGTTTGGTTGGTTGGTTTTTAGGTGGAAGGATTTTTTGAATAGTGAGTAGATAAAACAGCTCAAGCATTACTTTCTTTAGAGTTCTATTTTTAAAAGAAAACACGAAACTACAGAGAACAAGCAAGAGTTGTGTGTGTTCCTGCAAGGCATAAACTTTTTTGTCAGTTTCATAATGAATAAATTTAGTTTCATTGAAAAAAGATGATAGATCCAGTCAGCATCTGTTACAGCAGCTTTGTTATACTTTGGGGAAGTTCTGGAAAGGAGAAAGAGAAAATAACTGGAAAATGACTTTAGAAAGTGCTAATAGGAAGGAAAATAGAGGATGCAAGCAATGGCAGTGTAGACTGTCTTCCCCCAGCTATTTTTTCTCCTTGTCAGAACTTGCATAGATCAAAATCAAAGAAATAGGAATAAGAGATGCCTTTATGAGAATTTTGAAGTAGATACTGTACAATGCAATGAGGACAGGGGTTGTTGAAGTACTGTGTCCCCTTCAGGACTTTCACCGAGGAAGGTGCAGAAGAGAGAGCCATTCTAGAGTCTTTGGAAATGTAGCCCCCACTTGCCCCCTATAGCATACTGTCTACCCATAAAATAGTAGCTGCTTTGTACATTAAGTGGTGAAAACAAACAAGATGATGGAAGGGCCTCAGAAGAGTTCATCCATTTACTTTAAAAAAAAAAAAAGACAGAGTCTGTGTGGCTTCAGATCTTATGACAGTACTTTTATCCCATCTTTTTATTCCTCTTTAAATGGATTGTGTCCCAACGTATTTCAAATTACAAAAAAGAAGTAGTCTGAATGGTGTTACACATAGCCATTATTTCCCTGTTTTGAGCACTGGCCCTGTGGGAGCAGCAGTGGTCCCATTGCACAGGCAGGCTGCAGCAGCCAGGTGCTGGGAAAGGAGATGTGGGGGCACAGGACTGCTGGAGATGGGCAGTAGGACAGTGTCTGCAGCAGCATTAGCCAGCTGCTGTACTTGCAGCTCCAGTGATTGAAGTGTTTTGAGTGAAGGGGAAAAATGCCTGAGAAGAAAATAATGAGAGAAATCGTGAAGGTGTGCTTTACACTATTTCCATCTAAAGGACGCCACTGGGAAGGCATTATTCTGTTTTGGCAGAAGATGGTGCTGTGGACTGCACAGTGAGCAGCACTGAGTGATTTGTTCCCCAAGCCTCTTGTTTTCACCTGAGGAAAGCAGTTGTCTTGTGACAATTCCTGAAACTTCCACATCCATCAGTAGTAGAGCCCTGATCCTTTTTTATATATATTTGTACTGGATGTATGAATAGACTTTGAGCTTTGGAGTCTGGACTGTGTCCATTTATCCATCTCCTGGAAGAAAGGACACTGGTTTGTTCTGCCATCAAGACATTCCTTTGATCCACAGAAGAGATTTAAGACCTTCTGCGTAGCGTGAGGGTGTTTAAGGTTGGTAAGAACTGCTACCCCTCTTCATGCAGTACCATAAGGCCTAACTTGTAGAGCACTAGCAAGTACTTTGTAGATGTGGAGGATTAGCAGTCTGTGGACTCCTACAGACTAAATTTTTCATGTAGTTGTTTGAAATAGCTAGAACAGTGATCCTGGACTGTCTGTGTTCTTACAAACGCTGACTTCTCTGTTTATGTAATGAGCAGTGTCAAAAATACCTAGATGCTCCTGCATTGTTTTATAAGACATGCTGCACCCTCCTTGGGAGTTTATGAGACAGTTGTTCATGAGGAAAAATAATTAATAAATACCTCTTTACCTTGTTTTTCCCTAACACTTTTTTGTGTTTCTGCAAAAAAGTGTATATTAAAAAAGACTCCACCAAATCACTTCAGACTGCATCTTTATGAGCGTGTCTGTCTTTTTGTGTTCCAGGGTGAAATCATGCATTTTATTTTTTTTTCAGTGAAGTATACAGTCCCTGCAAGTTACAGGAACTTTCAGATTGCTCTCGTGTGTAGCACTCTGTGGTGTCCATTACTTACGGATGTGGCTATAGCTCAACTCCAGCAATCCAGAATAAATGCTGAATATCTCTGTCTGTATTCTGCTGGCAATGTGGGGCTGGAAAACTGACTCCCTCTGGAGATTGTCAGTGCTGTTTCAGCCCTGGGAGAATTGTTGGAAAGTGAGGTAAGGGGCTTTCTCTGAGGGAGAGCATGTAGGATTGCTGGATAGTTTCATACTTGAATTCCTAGCTGGCTGAGTAGTATTTAAAAACAAGATCTATGCTTGGTCACACAGAAGGACCTGTCTTATGCCTGTTTAGTTCCCAGATTTTCAGACTTCAGATGCTGGCCTTTGGCTATCTGATTTTTCTCTCTCCCCCTCCTCTTTTAAAAATAGTTTCTAGCTTGCCTAACAATTTGGTTAACATTAGGAGAGCTCCTTTTGAGTTAAGCCTTGTGGCGTTTTGCTAGGAATAAATGCATTATTTACTGGTTTGGTTTATGTGTTGTTTTTTATTTATTTATTTGCTTGTACAGGATTAAAAATACCATGGCATCAGAGTTTAGTGTTTTTTGGTCTCTACTGCACTGGTGAAGGCATGCCACCCTCTGATTGGAAGTGCAGTGCCTTCTCTAAGTAACTTGTTTTGGAGCATCAAAAATGGGAGCTGAAAGTTTTCCAGAGTCAGGATATTTTAATGAATCTGCTTTCTCTTCCATACATTCCCATGCAGATATGTTGGGGGACGTAAGTTGGGTTTCAAGAGAGATACTTCTGTCCCTTCTTCCCCCTTTCCCAAAACCAAACACAATGTTCAGAACATTTGTTAAAAAGCTGTTTTCATGTGGACCTTATTCCAGAAGTAGATACTAGCTTCTCAAAGTTTTAATGATTATTCTGCTTTTATATTTCAAGAGCTGCTGTCATTTTTTTGAACATGGAAGCCATGTGTCAGTAAATGAATAAATGCCTGGAACTGTCAGTCTAAAAAAATCATACTGTGAATCCATCTTTGCCTTTGTCTTGGCCCTGACTTGAGGAAGCTGTGGTAACCTTCCACTGAACGGAAGGCATCCAAGCTAATTCTCTTTTTTATTTTTATTTTTTAGTTCTTCTTGCCCAGGACAGAAGGAAAAAAGTGAACACTTGAAGTTTCTCATTTATTTTTCTATTAATGGAAATAACTGTTCAGATCTGTGTTCATTGACTGCGTACAATTAGTACTAAGTCTGTAGTTATAGCAGGATGTAATTACATGAGGGCAACACGTAACTCCTGTTGCTATTTGTGCTGATATGTCTGGTCAGACCACTACAGAATTTCTCTGTAGAAGTCACTGTCTCATGTCTGATTCTCTTTGTGTCTTCCAGCTTGCAGGATATTTTTGGGTTTGTGTGTTAAGCTACAAACATGCAGAGTCATAACATTCATGTGAGGAAGATCTACAGAGCAAACAGGAAGCGAGTGCTGCCATCTCCTCGTGCAGGCTGGTGCCAAGTGTCAGCCCATGGTCTGCAAACTGCTGCTCTGCAGCTCTGCTATGTACTACTGTTATTTTGATGGATGGCTGCAACTAATCTTAAGTCAGAGTGGCTTAGCAGGGAAGGAGGAAATATTCTTTATATCTTTTTTTTTTTTTCTTCGAGATTTTTTTTGTGGTTTTGCTCTCTTTCAGTTGAAGGCAGAAAAAAAGGTGTGGTGATCAAATGGCTGATGTTGAGCAGAGTGTGCTCAGTAATGCTCCAGCAGAAAATCGGAGATTTGTGACTGTGACAGACAGATCTTGAGCAGAAGGAATGAAGAAGCTGAAAAGCTTTGATTCCAGTGGAATTACTCCTCTGTAGTTTATATATTGTATATTTGAGCCTAAAAATCTTGTTAATCTCATTGTTGTGTAAATCACACAGCCTTTAGGACAGCTAGAGAAGAAACCTTTTTCTCCTGTTAGTATACTTTGCAAACTCTACACTTTAATAATTCGATGAGTACTCTTTAAAAATCATGGTTTGTTGTGTGACTGTAGATACAGTGTGCTCATAGAGATTGTTAATCTCCAGTTGCTGTCTCCTTAGACTTGATGCTCAAAAAAACCTGATTTAGACAAGTTGTTTTCTTGAATGCTGTTTTTCAGCTTGCAGTTTATTTACTAAATGATGATTGGTACAGAGTCTTTATGAAATGTTCTGTCAGTGGCATAGAACAGCAGCACTATGGACATTTTTATCTTACTGTATTTAGCAACCCACCACTGGTAAGTTTGTGGTTAGAAATGACAATGTTATTTTGGGAGGTTAATTCCAACAGCAGAATAATAAACGCTTTTTCAGATTTTAAAAGCAGATAAAAAATTGAGCTTTTCCTCTTTGTGGTCACTTGCAGTTTACATAGACACTTGACTGTAGCCACATTAGCAACTCCTTGTAATGAGATTAGCTGTGAGGAAGGTGCTTGTTTTTAGGAGATTTGTTGTCATTGGATACTGCAGTGACGATTTACATTTCTGGGAAATGTTATTTTTCCTTCATTTCAGCCTCTGGCAGTACCATCTATTTCTGCTGAGTTTTTCCTCTTGCCTCTCCCATTGGCATCACCGTGATCACAGAACCAAACACTGCTGAGTGTATCTTTCTGCCTCCCCAACTTGCTTTGTGGCATTCTTCGCCCTGCACCCACTCACTCCTTTGTGCTAAGAGCAGAATGACCATTGTGCTCTCCTAGTGACTGTGTCCTTCACATCAAGAAGGCAGAACTTTCCTGCCAGCCGTGTCTCTCCAGTGTGGCTTTGAGCTATTCCAGGAGGGATACCAGTTTATTTACTTGTAATTCCTGCTTTACCATGTAGGACGTGCCGCACAGAGCACTGAAGCTGAGCTCACTTGCACAGCTTTGGAGGTGTCAGGAAGATCGAGCATAAAGCTGGAGCCCTGTGAGATAGAAAAGCCTTTGCTGCATGCAGCCTCTTCTGTGCTGAGCTGCACAGTGTCAGGCAGTGGTGGTGGTGGGGACTGCCTGCCTCTTGAAGCAGTGCTCATCTGTGTTAGCAGTGCAACAGTTCCTTACACTGTGGTGCTGAGGGTAAGATGAATGCTGACGAGGTGTGGTCTGGCAGCCGGTGGCACCCAGCATGGGATGCTGCAGAGAAGCAGAGCCAAGCCGTTGCTCACCACTGTTGGCAGCATGCAGTAACGCCACTGCTGTGTAGTGTGGTTCTGGGAGAGGCTCACACTGTTGCTGTGATCCTGTGTGTCTTCTGTCATGTTGCCTGTGGAGTTCTGCAGGGAAAGAAATTTGAGGGACTTGCCAGCTGCCTCAAGTGGCATATTGGTAGCTTGTTAAAAATGAGTCCCACGCGTCTTACAGAAAGGGATTGGAGCTTTTTTTAGCAAATTGAGGTTATAAAAGAGCAGTGGATGAAGGGCCAAGGTGTGCTCTTCTTTTTACTCTTTATTCCACGCAACCAAATGAAAAAAACAAACATATCTTTGGGCAGTAAAGTGATGTTTCTGCACAGGCTCACTCTCCTTTCCTTCTCCACGGCAGGTAAGATGACAGTTGATCTAACCAGGGTGTTAGTTGCTTTCTTTAGTCTCAGAAATGCAAGAATTACTTCCCTTTCCCAAGCAATTGAGTGATGTTGAGAAGCTGCAGATAAAAAAAAAAAACAAACAAAAATGTGTGGAACCCTGAAGTGACATGGTAGCTAGAAATATGAGAGCAGCAATGCTGTATCCGTTTGGTCAGATGTGTGTAATCATGCACATACCAGTGCATTATTGTGAGTTGCCTCTGCATATGCAGCAAGAATAGCTGTGCATAGCCCACGTGTGGTGGGAGGAACGTTACTGTTGCACTGTTCCTGAGGGATCTTACTCCAAGTTCACATTTCTCTTCTATTTCCCATCGTTCCCTGCCCAGTTCCAACCTCTATTTCAGATCCTCTTTTCATCCAGCCAACTTCTGTTGCCTTTCCTCCAGGGTTCTTCATTGTCTCTTCTCCCGTTTTGTCTGATGCCATCCTTGTTATCTTGCAAAGCCAGTTTTGGTTACACTGTGTACCTTCAGGTCTATGCTCCTTTTCTCCAGCCCCAGTCTCACCTTAGGGAGGCGTAGAAGGGAGTAAGCAGCCAGTGCTCTCAGTCCACTGTTTTGCCTTAATCTTGGGTTCTGGTAACCTAGGTGCAGCTGCAATGCTAAGAGGAGGACACTGGAACATGCAGAGGCATGCACCAAATTTCCCAGTCGGGAGTGTGAACTGTGGAGTTCAAAAGTGGCTTCCAAGCAAAACCCTGAGTTTGCTTTAGTAAGCTGTGGTGGTGTAACAGAGAGGGGTATCTCAGCACCACCAGGCCTCTCTCTCGCCCTCCTCAAAAACGGGGGGAGAAAATACAGTGAAAAAAAGCTGTAGATAAGGACAGGGAGATCACTGGCCTGCAAGCACCATCGTGGGTAAAACAGACTCAGATTAAAGCAGATTAATGCAACTTATTGCCTATTAATAACAACCTACAGCAGTGAGAAACTGCACACGCATCCTGCCATCCACTCCCTCCTGCCTCCTTCCCCCCAGGCAGCACAGGGGCATGGGGGGCTTCTGTCAGTCCATAACGCTTATCTCTGCCACTTCTCTGCTCCTGTTCCACATGAGGTCCCTCTCACAGGATGCTGTCCTTCCCAGACAGAGCCTGCATGGGCTTCCTGCAGGCTGCTGCTCTCCCAAGAACTTCTCTGACATGGCTGTATACCACAGGGTCCATCTCAGGCCTGCACTGCTCCAGCACAGAGCCCCATGGATGGCAGCTCCCCAGCCCTCTTGCTCCAGTGCAAGCTCTTCTCCACGGGCGCTGCAGTTCTGGCATGGGACCTGCTCCTGCAGGGGCTCTCCATGGGGTGCAGCTTTCTTCAGGCCACATCCACCTGTTCATGTGGAGATCTTCTCTGTGTGGTGCCCGTGGGCTGCAGGAGGACAGCCTGCTCCATTGTGGGCCATTCCATGGGCTGGGGCTGGCTCTGATCTCGTATGGAACAGTTTCTGGTCTCTGCTCACAGATGCCACTCATGCTGTTCCCAACTATCACAACTTTGCTACCTAAACCTAAATCAAACTCGGCACATGTGACACAGCTACAGGTGTGCATCTAGGGCTTGGTTCCTAAGGTGCTGTTGAACTGCAGGTATCCATAAGGTTTCCCCCAGTCATTATTCTGTGTCTGGAATTTGAAACTCTTACCATCAGACAATGTATATTTTGTCCACAGCTTCAGTGCCCTGTGGGGTCATTTTTAAAACCCTGTTTGCTTTATATATATGAGATAACGTGACAAACATCCTGTGGACGGTAAATTCTTACTCATATATTCTGTGCCTTTTTGTTTACAGCATTTAATTTATTTGACCTGCCAGGGTTAGCATGTGCTGCTCTTTCTGTCTCCAACTATATTGGGGCAGGTTAACAATTAGATTGCGATTCGTTGCCCAGAAGCACTGATGAGCAGAAAATCAGAGGAGGAGTTGGAGTTTTGTAAGCAAAGTGTCAGTTTTATTACCCTCAGAGTTATCACCCTCCCTGATTAAAATCGTAATCAAGCCCTACCACACCCTGCATGTGTTAACCTCCTGTAAGTGCGAGACTCAGAATGTGCATGAGGCAAGTGGTGCAGACTTGCTGCACAGAGCAGCTGTTGTGGGTTCAGCAGTTGTTCTCTGTCTGTTTATTTGCGTTTTTTTAATAACCTTGGGTTGGCTGCTCACTCAGTCCCATGCCATTACTTACACTTCACACATGTAGCCTCTCTTTGGAGGGTTCATAGCATAATGGCCGCCTTGTTTTATGCAGCCAGCAATATGACGTGAGTTAAAATGGCTTATGTTTCTGTAGAGTATTGGGTCAGTATAAACTGATGCTCTTGGACAGCTTTCTCATATAGGAGGAGAGTGAGTTGCAGCATCTGGCTTGCAACAGGATTGTGTAGTTGTGTTCAGAATACAAATTCTGCTAGCTCCCTGCCTGAGTGTTTGGGAAATTAAGTCCTGCCCTGCTGCATGTGCATGACCTCATTTGATGAAGTCAGTGCTGGCAAAATTCATAATTATGACAAGTCATGCATGAGCTCATGCTGTGAACTGTAAAGTTTTCACCCACTGCAACTTACCTGACTGGTTAGAAAACTCTTCAGTTAAAGAACACAAAGATCAGAAACAGCCTTCAGGAATTGGTTGTGTCTTGTTGAAAACTGGACTGTCAGTGAAGTCTGAAGAACCTGCTTCTGTTCCCCAGAGTTTCTCATGCTATGGAAGAACAAGAGCTGGTGTGCAGCCAGCTAGGTGGATACTAGCACCCTCTGGTACAGCTCTAGTCACACTCTAAGTTATACCAGCTTCCTTTCGATAAATGTTTTTCCCCTTCTGTTTTGTCTTTTAGTGTCAAGATGGTGCTGATGTGGACCAGTGGGGACACTTTCAAGACTGTTTACTTCATCTTGAATCAGGCCCCATTGCAGTTCTCCATCTGTGGACTCCTGCAGGTTTTTGTGGACATGGCTATCCTGCTGCAGGTTTACTTGTACAGCTCCTACCCTCAGAAGCCCACATCCCACACCACACACCCTGCCAGCACCAAGGCTCTGTGAGACATGCACCGGGGTGGGCTGCGGGCCCACGGCACTTGAGAGTCAGCCACGCTCCTCCTCTTCCACTTCTAAGTACTCCTGCATTGCTGAGTTGAAAGCAGAAATGAGAACAAGGACTGTAAATCTGGCTGCGCTTCCAGCTTTGGAGGATTTATTTGAAATAACTTGCTCTCTCTGTTCTCAGACTTTGCTTTACAGAACTGTTTCCTGCTGGGAGGGGGGCACTTTATTTTTGCATATGTACCTATGAGCCTTATCAGTTCACATATGTTTGTACATTAATCACAAGGGCTAGATGTTTTGTTTATAATGCTATTTAAAAAAGTTACACCACAAAAATTACAGGATATTTTGTCTGAAACCTTCACCTATTTATACAATACGAAGTCTGTATATTAGTAGGAAAATTGTGGCGTATGTTAGCATTCAGTATCTTCACAATGTAGGAGGAAGCGCTGAAGAGCAAATGCAGGAGCTTTCTCTTTTTCTTTTCTTGAAGAAGGGTGTCTAGTGAACGGGGGAAGGGAGAGAGGCCCTGCAGAGAGGTGAGCAACTGAAAACAAAGCTGTCACATACAGCGTCAGCATGCAGAAGGGTGAGTGGTAGGCGCTGATGGCTGCTCAGAGTGGCAGACAGATACATCAGGGTGAGGAGTGAGGTCTACATATGGGTGATGCTGCTCCACATGTAAAGCAGGCAACTGGTCAGCCATCAGGAGAAGCGAAAAGGAGAGGCTGCAGGAGGGGCCATCACTGAGTTTTGCGTTGATGCAGTGCATTTGCAGACAGGCCACACCGTGCTCAGGGTGCAGCACTGTCACAAACCCAGAGGCCAGTAGATATGCGTTGCCAGGAGTTACTGGTAGTTGGCAAATGAGAGCCGCCAAGTGTCTCCACTTAACATTGCCTCAGAGCAGGCAGTGAAAAAGTCTGAGAGAGTCCTATTCTTATGGACTCCTAATGGAATAGGGTTGGTGTACTTGATTCGTGGAGGCTTAGTTTCATATTTGTGCTGCTTAACGCCAAACAAGAACCAGTTTTTATATTCAGGTTTTCTGACATTGACCCAACATGGAAGGGGTCCACATTTTCCTTTTTCAGTTTCTTCAGATCTTCCAAACTCTTAGGACAACCAACAGTTAGAAAGAGGGGCTGGGGCAGAGAGTTTATTTATAGACGTAGATGTTGTCTGTGCTGGCTGTTTGCTAGCATAGGTCACCGTGCCCTTTCTGAGCACTGCACGTGTCTGGAAGCTGTGGACACTGTGTGACCTGCAGGGAATAGTGGTCAGGCCCCTGTGCTTCTGTCTGCTGCTGTAAGGAACGGCCGCTGCCATTGGTGTGAGGCAGCTGCAGCGAGACCCCAGCACAGCTGAGGTTTGCCTTCTTCCCAGTGAGACCCCCTCCCTGCTGCTGGTGAGCCCTGGCTGAACAGAGCTGTTTCAAGCCCAGCTGCTTTGCCTGGGTGCTGCCTCCACACCTTACTCTTTTAGGCCTGAAGTGACCTTAAAATGACAATGTACCCTGGCATGGCAGACTATGAATGTTTTGTTCCTCTCTTTTCTCCAGCGTTCTGATTGCGTTTAAAGAACAGCTTGGCTTTTGTCTTTTTTAATCAAAAATGTCATTAACAACTGGTGTCTCCAGTATGCTGCTTTAATGAGGATTGTATTTCTACTGTATGCAAATGAACACTTTCTTGTGCATTTTAATGGTCTGGGGTTTTTTGTTTTTTTTTTTTATTTTAAATAACTTGTAATGATAAGATTTTTGTATACGATAGTCTTTTTCTAATCTCTGAAGTGGGGATATCAGAAGTACGTTGGTGTTACTCTTCTGTATATTATATCTTCACTTCAGACTGCACACTTTTGGCCACCTCTTTGAATTTCGTCTATAGGCAGTACTGAGAAAATAATTCTTTTCTTATGGGACTGTTCCTTGGGCAGATTCTTGAGTCTGTCATCAATACCCAGCCTCAATCACAGTAGAGCTGCAAATACTGAAAGAGAAGCCAGTGAAAAGACACGTCATCTTCTGTATGTGGCATTGAGCACTCTTGGCCAGGAACTCCTGAATATCACTTTGCAAGATACTTTACAGAGAAAATGTTACAGAACTTTGTTCTTTATTTGCCAGGACCTATCAGTATCGATGATCACCTCAGAGATAAAGAAATTAATTACTTTAAATGCGTCTCTTTGAATTTCACAGAGTTTGTTTTCTCTGTCGGTTGCAATGCTTTTTTTTAAATAAAAGTTACCTATTACACATAAATTGCAGCATTGTTTTGTTTTGTTTAGATACAAAGTGCGTGCTTCTTAACAGTTACTGTAATTTATCTTGCATAAAGCATTATCCATAGGAATAATTAGCATGTTTCTTTTTCTCCTGATGGGTGAGTCAGCGCAAGGCATAATTTGTCCTAGGTCGTGATACAAGATGCAGATTCTGGATTTCTGCCCCAAGCTCTTCATATGTTTTGGAGTGAACTTAGCCTTGTGATCTTTAGCTTACTCTCTTCTATGCCTGTAAAAACAAATTGCGAAGAGATAATAACTTACATCGCTTAAAAAAGTACTGGTCAAACTGCACAAGGAGGCGGAAGGTGGAATACAGCTGAGGGATGTGATTTTCAGCCTCTCCTCATAGGAAATGAGGAAAATGAGTGTAATCTTGTGTCCCTTGTGGGCAGTGCGTGGTTCAAGGGACTGAGTGGGGAGAAGGTTTGCTGCAGCTGCCTGTGGTGGCTGAAGAGGCTGGAGAGCAGGACTGGGAGCATGGGAAAGAGGGTTGGGGGGGGAGAGAAGGGAGACTGATTTTGTAAAAATAAAAGGCAGGCTGGGGAGAGGACAGGAGGGAGGTCAGAGAGTGAGTACGCAGAAATGAAGGGCTGAAGGAACCGTAGAACCAACTGAATTTGTTTACCCATTAGTCTCTTCATCTTCCCTGTTCTGTGCCAATGCCCTGTACTCCCTTAAGGCTGTAGTTAGGAGTCAGGTGCTGTGAGGGCGATAGGTATTTTGCCTTTGTAAGTCTACTGTGAGGCTGCGATAAGCTTTGCCTGTTCTGACTCTGTTGATGTATGTCATTATTTCTCAATTAAGGTTGCTATGAAGTGGGAGATGGCTGTTCATGTGCCATATGAGCTGCAGGAATTGTGCCACACTGTCCTTTTACAAGCTTGTAACTGCATCTTTAGTCCACAAACAGACTTGCAAATGATTATCGTTGGCAGCTGCCAGAATTCACAGGATCACAGACTTGCAGGGATGGAAGGGAACTTCTACATATCATGAAGTCCAAACTGCCTGCAAAAGCAAGTACCCTAAAGTAGGTCACACAGGTAGGCGTCCAGATGGGTCCTGAATGTCTCCATAGAAGGAGACTCCACAACCTCTCTGAGCAGCCTGTGCCAGTGTTCCGTCACTGTTACTGTAAAGTTTTTCTGCGTGTTTGTATAGAACTTCCTATGTTCAGGTTTTAAACCATTGCTCCTTGTCCTGTCACTACAGCTTTCTATCATCAGCAAACTTGCTGAGGGCAGACACTATCCCTTCGTTCAGGTAGCTGATGAAGATGTTGAACAAGACCAGACTCGGCATCCTTGCCTGTGGAACACCGCTAATTACAGGCCTCCTCTGTGCCACTGATGACAACTGTGAGCTCTGCCAGTCAGCCAGCTCTTAATCCACCTCACTGTCCACTCATCTATCCCACACTTTAGAAGTTTCATAACAAGGATGTTGTGGGAGACTTCAGATGCAAAAACAAACAAACAAACAAAAAGAAACAAACAAAAAAACCCACCAATAACAAGACACCTTAGTGTAAGCATGCCTTCACCCTTCGAGTACTACACTGTGCTTCACAAGAAACACACAGCTACCTAGTGGTGCTGGCATCCCATGCATTCAAACAGTGCAGCGTTTATTTTGGTGAGAGATAACTGGCCTTAAATAATTCGCATGCTGTGTCAAAGAAAAACCAACAACCGCACACAATGCCAACAGTTCTCCAGCTGCTGATCAAAATAGCAAGCATCACTCGTCGTAGCAGCCATGCTGGGGGAACTCACCGTCCTCTTGTTCTCTTTTATGCCTCACAATGCTGTGCATCAGAACTTTATATGGCTTCCAAAAATAATTTTTTTTAAATGGTTTATATTTGGTTTATATTTGTTTCCTCATCTGTCATCTCAATAGATAAAATGAAACTTTATTAAAAGCCAGACCCTGACTAACAGACAGAATGAGTGGGTTTTCTCACTTCATTAAAACTGTGCATGATGCAATTAATTATATGCCATTTAAAATGAACTCACTACTGTAGGACTATATCAACTTAATGGAGCACAGCAATAATATGGCGTGTCATCTTCCACAAAGCTGCTGAGATGCAGTAGGTGTCTCACTGCAGTTTTTTTCATGCCGTAGGCCCTCAAAAAGCATTCATTAATGGTTATCTGTTAGCACTGCCTGCGTGAAACTCTTCATTCTGCAAGGATATCTGCTCTAAGATGGCTCTTGTAAGAGTCAGATAACACTGCTGATGATTCATGGCCCTCACCAACCCAAGGAGGTGCATTCTGCACCCTACGGAGGGCTGCTTGATCACTGCACTCATGCCACGTGTGTAGCTCTGAACAGCACTTGATGTTCATGGGATATAAAATACCATGAAATGCTTTAAGCTGTGTGTTCTCCTGGTGAATCCGTTGGGTCCCACCTGAAGGCAGTGTACAAATGCCATCACAAAATACACACTGCTGTCCCCATCACCGTGCCATGCAGTGCCCACACACATTCTTCACTTTGCTGGTGTGCCCTCAGCCAGCCACAACGCTGTGCACTGATGCCAAACTTTAATAAGCCCTAATGCAAGAAATTCCCGTGTCAGGATTAAAAAAAATAATAATTTAAATCTGCAGTGAGTCACAGCAATGTGATGGCTGATACTGATTTGCCAGGAGTCTGAGTCAGCCCCGGCAGCATCCTCTGGCCCTTCTGCTGGCACATGGAGATGAGCTCCCTGTGGGCAGGTTGCAGTAGGCGGGCAGAGCCCTGTGCAGGCAGCTGCCTTTGGTTTGCTGGAGGAGACTGGGGCTGATTGAACAATGGGATGCATGCCTTTACACCGACACAAAGAAACACCATCTCCCCTGTGTCACCTGAATGGTAAGAACCACCAAAGGCACTCAATCGGCAACAAAGCTTCCAATTTTTATTAAAATAAAAGTGTAACATTTATTTTCCCTCGCTCCATTCCTATGAGGAACGGCACAGAAGTTTGCTCACGTAGGGTTGGTGTTATACTATAAGCTGATGATACCCAACAAATTCCACCTTTAAGACTTCTGCTCTTGCTCCCTTCCTGTCAGGAGGCGAACAGGAAGGTGACACCGTGGTTGGTTCTACAGCTCTGCTAATGCCAACGGAGGTGTAGGCACAGGAGGCAACTCTGCTCCATCTCCTACCCCCTGAAAGTACAAGTCCTTTGAGATGTGTGTGGTGTAGGCAGGCCAGCTGCACAGCTCCTCTGACCGTGGAACTGCACACTAGAGTACTGGAGAACTCACAGGAATGGCATCAGTAAGCAAACATCCAGATGCTACTGTATGATTCATTTTCCCTTTCAAGTGACTGCATTTTTTTTTTTTTGGGGGGGGGGGGGGGGAAATCAAGAGAAAAAGCCAGAATAATAATTTTAATTTTTAGATGAGAGGAATGTCTTTTTCTTAGTAGGAGAAAAAAGAACAACTTATGCAGGTCTCAGCTGCTGTGCTGAGCTTGGGCCAGAGCTCAGTGGAGAAGATACACTGACTTCTTGCAGCCTGGAACACACACACACACACACACACACACACACACACACACACACACACCCTTCCTTCTTGGGCTGCATATATTTGAGATTTATTTATCTATTAAATATGTTTTTGAGATGGAAAGAATTAAAAGGAAGTGAAAAAATGCGATCTCTAAAGTTATTTGTTATATCCAACAGGGAGCAAAGAAAAAGAACCCAACAATTTAACATTCAGTACCACAGTCAGGAAGATTGTCTATGTACATTTCTGTCATGGGACTAAGATACAAAGCTTGCTGTGGTAAATATGCATATTTAATAAAATAATGCATACTGAGCGACAGCACAAGTCGGAGCTGGCAGCTAGCAGCCCAGACTGGTGCTGATTTCTAAGACAGAACGAGCCAAGCCCCTTGGAAAGCCGAAGGGATTCTTCTGCCCTTCTCATCTCCTCATTCCGTTGGCTGTCTGAGGTCTGTGCTCCTTGGGTTCCTTGGCAGAGCTGCTGAAACAAACTCTGAGGCTGTGGGGTGCACGGAGGAGTGTCACAAGCAGTAGCAGAGCGGTACCCGGCCATGCTCTGTGCTTCCTTAGGGCCTCCTGGCTGGCTGCTCCCAGGGGCTCACCAAAACAGGTGCTCGGGAGAAAAGAGCTGCCCTACAGTTAGCAATGGAGCGAAGCTGTACTCGGTAGAGTTCCTAGGGACGTGTTTCAGTGAGCCTTTAAGATTGAAAGCTGCTTGTAAGGGACAGTTTCCTGCGTGTTGTCCTTAATGTATGCAGTTTGGGGGGTTCTGCTTGTAGACTGACCCTTCCCCTCGTGTTCACTGCTTCTTGCGCTGCCAACTCACTTCTTAAGCTGTGGAGAGTCAACAGCTTCTCTTGGCTTCCTGGTCCAGCACCTCCTGGCAGCATCCTGAGGGGATGCAGCAGCAAGCCACTGGAAACTGCCACCACGAGCAAGTTTGGTGCTTTCTTCCAGCTGGTGCATTTGCCTGCTTGCTGCTCGTTGCTGCTGCTCTTTTAGCTCACTGTAGGAACGGGAAAAGGTATGGAAGATGGAAGTGACTGGGAAGGCCATCAATAAAATACCACTCAAGATACTGCTCAGGGCTACCACCTGTCCCGGGATGCTACGAGGCACCATGTCCCCATAGCCAACGGTGGTCATGGAGATCACAGCCCACCAATAGCTGGTAGGGATGCTTGTGAATTCTTGCTTGGCTCCCAGTTCACTCTCAGCCAGATACACCAGCGGTGAGAAGAGGGCCATGGCAACACAAAGGAAGAGCAGGAGGAGCCCGAACTCCCTGGTGCAGCGGCGCACAGTGAGCCCCAGAGTCTGCAGCCCCAGCGAGTGCCTCGCCAGCCTCATCACGTACAAGATGCGCAGGGCCCGCAGGAAGCGCAGCACCAGGCCCACTCGTTCCAGGTACTTGTTCCCTGCTCCCCCGCCAGGCTTGCTGCTGTTTTTTGTGGAGGCCATATCCACAATGAGAGAGATATAGAAAGGCAGGATGGCCAGGATGTCGATGATGTTGAGCGGGGTTTTCAGGAAAGCACATTTGTTCTCTGCCTGGATGGACCGCAGGAGAAACTCGAATGAAAACCAAGCCACGCACACTGTCTCCAGGACAAAGATGTCATAGCACTTCTGTGAACATTCACCCTGGGGAGAAAAGGAGACAGAAAAACAAAAAAAAAGGGAGGAGGAAAAAAATATAGTTAGAGAGCAAATCAAAGAAACAGAGCTGTAGTTCTGAAAAGTACCGATACGATGCTACAGTGATACAAACTGCTAGCTACTAAGCTATAATCATCTCCACGAAGAGCAGGTGGAATTGATAACTGAAGAACAGAGCAACTAGCCGTGACTTTGGCTGTAGGACAGGTTAATAATGTTCTGGAAGCTGCCAAGGATTCGGCATGATGGTATCAGCTGTCAGGCAGACAGCCCCCTGCTGAACGGCTGGCGGCACACAACTCATGCCCAAGTTTTTTAACGCCCTTTAGAAATGATTAGTACGTGATTCCAAAATTTTTATAAATTAAAGATCCCACCTTTCCTTATCAATCAATTGCATATAAGTGGCTCATAAACACCTACAGCATTTATGTTGTGGTGTTCACAGAATATAGAATGTTTTTGAAGGGATCGTTAACCCACTAGCCCTCAAGTAAGATGCATGTACGAAGTACTGACAAATGTATGTATTTCTCAAAGAAAAAGAAGAGGAGCTTGACAGACCATTATTAATTATCAAACCTGTAACAAATAATGACCATAGAATCATTGAAGCATTTAAGTTGGAAAAGATTTCTCAGGTCATCCAGTCCAACTGTTAACCAACCACTACACCATATCTACACATCTTTTCAATACCTCCAGGGATGGCAACTCAGCTACCTCCCTGGGCAACCTGTTTCAAAGTTTCACAACTGATTCAGTGAAGAAATTTTTCCTAATATCTGAACTAAATCTCTTCTGGTGCAACTTCAGGCCACTCCTTGTGAAGTCACTTGTTGGCCGGGAGAAGAGACCAACCTCTGACTTGCTATCACCTCCTTTAAGGTACCTGCAGAGAGCAATAAAGGCTCCCATGAGCCTTTTTTTCTCTAGGGTAGATAACCCTAATTCCCACAGCCGTTTCTTAGAAGACCTGTTCTCCACAGCCTTCTTTGGACCAAGATGACCTCTTCGAGCTTTCTGAGGTAGAAAAGGGTTGGAATAAAGTGCCACAAGCTTGATTAGTGGAAAATAAACAGAACCCCAGTTCTTTAGTTACAAAGCCTGAAACTACTCAAGCTTTAGAGCATTTGAACAGCATTTGAACACTAATGAACAATAATGGTGATGATGACTGTTCTTTCATTGTTAATTCAGCAACAGAAACACTGTGGTAATTCTCTGCTACTCTGCTGCTAGTAACTCCCACTGAATAATAATTAGTTTCTCAAAATACATTTTTATGCAGACAATTACAGGACTAATACAGTTTTCTCTTTAATTACTCATATGAAAGTATTAATCTGCTGGTGGCTTTGAGAGGAAGGGAAGTGTATACTTATCTAAGGGATATGTGTATTTATTGGTTCAACTTGTTTTGATGTGAAACCATTCGTGAAAACTCTTGTAACCCCGTAGGAGTTCATTCACAGTAGTGAGTAT
Organism: Callipepla californica brunnescens; assembly: GCA_023055505.1. NCBI lineage: Eukaryota > Metazoa > Chordata > Aves > Galliformes > Odontophoridae > Callipepla > Callipepla californica. Next base: position 1,854,321 of record JALIRH010000053.1, read on the forward strand.
GTAACTCCCAGTGAATGCAATGGGTATTAGATACAAATGTAGAACCTCATTCTGCTTGCCTATAATAAATTACAGCAATGAAATCTTATTAAAGAGCGGAGAGGCTGCGTCAAACTGGTCTCCAGTTCACCACCAGACAATCTGAGAAAATAGCACATCTACAAACAGTTCTGCCCACACACTAAACACAGGTGCCTTCCTGCTACACAGAGCTGAGGAAATTTTTACTGCACAGTGACACATCCTAATTTCATCGCCCCTTAAGTGTTTACACACTGTTTTATCCTTGTTGTGAAACATAACAGCAAAGGAGTGATGAGATTTTCTTCACTAGCTACAGCATTCCTCCAAATGTGGGGGAGTGACTGGATGCGTGTTTCCAGGACTGTCAGCAGAAAGAGTAGTGTCATCACAACGACGTAACAGACTTGTTACCCCAAGACATAACCCAAAATGCTGAGGTGCTCTTCTACAAGACAATGAATAAAGAGATGCCAATAGGGAAACAAATGTGAGAAGGAATCTTCAGAGCCTGCATTTGTGATCCTCATAGTAAACACTAGAAAAGATTTACACACTAGAGGGAAGGGGATGCCATCCAAAGGGACCTGGACAGGATTGAGAAGAGCCAACCTCATGAAGTTCAACAAGGACAAGTGCAAGGCGATGCACCTGCGTTGGGGCAATCCCAAGCACAGATACAGGCTGGGTGGAGAATGACTTGAGAGTAGCCCTGAGGAGAAGGATTTGGGGGTGTCAGTTGATGGAAGATTCAGCACGAGCTGGCAATGTGTGCTTGCAGCCCAGAAGGCCAACCGTATCCTGGGCTGCATCAAGAGAAGCGTGACCAGCAGGACAAGGGAGGTGATTCTGCCCCTGTATTCTGCTCTCATGACATCCCACCTGGAGTACTGCATCCAGTTCTGGGACCCCATCACAGGGATGTGGGTCCAAAGGAGGGCCATGAAGATGACCAGAGGACTGGAGCAGCTCCCCCATGAGGACAGGCTGAGTGAGTTGGGGGCTTTTCATCCTGGAGAAAAGAAGGCTTCAGGAGGATCTTCTAGCAGTGTTCCAGTACCTGAAGGGGGCCTACAGGCAAGCTGCAGAGGCACTTTTTATGAGGGCGTGAAGTGACCAGACGAGAGGAAATGGCTTTAAACTGGAAGAGAGTAGGTTTAGACTAGATATCAGGAGGAAACTCTTGACTGTAAAGGTGGTGAGATGCTGGAACAGGTTGCTCAGCAAGGCTGTGGATGCCTCCTCCCTGGAAGCATTCAAAGCTAGGCTGGATGGGGCTTTCAGCAGCCTGGTCTAGAGGGAGGTGTCCCTGCCTATATAGCAGGGGGATTGGAACTAGATAATCTTAAAGGTCCCTTCAGACCTAAAACATTATATGATTCTGTGATTGTAGGGCTTTTTTAATTCCACTTTATATGGACATGATATACATCCCATTGTTTCCCATGGGGTCATGCTGATATGGAGAGAAAAATTATTTATCCCACTGAAAAAAAAACTGCTCCCAAGATATTAAGCAAATTGCAGTGAGGAAAATCTTATTTTACTAGAGTAGTAGCTCAGAGTCTTTAAGTTCCTCTCTAATTTTGTTAGATGGAAAGACTAGAATTTATTTCTGCCTCACTGAACAAATCAAGAATCAGAGAATTATTTGGTCCTAAGTATTATTTTTTTTTCACAGATATAACATACTGCTCTTAGGGACTTCTCTGCCATCATATCATAACTAAGCTGCAAGGCTCTCCCATTAGATAAGGAACTAAGATGCTTTTATACCACTTTACAAATCTGACTCCATGACACAGAGCTAAAGCTCACAAGGTCAGTGGAAGGACTCCATCTGTGCTATAGTAACTTCTTACCTCATTACCAGGAAACCAGACATTGTTGTCTCATTGTCTCATTGTTGTCTCCTGCTGCCTGGGAATCCCTTATCAGAATATGCTTGACCTCACTCCTAAGGGCAACATTTGCAAGTGAACTGCAGCTCCTGGTACTGTTCTTGCACTTGCAAGCTTAGACTTGCTGAAGAAAACACACAGAAAAATTACTATGGCTAAAGCAAAGCAGCAGAAGTAGCAAGAAGGAAAATGCAGAATGCACATTTCCTTTCTCTGAAGGGTACATCACTACCTGGACCACCAGGTATAGAGGCTAAAATGTATCTGCTTTAAGAGATCTAGCTGGCAGGAGGCGGTCCTGATTCTGATACGCACTGCATATTAGTCTTCTTGTCATTAAATGATTAAGGTCAGTGAAGCCTATCTATAATTTAGGCAAGGAATAGACCTACGAAGGTGCTACATCATTTTATAGTTGTTTTGCATCTAATTGGCCCCCATGATCTCCACTTTGTGCAGAAGGAAAGGTAATCTTCCCCAAGTCCTTCTGCATGAGTTTTGGTGGGGGAGCAAACAGGAGTGAAAATTGTTTCTCATTAAGGGAATACCAGTGGAGACATCTTCCACAAGACTCGATCTGCCCTCCTACATAGTGACGTGTTTATCCTGTGTAGGTTCACAAACCTACGACTTTGCTATTTATATCTCCACTCCTCCTGCAGAACTACATCACAAACACAAGCACAGGAGCAGCCTGGCAAGCTTCATCAGCAGAGCATGAAAGGCATGGCTACGTCTGAGGTTTGGATCATCCAGTAGAGTAGAACCAGACCAGCATCTTCATCACCCGTCACTGCAATAAAGAGCTGCAATGGACCATCCAGAGCTAATGGTGGCCTCTGGCTTTTTTTCCACTCTCCCCACTTTCTGCAGCTGGCAGAAAACACTGTGGATGCTGTGATATTTACTTTCAGCAGTGGAGCAGTAGTGCTCTGCCACAGAGTTCGTTTTAATGGGATGAAACAATCCCCTCTTTTAGCTAATGTGTAATTATCTCCAGCAAAGTGCTACCCTTTCTCAATATCATCATTAACCTATTGCAATCTGAGTAGGGCAGACTCTGTCTGATAGCTGTCCTGAGAATAAGAGGATCTGTACAGGTCTTAGAAAGCAGGCCCATGTGTCAGTTAACCTGCCAGAGGGCCTTTTTTTTATTATTAATTAAATGTCTTCTCCTTCCCTGAACTGTGCTTCAGTCACATCTAGGTATTACTTGAATCAATCCTCACATGAAATCACAAACAGGAACAGAAAAAATGCCTTTCACGCTCTTTGCACTCTGCGACTTTCGCCCGCAGCTGCTTTTGCCTGCAGTTTTTCTTCCTTTGATTATACCATTGAAAAAAAAAAAACAAAACAATTTTCCTTTCCAGAACTTTTAACAGTGTATTCAGGAGTCCGTCCACATGCTGTAACTCTGCTTAGGTTTTTGAGTTCTTTCCCCACTGAAGGAAACAAAATCAAAAAGCAAAGAAACAAACACACAGATGGAAAAAAACCAGAAACCAATAAATAATTAGTGATCAGAATACGGGAAAAACAAGTCTCAAGAGAACTGGACAGTGTTCTGTACAAAACAAATCTGTGTCAAAACTGTATGTTCTCAAAAAAATACCAAGTGACATCATTGCCATAAACACGCCTCGACATACTGCTCTTTGCTTTTTCAAATCTTGCTCTCATACTAACTAAGCAGATTTCTTTGTCTTGCCAACAGATGTATTTTAATAGTTACATGTTCGTATCTAGCTTTATAAAGATGGGCCTTGGAAAAAATACTTATTTTCTTTTTGATTTTGTAAGTTACTTTTTGTCTTTTAGCTGTCTGAACAAAGAAACGATGAATGGCAAGCACAAAAGACACTCCCACTACACCTTCCTAGGATAAAAGACTAACAATTTTTTAAACGTGTGTACAATCGTGTAATAAAATAAACTGCATTCTAGGCTTTTGACAACAAAGAACAGTGGTAGTAGTGTACAGTTGCACAGGATTTTGGAACCATATGTTAACGTCAGTTCAGGACACACACACACAAAAAAAGAAAGGTCTTAGTGAGTAATTCTGTGCGGTTAAATTAAAGTGCCTCCTTCACAAGGATTTACAGAAATTTGCTGTCAAAAAGCCAACCGCAGTTTTTCTTCTGGGGATATATTTTCTTTGCCAGAGGAACGACTGAGAAAATTACAAAAAGAAAAGCTGGTGTCACCAAAGTTCAAATCCAGCTGCACTCATTGCTCTGTATGGTGCTCACTGTGGCCACCTTTCAGAAGCGCTTTGGTTTGGATGCGGGCTCCCTTTCACTAGCACATCCCTGGACCATGCCTAAGACAAATTCTGGGCTTTGTTACATGGCTTCTTGATCCTTGCTTTGTCCTCTGGTCTCTACTGAGAACAAATGCTGACTTTTCTCTAGAATCTCCCAGGCTGTGACACCATCTCCCTCCTCCGATATGAACAGATGTTAAATGTTAGATCACCTCTCTCCATCTCAGTTCTTTGCACACATTCTTGTAGCATCAAAAGCTCCACAGTACTTCCACGGAAGAAGTTTAAGACCCACTCTCTTTGCCCCTATAGAGAAGGATTTATCTGCCTGTCAAATTTGTATGTTAAGAAAAAATCTCAAAACCACGAGAAGAATTGCACCTACATAAGCTTTAAAACCATGACATTTCTGAAAGGTTATTTTGATTCTCTTCTACTTCCCTTTTGGGTCATGTTTTTTAAACGCTGCACTGTGCACGCCAGATCAAATTGTTATTTAATAGAAATGTGGAACTTGAAGTTCTGATGTAATCAAGGTCTCAGCATGGGAGGGCAGCATCATGGAAACTTGCAGAGAGAGGCCCTCATACAAAATATGCCTCTAGCCTGGCTGCAGTGTCACAGAGGCAGTCCCCAGCCCAGCACCTTATGGTGCCAGAGACATGGGGTTGAGGCTGAAGTGCCTGTTTTAGTGAGTGACTGCAGAGACTTAGAGGATAGATGCCCCTTTCCTCCCCACTCTCTCCCCAACACACTTTCAGCTATGCAGCAGTCCATAGTTGGGGTGGTCGCCTGGCTGGTAAGCAAGCCAGCTCTGCTCCGAAGCAGGCAGAGTGGAAACCTGCTATGGGCTCTGCCACAGCCCAGCACTGCCTCACTGGGTCAGGGTCCTCTCTTGCCCCAAGAATTATTTTGAAATGAAGAATCCTTTCCTGAGAAACGTTCCAGCAAAATCAACACTACCAGTAACACACACTCAAAGAAAACCCCAAGATTTTGCTCACACTGGCATTTTCTGATGAGAAATAAAAATTCTTGATGGAAAGTGACTTTCTGGTTAAACTCTCCATCCATTTTTCACAGTAAGGATGAGTGCCTGACTCTCACTATGTGACCTGCTGCTGGAGTGCTGGAATGGTGCAGTCCCTGCCTTCAGGCACTGGCATGCTTCTCTCTTCTGGCGACCAGCTGCAGACTCCACTGTTGCCATTTGGTACAATGGACATTAAAGCTGGGGTCAGTCTGAACTTGCAGTGCACCTGCTATGAGCAGTTTTTGTACTTCTAGGCTCAGATGATTCAGCTGCTGCACAGTCTGTCCTCAAAGTTCTCTGTGAATTCAAAGCAATGGTTTCTGTTTCTGAAGTCACTGTGGAAGAGCCCTCTGCTTCTTGCTGTGGACACTTTTATCTGCACAGAAGCTTTATGATGCTAGAAAAGGTAAAGAAAGCCTTGTTTTTATGGAGAAGGGCTGTCTTTATGGGAGAAGGTTATCACTAACAATTTTTAGTGGTATAACTGATGCAAGATAGCTCTCATACAATTGTTCCCATATAGCATTATGGATGAATAAGGAGGAGATGTGCAGGACCTATGCCTACTTTAGACTTCTCTCTCTGGATTTCTTTTGACCCCAATACAACACAGCCTCAAATGACTACTTTTCAAAACCTTTCGTCCCGTAACTTCAATTTTGCTGATGAAGCTGCAAATTAACATGGAACACCAGCAGGAATACACAAGATGCCCAAAGACACAATAACCACCAGAAAGTAATCACTTCAAGGTGTGCCAAAACCCGAAGCCAGTCAAATCAGGTTGTAAACTGGCACGCTGTGTTATTCAGCTGCAGTCTGAACCCAAGGGCTTACTGAAGTATGCCTACCTCTGCATGCCTTGCATCACTGTCTCAAACCATTCCTCATACGTGCTACCATGCAGCCAAATGGCTTCATCAAAAGAAAGCTCAGAAAAGGGTCTGAGGGTAAACAGGAGGGAAGAGAACACCACGTGTACAATGAGTTTATCTCTATATTGTAGTGGTCTATGACCACCCCTGCAGACTAAACAGGCTAAAAATAAATAGATAACACAGGTGGCCTTCAAGACCGAGGAGACTGCACAGGCCCAAGAAATGAACCAGCTCCTAGAGTTACTGTGCCCAGTCCATTAACAGCCTGCTGCTTTGGGCCATGGAGGTGCCTCAGCCTTCACACTTCATCTTATCAGTATTTAATGGGCATAAAGCAGAACACAGGAAGTTCCACGCTAACACAAGGAAGAACGTCTTCACTGTCAGTGTGACAGAGACCCAGAACATGCTGTCCAGAGAGGTTGTGGACTCTCCTCCTCTGGAGATATATAAGACCTGTCTGGACACCTACCTGTATGATATATCTATCATAGGGGACCTGCTTTAGTGAGGGGGTTGGACTCGTTGATCTTTAAAGGCCCCTTCCAAACCTTTTGATTCTATGATCACAGCTCTATACTGTACAACCGAAGTTAATTAGTTAGTGCTGGAGGTTTCTGAGTCATAAACATTAAGCCAAGAGACCTACTTAACCTTTTTCCCTGCAAATCCTGTAGTCCTCTTAACACAGATTGGGCACATATATCTGAGGATATCTGAGAATATCAGAGGAAGATGAATTGCTGGGAAGAATGGAAAGCGGGGTAACTAGTACTGCGGGTACACAAAATGTCCTCCCATCAATATGTTCTTCTCAACCAGCTTTTCTCTCACCTGCACCCACTTTTAAAATCCACTTCTCAACAAGCAGCAGTATGTTGGAGGGAAAAGTGTTATCTGGCTGTGGTTTATGGAAAGAAATTAAAAACTAAGAAATGCAAAGATGTGAAGAATTAAAGAGACCATAAATACCCAAGAACACCATCAATTTCCCTGCTCTTCAGATGTCTAACAGTAACAGAATGGAGCAACACACACAGAGAGACAGAGGGAATGATGTTGAGACATTCAAGACCCTGAGAACTCCTCAGACTCGGTGGCTATGGCTAGGAGCAACAGTTTGTACTCTGGCAGCCAGCTGATGCTACCTCCTGGCCTGATCACACCAGAAAGAAGGATGGAGAGGCTACAGTAGAACGTGGGGATGAGCAATGCACTCTGGGCAACATTTTGTTTGAGAATACTTCTTAAGGCTCACATGTATTCTCACTGCCTAATGACTTCCTCATGGGTCTGGTATTTCCTCAATTTGTATTCCTTTGGTTTTCTCATGTTTGTAATCTACTTCACTATAATAAATACAAAGCTTCTCACAGTTGTCAGTCTTCACCCTTGATGCTAGTCTTGACAATAAATTCTTGCTTAGAAAATGAAAACACGTATACAAAGCAATCAACCAATATCCTTATGTGGTGCTCACTGAGTCCCAATAAATAAATGAAGGAATTTGTTTGTTCAAAAAACATTCATGTTCAGGAAGGATGATGTCTTAAAAACAGACAAATCCATTTGAGTTGTCTGCCATCATTAAAGGCACAGAAGAGGCATGGTTTCTGTCGAAAGTTCTCTTTCAGATGTGTGCGGATTAGCTGAAAGTATCATCTTCATCTACTACCTGGATGTTTATAGTCCTCAGCTCAGATCACAGAATGGCGTTTAATCCTTTTCATTCTTTCATTGCTTAATTGCTTAATCCTTAATTATCATCCCTTTGTCCCCCTCAGCACAAAGTCAAACAGGATATCTCAAGCTTCCTATGCTGTCTGGCTATGCTGCAACAGCCAATGTTAGTCATGACTGGCTGACAGGGCAATGCTACCATGGAGGTAATGGCAACCAGCAGGTGAGGCAGGAGCTGGGAAGAAAGGGACTGCTCAGTTCACTCGAGGTGCCTGCAAAGAGAACTCACTCAGAAGCCATTTGGCCATGCTCCTGAGCAATTTGCTCTGAGTGTCCCTGCTTGGGCAGCAGTTTGGACCAGATCTCCCTTCCAACTATTCTGTGGTTCTATGATTATTATTAATCTAAAGAACAATGTAAGCAGGAGACAAAGTACCTACAGAATAGTTTTTAGAATTTGGACTAGAATCTAGAAGACAAAAAAGGTTCCAAAAAGGTTCCAAAACAGTCGTCCAACGAGATAAGGAAAGCATTGAGACATTTTATGATGAAGCTTATCAATTTCTGAAAATGTGTGAGGGGGTAACCCATGACAACAGGGGACTGCACTCACCTCCAAATACATACATTCTTGTAACTTTCAACTAGCAAAAGAAATGGTGCTCTTGGGCTAAAGCTGTAGAAGCTGGGCCTCAAGGTCGGATATCCCCATCTTACTTACCCATATGTGGCTGCATTTAAGACATAAGTAAGCCACTAATGATACCTAATTACCTACAACCTCTATATTCAAGAACATGTATGTGGTCATAGAATCACTGACTCACAGAATTCTACGGGGTTGGTAGGGACTTGTGGGGATCATCGAGCCTAACCCCCTTGACAAAGCAGGTTCCCTAGAGTAGGTTGCACAGAAAAGTACCCAAGTGGGTCTTGAATATCTCCAGAAGAGGCGTCACAATCTCTCTGAGCAGTCTGTTCCAGTGTTCCATCACTCCCACAGTAAAGAAGTTCCTTCTCATGTTTGTACCAAATTTCTAGTGTATGCCTGTGTCCATTTCCCCCTGCCTTGTTGCTGGACACCACAGAAAAAGCCTAGCCCAACATCTATATATATGAATTTCAGATATTTTTAAGTGTTGCTAAGATCCCCTCTCAGTCTTTTCTTGTTCAGGCTAAACAGCTCCAAGACTCACAGTCTTTCATTATGAGAGAGATGCTCCAGGCCCCTAATATCTTTGTGGCCCTCTGCTGGACTCTCTTTAGTAGTTCCCTGTCTTTCTTGAAGTGAGAGCCCTGAACTGGACACAGTACTCCATGAGTGGCCTCACCAGAGCAGAGGAGATGGTGGGGACAATCACCTTTGACATCCCGGTTGTGTTTTTTTTTTTTTAACGCATCCCAGGATATCATTGAATACCTTGCAAATAAACTCATCTCCTGATTTCTGGAGAATCCTAATTTGTAATTTCTATTCTAGCACTCTGAAAACAAGGCAGACTCAGTTCTGTAGCCTTGCTTCAAAAAACTTGAGCAATTCCATTTAGCATTCAGAGGACATTTACTTCTCATAAATGTGGCAGGATTGCAGTGTCAAGATGGTGGTTATCTTCCATTGCATCGTATATCAAAACACTCTGGAACCAGACAGCATGGGGCTGAGCATGTGAAGTTTGAAGAGTTTCAATAGTAAGTAACAACATATAGACTAAACACTTGCCTCTGAAAGGAAGAACCTAAGGGAGACAGAGCTGCCTTACAAAGCATTAGGATCATGAACTCTTTCCCACTGACCTAACCTCAATGCTAGGAAAAAACAATGCTATTGTCTCTAGCTGCACTCACAAACAGATAAGCAGTGTATACAACTGTGAGCAACTATCATCCTCTTTTCTTCTCTTTTTTCAAGCCCGCCTCACACACTAAAAAATCTCAGTCTTGTTTATTGTCGTGGTTTCAGCCAATGTTTTGTTTGTTGCTGAGTGATGGGAACACTCCCAGGGCTACCACCATGAAGCTGCAGGACAGGGCAGGGTGAAGCCAGGACAGATGCCTGAATTAAACCAGGGGTTGTTCCATAGCACACACCACCACAGGGAAGGCAGTTCTATGTGGGGAGTTGGCTGAGGGGTGCCCCTACTCAGGGACTGCTGGCCTCTGTTGGAGGTGGTGAGACCTCACAATGCTGCTGGCCATCGTGTCGGTGCTGTGCATCAGTCAGCAAGTAAGTGCACTGCAGCTACATATGTTGTTATAAACACATTTCTGTTGTTATCTTCTTGTCTATTAGTAAACTGTTTTTATCTCAACCCACGACTTCGATTTTGTTTCTAATTCTCTCCTCCACCCCATGGTGGGGAGCGAGCAAATGGCTATGTGGTGATGAGCTGCTGCCAAGTTACATACACCACATTTTCACTCTCATATGCACGTATTTTTATAACTTACTAATAGGGTTAAAAAGAACAACTGATTTTTTTACAGCACTCTGAAGTTTATCTTCCCTCTTATTTTCCCCAGTACCCCCCTTCTTTCACCTTCTTTCAATTCATTTCATTGGTTTTTCCTGCCCCCTAATCATTGCTGGTTCCATTTCAGTGATCCACGTTAGTTTTACTGTTTTTTGTAACCTGCAACAAGGATTGGTGATATCTGTTTTTTCAACCTAGGGGAAAGGAGGACAGAGTCAGGCTTGTTCTTTTCCTCCTACACTTTCTTTCAAGCCTGTTCTTTTCCCCTCTTTCCCTTTATCCTATTAGTTGAAAGCAAGTGAAGGATTTGCACATCTTGCCTCTGGCTGGATTGGCTCTCCTGCTGGGGAGTGGCTCAGTCACAGCTGGCAATCTGCTCCTGCATTACCCTTGTGCTAAAGCTCTGTAATCTGTGTTCCTGAATTTATGAAGTGGATGAATTTTTGCAGGATGGATCTGACCACTGTGAAAGCCTGCACTCTTCCTTATTTCTTTCTCCTGCTCACGACAATGGTTAACAGCTTTCTGTGACACTGAAGCAGAATATAAAAACTGCATAACTTACTTTAGGATTAGGCAGCACTGTGTGCACAGGCAGTGTGGGGTGGGAAGAAAACATCCATAACTTCTGCCCATGGAAACTGTGTGCAGACTTTTCAGAAACGTGTTGGAGTTTCTGTTCTGTCATTATCCCTGCACAGCGTGTTGAGTACCAATCACAGCTCAGGATGTACTGGAGGACCTTCACACTATTCTCTGTATTTCCTCTTTGTATCCAGGCTTAGCTGGAGCAGAGAGAGAAGGAAAAGGTAAGTGTGCCTGCCATGGGAATGCCAGAGTGGTCAGAGTACTGGGGTTTATCCAAGTGAACAGTCCGTTCTGGCTGAGGCATTCTGCTCATGAATGAACCTGCAAGCCAAAGTCTGAAGAGAACAGTGTGCCCTGACTGCAGTATGCCCCAGCCCCTGCAGCACATCCTGCAAGTACAGCCAGTGATGGACAAGGTTCCTTTGTCAGGATTCAGCTGTCAGAGGGCCAAACTCATTCCATGGCACATATGCAGTTCAGTTCAGTTTAACAGTGCTGAGTTGACAGTCAGGTACTCCTAGCACCTGGCTAATGTGTTGTTTCTATGCTATCTGTACATTTCATTTGCAAACATTTTATATTTTCTCAAAAACCACTAACAGAACACCGAAGTAACTCTAGACCAAAACCAGAGACAGCGGCATGTCTTTCCACACTGCCACTAGGTGATTATTTCTCATATTACTTGCCTGTGATTTTAAGATCTAATAGAAATTTGTAAAACATTTAACTTCGGAGGTAAGTTTTTGAAAAATGCCGTTTTTGTTGAGAGAGGACATTACGTAGAACTAATTCCAATATCTTACTGAGGGAAAAGTACCTGCACCAGAAGTCATTTTTCCAGGAAACTTCATAACCTAATAAAAAATGTATTATTAACTTCGACTAATGAGTATTATTCTGAACAGACTAGAATTAATTATGCTGTTGTTCTCAAAGGTGTTGCCGATAGCACTCAGTGTTTCATGGTTTATTTGGAACTAATACTAATTATTTTTTTGAAGTCCACCTACCTTAGAGTTTTCTTACAGTCCTTTCTTCAGCCTTTGTCATAAAAGCTACTGCAAAATTTGTAACTTTTCTTTCCCACTTGTATACTACTCCAATCTTAATTTGTCTTGAGTTTTAATGTCCCCATGGACACTGTAAAATTCTTCAATTTCGAGAACTTCTGTATTTCACCTCAGTCACTATATTTTAAGCAATGAAAATGTAAGTCTTATTTCAAATGCTTCAGTGCTGTGCACATCAATCAATTCATTGCCCTAGCTTTGTTATATGAGATCTCGCCAAACATAAATCTGTTTGCTTTCTTTCATTCCAAACCTCTGGGATGAACAGCAACATACCCTGGAGTTCTGAGGTGGATATCTAGATGCTATTTTTATTACACATAAATAAAAGATTCCTCTCTTTCAAAACACTAGGACAATGTTCAATATTACCATATAGCACAAGCTGGTTTGTGAAAGGCAGTGGAACAATGAATGGAGAGTAGATGATTTGCTGTACCCTGAGGATATTACAACATAGGCTATACTGAGTTGCTGTATTAATTTTACAAATATGACTGGAGGCTAAGCAACTATTACCATGAAATTGCTCCAGAGGCTCCCTGGATGATTTACCTGGAGATGTGGTATGTACCTAGAGCAGCGGAACCACAGAAATATAAAAGAAACTAAAAACGAGCACATTTTGCTCAGCGAGCCACACTGTATCATACACAAACCAGTTAATACCATGGCAGAGCTGCTAGTGCTTTTACAGATGAGTCTTAGTTGTTTAATTATTTATCATTAATGTCATATTACAGCGTATTTATACAATATTTAAAAGAAAACCCGAGCCTGCTATTTATTCATGAGAAGATATTCTGTACACAGAGAGAGTTCATTAGTACATCATAAAGTCATTAACAAGTCAACGGGAATTTTATCTTACTCCTGCTCTGCCCCCAAGGTAACAGAGCAAATAAATGCTCTCTCCATTTTTTTTACTTCTAAGCCTAAATGACTATAGAGATTCTTAGGTGGTTCCCAACATCTATACTGTAACATACTGTCCTGAAAATCTTCCAAGGCAGCTCTTTATCCCATAAAAACGTATCTCTTTAACCGGGAACAGCTATTCCGTACCCTTCCCTGAGATCCTAAATTAGAGCCATGGTATGAATAGATCAGGCTGTAATTTTGCTGTGATGGGGAATTTTGAGCAGAGGGTCCAGAGATTGAGTCACTGTGGGTCTCTGTGCAAAGCTGTTCCACAGCACCATGCTCTGCCCGCAGTCTAAACAGGGAAAGATTTCAGCTTTGTGTGTGTGTGTGACTGTTTCCTATATTTTATCTTGATGAGGCTGCCACGACTAAACAAATAGATATATCTGCTGAAGTTCAATAGGCTGAGTAAAGCAGGAAGGCATGACAATTTTTGGGGGGGAAGGAACACTGTAGAAAATCAAAATGCTTATTCTAATCTTTTTTTTTTTTTTTCAGCAGGAGCAACCAAGCCAAGCAGAAAGAGAAATGGAGAGAGCGCTCCACAAGGAGCCATGACTAAATACCAGTTGTTAGGCATCACTCTGTCCACAGAAGCATTATCACGAATAACTAATCATTCCTTAAATCATTTTCTATTCATTAGCATCTTAAGGTGACACTGCAAATGTGGAAAGGTTACTTCTGACCAGTGCTGTCAAAACTGGTGTGCTGTGCACTATCTGACCAGGTACCTTCCAGGCAGCCAGAGGCCTGGGTGGAGGAGGGCAGAGCAGGTGACAACTGCTTGTGGCATTGAGCAGTTCTTTCTCAAACAGCAAGGTTGAAGACTCACAGCATCACGTTTTTTCCCTTATGTGTAGGTACAACAATCCTAATCTCAGAAAACTAAGCTGTTACTTAAGAGACACTCTCACACAAATAGCTGGATTTGGATAATTGGTAAAGATTTATGTGTAGATTCACAAAAGAAAGATTATTATGTGTTTCTTCTGCTTTAAGGACTGGGTAATTCAGATGAATCACAAAGCACCGTTCTCTATAAAAAACTCAAAGGACATGACCACTACTTTTTGATATTTGTAGAGAACACTTTGCTATTGGTATCTGCACATTCCAGGGGAGGCAGATAAAAGATGCTGACAACTCTAAAAAAACCCCCACATAACTCAACATTTAAAGTTTAGATTGCACAGTGCCAAGGTCCTTGACGACTTGGTTTTAAAAGCTATGTGTGTGACCCACAAAAGCAACATGCATTTTATCTTTCAAACCTCGTCAGTTTCAATTGCTGTCAGTTAAACTTCAGCTGTCTGAAAAGCGACGAGCACAGCAAGTTTCTCTACCCATCAGATAGGAGCTGGGAGACCACATTAAGATGAGTCAGACTTGCACTGCAGAACCTTGCAGCTACTCTTCAGTCCAAGATAGTAAGGCCATCATACACTAAATGCATCTTATATGAAATAAGATGGCTTCTTTAACGAAAATAATAATTAAAAAATTCCTTGCTTAGAACCCTAGTTCTCAGGCCAATGTATGAAAATGCATTCATAATTTGAGCACAAACAATGTAAAATAAGAGATGAAAGTACATGAGATAGACTGTGATGGCACACTTCTCCTTGCCCCCACTTCTTCCCTCAGCTCCTTCCTTCAGCTTGGTCTTGCACACAAAGCCTTGCACAGGAAAGCAATGAACAGTACTGATATTAGCCACAAATCTATCTCAACCTAAGTCGGGGAGGCGAAGAGGTGGACAGAGACAAAAGAACTGATAGCAAACACCCAGTTTGACAACTGAGGACTAATCAGGTATGTGCCTAAAAAGTAAACTATGACTATGAGTCAATCATCTAACCCCATAAGCAGTGAGAAGCCCAAGAGCCACTTGAGCTCTCCTGCATGGCAGCGGGATGCACAACAAGATCTCCTCTTGAGCTTATTACATCTGCACAGAAATCCCTTACACTCTGACATCAAGATTTCTTGCCAATACATATCTTTGGTAAGTGACTAATAGTTTGTCTTAGGCTTTGTTAGCTTTGCTAAATCATATAACAGATTAATTTTGCACATGTAATCCCTTTGACATAAACTACTGACCAAGTCTGGGACTATGACTGGATCCAGTCGCACCTAGGCTCCTTACCTCTGTGGTTCAAAGAGTTCAGACAGCAAGGAGGTCCACCCTGAACTTTGTGACTCAATGGGATGGTCTCCTGTAAGAGTGTGTCAACCCTACACTCTAGAAAGCGTATCCAGCCATCTCAAATCCTGTTAAGTCATGGTATTATTTACATTATTGTATTTACATTATGTTTATAAGATAATAATATTTACATATTTACATTATTTATATATTGCAGTGTAGGGCAGTTTCCATCTTTGACAAAGATGGAGCATGCAAACATCAAAACAAACTTCTGCTTATTTATGATGACTAAAGCTGTGGGTAAAGGATGCTATAAAATCCATACTTTGGCCTTTCTGTTACCATTTTTAATTAAGCATCATCTGAGCAGAAAATTTAAGCTAACGAAGGAAAAAATAAATTTACACTTTAATTTTAGTTAAAATACAGCTCTGCAATGCTATAACTGCTATGTACACTAAGTAAGGACATGTGAACATAAAAGCAAACATGAATCCTAGGAGTCCACAGAAACTTCACTGTCTGTGATGTTGTAGAACAGGCAAGTCACATATGTAACCAAGTTATTTTGTCTCCTCCTGGACTCCAGCTAGTTGTGGCTTGAACTGTGCAGAGTAAATACAATATGCAAACTAGCAATGTAGGGGACAAGTACAGATGCCACAAATATATTGCCAAAGCTCATTGCTTTTGCATTTAAACAGGAGAACTGTGAAAAACTGCATAAAGCATTTACAGATGATCCCCAGGGAAATAAGTTAGTCCAATTCCTTAAGATTTCATTTATAAAATGTCACCCTCAGTGCCTATGTACTCTAAATGGTTATTCAGAATTCCAGAAGTGAATTTTAAATACATGTTTTATGTTGACTGTGTGGGTCTTCCTTTAAGAGTTTATTCCACAAAAAAAAGAAAAACACAATTTATAATTTTATTACTTTCATTCGTGGTAACAAATTATCTATGCAACACAAACGTGGCTGCGTTAAAATTAAGAAGAGCACAGTATCACAAGATGAAAAGTAGCTGAATAGTCACAAAACAAAGTGCTAGATCAGGAACTTCGTGGAAATGGAAAACTTCATTCCAGACTCTTAAAAAGAGTGTCATCCTAGGACAGAAAACAACAACAATAACAACTCATCTCTGTTATTTTTTCACTGAAACCAACAAATGAATTAACCTAAAAATGAGTTTTCCATCATCTAGCAGTACCTCAGACTCAGATGAGATATTATCTTTCATTCAAGTTTGGCAAAAATATTTGACATTTCTGACTCTCTGAGGCTCTGAATATTTACATTTCTCTCTCACTTAGCAATCAATTTAGATTACAAACCTAAGCAAATCAACGTTAATAATCACAGATTGGTTGAGGCTGGGAAGAACCCCTGGGTCCTGCTGGTACAATCCCTGCTTAAGCAGGGTCACACAGAGCAGGCTGCCCAGGCCCATATCCAGGTGACATCTGACTATCTCAAGAAGGAGAAACTCCACCACTCTTCTGGGACGCTTGTACCAGTGCTCAAGCACAGGCACAGTGCAGAAGTGCTTCCTGGTGTTCAGACAGAACCTCTTTTGTTCCAGTTTATATCCTTTTCCACTTGTCCTTGCCACTGTGCCTCACTGAAAAGAGCCTGTCTCTGTACTCTGCTTAAAACTTTCAGGATTTTATAGACATTGATAAGACTTCTCTGAGCCTTCTCTTCTCTAGGTTGAACAGTCCCAGCTCTTTCATCCTTCCCTCCTAGGGCAGATGCTCCATATCCTTCATCATTTTTATGGCCCTTTATTGGACTCTCAGTAGCTCCATGTCTCTCTTGTGGAGCCTAGAGCTGGATGTGGTATTCTGGGTTTTTGCATCACCAACACTCAAGTAGAAGGGAGGGATCACTTGCCTCAACCTGCTGGCAACATTTTGTGTAATGAAGCCCAGAATACCATTAGCTTCCCCAGCAGCAAAGTCACACTGATGGCTCGTGTTCAACTTGATGTCCATGAGGCCCCCTATATCCTTTTCTGTCAATCTGCTTTCCAGCTGCAGAATCTTCAGTAAGTCCTAGCAACTGGGGTTGTTCCTCCCTGGCTGCAGGACTCTTAGCTTCCCCTTGCTGAACTTCAAAAGGTTCCTGCCATCTCATTTCTCCTGCCTGTCTCCTCTTGGGAACCCTCAGCATGACTCTCTGGAATATCAGTCACCCCTCACACTATTGTGTCAGAAGAACTTAACGGTTTTCTGTTAGCAAACTTGATGAAAGTACAATCTGACCTATCATGCAGATCATAAATGAAGATGTTGAACAAGACTGGACCAAGAATATACCCCAAACGTACACTGCTTGTTTCTGGCCTCCAACCATACTTTGCAACACTGATCACCGTCATCTGGGCCCAACTGTTCAAACAGCTTTCAACCCACTTTGCTGACTGCTTGTCCAGCCTTTACATCAACAACTTCTCACAGCAATTCATTACACAATATTTTCTTAACCTTGTCTGAAATTAGTTGTCTACCTTTGCGAAGCAAAATCTTTAGTCATAAGTCTGTTTAAAATGCATATTCACAATTTATCTATTTCCCATGAATGCTGAAGCACAGTGTGTAAATTAAGCTTAGAAGGTTAAGTAGCTTCAGGCTTCTTTATGAGCTATTACTAACTCCATTA
The DNA here is from genome assembly GCA_023055505.1 of Callipepla californica brunnescens. Classification (NCBI taxonomy): domain Eukaryota; kingdom Metazoa; phylum Chordata; class Aves; order Galliformes; family Odontophoridae; genus Callipepla; species Callipepla californica. Next base: position 1,871,980 of record JALIRH010000053.1, read on the forward strand.
TTTATGAATCTCTCTCTTTGTTGCAATGTTCTTCAGCTTGAGGTTATTGAACTGTAACTTCCTATCAGAGCATCTCTAATTAGACTAGCATTTCCCAATACATTAGAAAGCACAGTGAAGGAGGAAGTGCCATTACCATCTGACTTTCTTTTGCTTTTACACAATACCACTACAAATTACGAAGCTCAGTGGGACTCAGGCCTACAGATGCTTTTGTGACCTAGGACAAAATGGTTGATGTTAATTTCTGTGCTTATTTAGGATTTGATTATGCCAGCTTTAGCAATTATTGCGCAGCAACTTGAATCTGATAGTACTTCCAAAGAGCAACATCTGAGATGAATCAGGGCAATCATTAATCAGAACAAGATGGCTATAGTGCATGGAACACTATCCTTCCCACGCTCTTACCACTAGGGATTGTCACTGTCATCCAGAACATCTGGAGCAGCTCATAAAATTAACAAAACGTTTGATTCTTCTTCTGTATTTTAAAAGAGATAGGCAAACACATAAAATAACTCCCTCATGCACTTGTTAATTACTTGAGTCTTTTAAGGTCTTACATTTACAACCATGTGAGGTCATTTACACCTTTGCAATACGTCACTGGGATAGCCGCTGGTCCATTCACATCATATTAAAAGATCAGGGTGTGAAAATTTGTACTTCAGCATGTTTTGTTCATTACTGGTTTATCTCTTTCCCTGTAGCAGTAAAAGGACATAAGGTGGCGTATAAATCTCTTGCTTTCCAAAAAAATGCCAGCTCGGGGAAAAGACCACTGCTTATTAATCAGAGTACCTATCAGGACAGCTCTGACATAGAATCATAACAATAGCTCGAGCCAAATAGCTTGGAAAATGTACGCACTGAGTACTGTGTGTCCTTGAAATAATATTTACTGTTTGTTCCTTAGGCCAGAAGGGATGCAGATACATGTTCTTCTTACTAGAAGACTGCAAAATCAGACCAAAGAGCAATCCCTGGGTACAGATTTTACACAAGGTACTTAGGAGAGTGCTTCGGATGGTTAGCACAACTCTGGATTTGTATGAACTCTCTTCTCTCCACACTATTATTTGATGAGCTACTTTGGCTTGCTGAACCACCCACAGATGGATGACATGTAAGGAGTTTGAACCTAGGTCTCTGATCCTACAGGCCATTCCACGTGGGATATGCCTGACTTCTTGCCCAGCCTCACTGACGCTGAGAACATCTCCATAGAAATTTACAAGCATTTGTGTAGGACCAAAATTAGTCACCATGTATGACTTCTGGCACAACTACTTACAACTCAAATAGAATGCTGACCTGCACTGACTCAGTAACAGATAAGGAACATTACATAAAACAAGCTATGTTAAAAGTGGTCCTTCACCTGTTCCTCGTGCTACCTTTGTCTCAAACAAACAAACAAAAAAACCCTATTTCCACTCTGTCCACTGTCCTCTGCGCAAAGGGTAGAATGAAGCTTATTTACAGGAGTTCTGCACCTTTTAGAATCTAAGGGCACAGAAAAACAGATCATTTACTCTGATCTCCTTCATATCATAAGCATTTCACCTTTGCAACTTGAAATCAGCAGTTTATTTCTTATTTAAGTAGAATGTGTTTAGCTGAAGGCTAACAACCAGAAGGGCATCAAGCTTTGAACTGAAAACATCAAAAAAATCCACAACATCCACTAATTCTCTTCCTAGCCGGACCCAGTAATTAATCACCGTGATAATGAACAAAGGCAACTAGTTTCCCACATGAATTTATCAGGATTCAGCTTAGAATCACACATCCCTTTTCTGCTTAGTTTGATTTAATTTAAAGGTTGATATATTTTCACTACCCCCCAAAAAAACCTGTTTTGCTTCATGAAGTCACCCTACAATCTTTTTTTTCATAACCTAGACAAATGGAAATGTTACGCTTCTTATCATATGGTATTTTCTCCAGGTGTCTGATATGTATAGGTTTTTTGCATCTTCTCCCATTTTTTTTTAAGAAAAAGCTATCGAAAATATGAACTCAAGAACTGACTGCGGTATTCTGATGTCAGTCTCACTAGCGCCACATACAGCCACAAAATCTTCCAGCTTACAATAACTGCTCCCTATTCAAGGGCTGCATTAATCCTACTGCAGTAGGAACTCAGATTCGGTTGCTTTTCCTCTAAATCTTTTTTAGACTCTCCACTTCTCTGAGAGCCAATTTGCCTTCATTTTCATTTTGTACTTGTATGTATGAAAACGTGCTTTGATGGCTCCAGCATACCAAGAATTCCAGTCATATGTTTGCTTTATCCTTTTATTACTCTGCTCCACCCAAAAAATTTTATTAGTGGCTAGCCCCTATTTATGTTTAGATGAATAGTAAAAATGTAAGGCACCCAACCTCTAACTGATTATTTTGACAGCAATTGTTCAGTTATCACTTAAACCCAGGGACATCTAAACACTAAATACACTGCATTTTCCAAAAATAAAATATCCCTTGTGCTTAAAATTCCAGCGTACTGTAGCACTGCTGGTTAATTAGAGTAAAAAACATGCATTTTGGAAATAATATTTTAAAATATTATTTTTTTATTAAGACACTATAACTTTTAGCTTATACCTAGTTTAGCTATCCTCAAACCTGAAGATGTCAAAAAGCCTTAAAAAAAAGATCTTATAATGAATCAACCATTAAGCAATGTGCCAAATGTGATGTCATTTCTCTCTTGAACTGCTGCTATTGAGTAAGCTTGATTCAAATCACGCAACTCAGTTGATACCTAACCTAAGCATACAAATGAATAGTGAGGTTTAACTGCACATGAAGTACTCAGCCAAATGCAGCATGGGATTCTGTGGAATTGCTGGATCCATTCCATCAGCACGCTTTTTACTTTCAACAGTACAAAACACTGTCTGCTGTCAGTTAATGACCACTCTCTTAACTGCAGGGAGCAACAAGCCATTCAGCACATGGATGACAGCACACAAGGAAAAATCTACTGTGAGGTGTGCTTAGCATTTAGTTAATAGCAGAACTAGACTGGATGAAGTACTGTTTGGCTAGGTCAATTTCACAATCACCTTTAATGACCAAGGAACTGGAAAAGATGCCCAAATATTTCTTTGACAGATTTGAGTATGACTAAAGAGGTCACAAACTCTTTCACTCCAAACTCATTTAATCACATACTTAATTGAAATGTAAACACCCTTTTCCATCAGTCTTCAGACGAGCTCTCATTGGCCTACATGCAGCTAATCCTAGGAATGTGAACCACAAATAAAGCACTAAACCCTTAGGAAATCTGATGAAATAAACAAAATATCCATAGACTTGATTTTCAAGGGCATGAAGTATCCACAGATTACATTTGAGAATACTAATGCACGTCTGAAAACTGGGACATTTACTCTGTTTCTGCTGTTACACTGCTGCTTCAGCTTCCCTGCCCTTTACCTTGCCTATAGCATCAAAGTATTTTTAAATGTGTTTTCTACAGTCAGGTACTGAGAATTCATTAAAAGCAGTATGTTAAAGTACTTTTAAGGAAAATGGGTCTGTTAGTTCTTAACACTATTCAAAGCATTAAGTCTCAAGCAAAGCTAATTTTTATAACCACAACAGCTACTTTGCCATCTTGCTAACAATAACAGAAAATAAATCTATTAGATAAAGCTGTCTGCTTGTGAAAACTGGTGAAGATTAAGTGGTATAAATGCTTTCTGTGTTCTGACCAGCCTTCCACAGCATGAATCATAGAATGGCTTGGGCTGGAAAGGACCTTAAAAATCACCTACTTCCACCCCCTCCTGCCATGGGCAGAGTTGCCAACCACTAAGTCAGGGACCAGATCAGGTTGCTCAGGGCTCCATCCAATCTAGCCCCGAACACCTCCAGGAACGGGGCAACCACAACTTCTCCGGGCAAACTGTGAAAATGAGTATCAAATACAACACCTGCTCGGTTGCTTTGCCTGTCACCTTCCCTGAGGAGACGACAAGGCAAAACACGCTTTACTCTGAGAAAAGCTGCACTCACCCGATCTTCTTCTTCTCTCACATCTGGCATGGTGCTGATACAGAGGCTGACTGCAGTGATGGCAACAAAAGAGATTGAAATACAAGCAAAGATCTTCCCTGGGATCCCTGAGTGGGGGTTCTCCACCATATCCCTGAGATTTCTCATGCACAAACTCAACCAGTTATTGTCCTGGAAGGCACACTGAGTGGTTTCACTAAACATCATCTCCTTTTCATACATCCTGGCTTCAGCTGCCTCCTCCTCTTTCTGTTGCAGCCTCTTTTTACAGCACCACTCCAGGTGGTCCTCTTCTATCCCCCAGTACACAAGCTCCTCCCGAAAAGAAAGAGCACACATCTCCCTGAGAAGTCTGAGCTTCCCAGCTGTCAAGAAAGTCATGATCGTCCTGAAGGCACTAGGATTACGGTCAAAAAAAAATTCATTGCAGCTAACATCATAGTCATCACAGATGTTCATGATCTCATCGTAATTGTTGCAAGACTTTAGCTTCCCGAGCCTCGTCAAAGGGCAGTTCTCCAAGGTGGTCCATGGAATTTTGTATTTAATACCACCTACATTGATGATCACAAACCTGGTCCGGTCATCTAGGTGTGCTAAGTAGCACAAGTCTTCATCGGGGTGCAAAAGTTTGGCCTTTCTGTAGAAAAATCCTTTCTTGGTTTGCACTTCACACAAGTTTTCCAGCTTATTGAAGGAGTAGGAGCTGAACGCAGGATCTGCATTCCCAGTGAGTAATGCCATTTCTTGATATATTTGTTGAGGTCATTGGGAGGCTACTCAAAGAAAGGCGTCTGGACCTTGATTGGAGAGTCTGTCTGTGAAACACAATTTTTAAATGGCAACAAAATGAGGGCTTTGCTAGAGAAAAAAACTATCCCAATAAACTTTTCTTCATGACATAATTTTAGAGCTATACTCGCTCTATACCCAGTGGAAAGTAAGAACTAATACCGCAATAAGGTTGGAGGCCATGTCTGTACTCCTAGAGAGTTTAGTTGGTGAATGATTGGAAAAAAAAAATAGTGTGTTATCATTTTCAGAAATGTCTTTCCTAGAGCTTCAAGCAATATCCCAGACATTAAGAGAAGAGAACACGGGGCTTTTAGATAAATAGATTCATAGATTCATAGATACATTAGGTTGGAAAGGACCTACAAGATCATCTAGTCCAACCTTCCTCACACCACCATCCCTACCCACCAAGCTACTAGATCAAATCCCTCAGCACCTCATCTAAACGCTTCTTGAACAGCGCTAGGGACGGTGCCTCAACCACCTCCCTAGGCAGGCCATTCCAGTGCCGGACCACTCTCTCAGAGAAAAAATTTTTCCTCAAGTCTAATCTAAATCTTCCCCGGCACAACTTGTGGCCATTCCCTCTCGTCCTGTCATTAGTTACCTGGGAGAAGAGGCCGACCCCCTCCTTACCACAGCCTCCCTTCAGGAAGTGGTAGAGTGCAATGAGGTCTCCTCTGAGCCTCCTTTTCCCCAAACTAAACAATCCCAGCTCCTTCAGCCGCTCCTCGTAAGACCTGTGCTCCAGACCCCTCACCAGTTTTGTTGCCCTTCTCTGAACACGCTCCAGGGCCTCGATGTCTCTCTTGTAGTGAGGGGCCCAAAACTGAACACAGTACTCGAGGTGCGGCCGCACCAGAGCTGAGTACAGGGGGATGATCACCTCCCTGCTCCTGCTGGCCACACTATTCCTAATACAGGCCAGGATGCCATTGGCCTTCTTGGCCACCTGGGCACACTGCCGGCTCATGCTGAGCCGAGCATCAACCAACACCCCCAGGTCCTTTTCCTCTGTACACTCCTCAAGCCATTCTGCCCCAAGCCTATAGCATTGCATGGGGTTATTGTGGCCAAAGTGCAGGACCCGGCACTTGGCCTTATTGAACCTCATCCCATTGACCTCAGCCCAACTGTCCAGCCTATCCAGATCCCGCTGAAGGGCCTCCCTACCCTCAGGCAGATCAACACATCCTCCCAACTTGGTGTCATCCGCAAACTTACTGAGGGTACACTCAATCCCCTCATCCAGGTCATCAATAAAGATATTAAACAAGACGGGCCCCAATACCGACCCTTGGGGGACACCACTCGTGACAGGACGCCAGCTGGACTTGACTCCATTAACCACTACCCGCTGGGCACGGCCCTCTAGCCAATTCTCAACCCAGAGAAGAGTGAACCTGTCCACACCATGGGCTGCCAGCTTCTGCAGGAGAATACTGTGGGAGACCGTGTCAAAGGCTTTGCTGAAGTCCAGGTAGACTACATCAACAGCCTTTCCCTCATCTACCAGTCTGGTCACCCAGTCGTAGAAGGAGATGAGGTTGGACAAGCACGACCTGCCCTTTGTGAACCCGTGCTGGCTGGGTCTGATCCCCTGATTGCCATGCACGTGCCGTGTGATCTCCCTCAAGATCAATTGCTCCATAACTTTCCCTGATACCGAGGTCAGGCTGACAGGCCTGTAGTTCCCCGGATCTTCCTTACGGCCTTTCTTGTAGATGGGAGTCACATCGGCAAGCCTCCAATCTTGCGGGACCTCTCCAGATGACCAGGAATGCTGATAGATGGCAGAAAGCGGCTTGGCAATCACCTCTGCCAGCTCCCTCAGCACCCTTGGGTGGATCCCATCTGGCCCCATGGACTTGTGGCAGTTCAGATGGAGGAGCAGGTCTCTGACTGTCTCTGCTGGGATCACAGGGGGTGTATGATGCGCTTCGTCCCAGACTTCCAGGTCAGGGCGAGGAGTATCCTGAGGATAACTGGTCTGTCTGTTAAAGACAGACGTGAAGAAGGCATTGAGAACCTCAGCCTTTTCCTTATCCTCTGTGGTTACATTCCCTGCCGCATCAAGTAAAGGAGGGAAATTCTCCTTAGTTCTTCTTTTACTGTTAATATATTTATAAAAGGATTTTTTGTTCTCCTTTACTGCAGTAGCCAGTCTAAGTTCAAGCTGGGCTTTTGCATTTCTAACTTCCTGCCTGCAAATCTTGGCAAGTTCCCTGTAGTCTCCCCAAGTAGCCTGTCCCATCTTCCAGAGGACATATACTCTCTTTTTCTCCCGGAGTCTCAACAAAAGATCTCGGTTCATCCACACTGGTCTTTTTCCCCTCCGGCTTGACTTACGGTACTCAGGGACAGCCTGCTCCTGTGCCTTTAAGATTTCCGTCTTGAGGAGGGCCCAGGCTTCCTGGACCCCTTTACCCCACAGGAGCGAGTCCCAAGGGACCCTTGCAACAAGCGTCCTGAACAGGTCAAAGTCTGCCCTCCGGAAGTCCAAGGCAGCAGTTTTGCTAGTTACCCTCTTGATGTCAGCAAGAATAGCAAACTCTACCATTTCATGGTCACTCTGTCCAAGACGATCCCCAACCTTCACATCTCCTACTAGTCCATCTCTGTTAGTGAAGAGCAGGTCTAGCAGGGCACTTCCCCTGGTAGGTTCCTGCACCAGCTGTGTCAGGAAGCAATCTTCCACACACTCCAGAAATCTCATGGACTGCTTCCTCTGCGCGGTATTATATTTCCAGCATATATCAGGGAAGTTGAAGTCCCCCATGAGAACTAGTGCTGGCCATCGTGCAACATCTACTAGTTGCTTGTAGAACACCTCATCTATCTCCTCATCTTGGCTAGGCGGTCTATAACAGAGCCCCACCACGATGTCACTCCTACAGACCATCCCCCTGATCCTTACCCACAGACACTCCACTTGGTCGTTTCCAACCTCAAGCTCTTCAACATCAAGACACTCTTTGATATAGAGAGCTATGCCACCACCCTTTTTTCCCCGCCTATCCCTTCTGAAGAGCTTGTAGCCATCCATCCCAGTACTCCAGTCATGGGAGGGGTCCCACCATGTTTCCGTAATAGCAACAAGGTCATAGTTTGCCTGTCTTACAATGGTTTCAAGCTCTTCTTGTTTATTGCCCATGCTGCGTGCGTTGGTGTATATGCACTTCAGCTGAGACACTTGCCTCACCCTTTGTTCCAGCACAGCCCCCCTGGGCTCTTCACTGGGAAGCCCTGTTATATCCCCTACCCCCATCACAGCTAGTTTAAAGCTTTCTCAATTAGTCCAGCTAGCTCCTGGGCTAGAATTCGTTTCCCCAACGAAATGGCAACTTTCATTTTAGCAACTTAAAAAAAAGAAACTTAGTTGCAAACTATTTTTATTATTTTGGCCCATCTACTTTATTTATTACAAAAATACCTAAAGCATGAGGATAAAGTGCATGCCTACAATACAATCTGAAATATAATTTCAGTAATGTTGGTAATTCCAATTTAAAATTCACCAATCGTAGATATTAACTGCAATTAATATGATGGAGCTGGGCATCTGCAGCCAGCACCTAAACTAGCTTGGGTGCTTAAGTGCAGGGCATTTACTCCTGAGATGCACTATCCACTGGTAGCCCAACAAAGTGCACTGGGCATATCTACTGGAAGAATCCCCCCTCCAAGAAGAAGAAAATTTATGCTCTCAGTGTGGTAACTGCCATAAAGTCTAATAACATCTCTGGCACAGAGGTGCACATCCCAGTTGTGAGTGAGGTGTCGATCTGGAACAGAAATGTTCTGGGATCACAGGGGCTGCCTGAGATTCTGGTGTGTTTTTGACTGATGGAAGTGGAAAGGGTGCCCTGTAGTCCAGCAGCAGGTCCAAAATGGGAGACTGAACCTCACAACAAAGCAGAGCTGGAAGCAACCAACCTGTTGCTCTTACTTCTGGACAATGCAGAATCCAAATGATCACATTTGGCTACAGGTTGTTGTAAGATGTTGACTGTTCTGCCCTTTTTCTGGCAGATATTTCTGAACAAACAAGAAACAATCTAGATTTTTCCCACTGGTCTCAATGGGGGGTAACATGCTGGAAAGGAGCTCTGAGGGAAACGACTTAGGTGTCACTGTTGATATGAGGTTGGCCAAGAAGAACAATGATATTTTGGGTGAATGAAGAAGAGTGTGGCCAAGGGAGATGATCCTTATCATCTCCTTTGCCCTGGTGAACCACATCTGAAGTACTGCATTTAGTTCTGTGCTCCTCAGCTCAAAAAAGACAGGGAACTTCTAGAAGTCCAGTGAAGGGCCACTAAAATGATCAGGGGTCTGAAACATCTCCCATACAAGAAAGGAATGAGAGATCTGGTACGCTTCAGCTTGGAAAAGGAAGACTGAGTGGGGATCTCATCGCTAGTTATAAGTATCTAAAGTGCAAGAGTCAGGTCAATGGGGACAAGTTCTTTGCAGTGGTATGCAGCAACAGAAGCAGCAAGGGGCTGCTTCTATTAGGTAGAAACTGCATCTCAGGAAGTTTCATACAAACATTCGGAAGAACTTACTATGAGAGCGATGGAGCTCTGGAACTAGCTGCCCAGAGAGGCTGTGGAGTCTCCTTCTCTGGAGATATACAAGATCCATCTGTATGCTTTCCTGTCCTACCTACTGAAGGGAACCCGCTTTAGCAGGGTGGTTGGACTCGATGATCCCCAGTACCCACTGCCAAGCCCTATAATTCTGTGTTTCTGTGTGACTCTGTAATCTCAAAAGGACAACAGAAAGAAAGAGGTTGAGAATAGGACTTTACCATACTTTCCTAGTCAGGCTACAAGACAAGAGGGAAACTGGAAGCTACTTTTTAATGTAAGGCAAAAGATTCTCCTTGCAAGAAGCTCTGCTCAGGGGGCTAAGTAATCTAATCTACTGTTGCACTCTGCCTTATCAAATTAAGCACTATGTGTAATTGTTATAGATGATTTTGTTTGTGCTTTCTCCCTACCCTTCCTTTACCACATCACAGTCCACAGATCTTCTGAACATTATTTTTCACCTGCTACGTTGCTTCCTCACCTTTAAAAGAGCTCTGCACCCAAGTTCTTTACAACTGTTTCTCCAAAATAGTAATAGGATGTCTTGAAATGCTGCAGTGTAATTGTATGTAAATTAAGTAGTAAAGAAGAAATCAGTGTCAGCATTAGGACTCTACGTAAAAGACTGGACTGAGAACAGATGCAGTGATGGTGAACAATCTTACGCAGACAATGTGGAAAACTGTCAAGCTGAAAAAAATGAAGAAGAAGAAGTGTGAAGGATGGCCTCATCCTGATGACAGGATGACAACCACCATGAGGTAGTAATTCCATAACTTAGTAACAACATTTTCTAATTCCCTTTGAGTCTCACATTTCAGACTGCAGAGAATACTGAACAAGTGGATGCTAGGAAGAAATACAGCTCACATTAGAATACACTGACAGAGAAGCATCTCCCTTAATTCATAATCAACTCATTACCTCTCAGTTCATTAGACTTAATCAAAACAATCTCCATCAACTAGTGAATGCTTGCCACTCAAGGCCATAAGTCACCCTCTAAATATTGCAGCCACACAGCAATAGCAGTGGTACTCCTTCTCTGTTCACTGAATACAGACGTTACATTTTAGAAAGACATTTGTGTTGCATATTTGAAAAAAGTTAGAGAAAGGCTGAGTTATGCACAAAAAAGTGTGCTCGAACACCAACACATACTCCTTGTCAATGTTAAAATTTCGGAAGAGCTAAAGATACCAACGTACTGCTAGTTTCATTTGGGTCAAAAAACGTTGTTCAGATATCCAATAATGAACAACAGACCAAAGCTCTATTCCTTTGACTAGGGGTTTGTATAGGACAAGTAGCAGCAACATGTATTCTGAGAAATAGGTGCTTTTATAGCACTGGCTTGATTGCAGCTGGGACTGCAAATACCGTTACTGTCATAATGAGAGTGCACTGTCAGCACAGCATTTGCTTTAAGGATTTAGACTCTTGTTGCTTTTTGTCAGTAAAATAAAATATTTATCACCACTACTCCAGGCACTGTGCTTTTGTTTTCATGCCTTGCCTGTTACACAAGTCAACATTTAAAAACTAGCTTACATTGTTTTGACATCAAGGCCAGGATTTGCTCTTCTCCTCTCCTCCATGTAGCAGGTTGTTGCATAAAGGAACCAGATACATTTCACAGAAATATTTTGAATGTAATCTTTTTCCTGTTTCTTCCTTCTTCCAAGAAGCAGCTAACTAAATGCAAAAATCTGGAAGCTTTTTTTTTTTTTACAAAATCTCTGACTTACAGATGGTTAACTTTTTATTTTGTGAATACATGTAGAGCACTCCAAAAGTAATGCCTCCATCTATTTCCATGGAAACTACAACAGATAGAAAGAGCACAACACCACTATGTGACAAAGCAAATTCTCAGTAAAGCATCCCATTTAAGATTAACTTTAAAAGCCAACACATCCAGAAATGATACTACATTACAATCCATTTGGCATTTATATTGTTAGATCAGACACATGGGTGCAGGATGAACTATTAAAATGCTATTAAAATGCAATAAGCTGTCCTGTGCAGTGACACATGACAGAATTTGACTTGATGTTTGTTGTTAATCATTTGTAAATGCTGTGGAAGAAACGTTATATAAATGTTTCAGTTACATGATCTCATACAGGGTGGGTTATACAAACTGCGGATTCTTTTTAAAGTGGAGTTAAACAATTTTTATACACAGAGAAATAATTTCTTTGGCCTCCATATGTGTGCAAGTGTGTGTCTCCACACACACACACATACAAGCTCAGTCAAATACTATGAACAGCAGACTGCTGAGAACTTTAAAATACAGATATTTCTCACATAAGTACTTAAATAAATGCCCAAAGCATGCAAGTGTGTCCTATTCCCTTTATTTCCTCAACAGAGAGGGAGCTGTTTCCCTAATTAATGCCTTTTCACCTTGCCTGTCCTCATCAACTTCCTTCTCACAAACAGTTTTCAGCATCCCATTATATCAGCACTTTTGCATCTAAGTCATATATGGCTTTGCATGTATCTTCACTGGTCGCAAATTGACTTGAATATTCAAGAATGAGAAGTGGAGCAACAGCATCTCTGCCAACAGAATGGCCAGCCTGGTGAGGAGATCTTTAAACTTGTGACAAAAAGGAAAAAAGTCAAAGGAGGAAGCAGTGGGCACAAGATGATGGAGCCTGGAGAGACCTTGTGATCAGCAGAAGAGGGCTGAAGTGTGACCATCTGTGAGCCTGGAGCAGACTGACATCAAATCTCATCACTGTTACAAATATCTGAAGTGCCAGAGTCAAATGGATGGGGCCAAACTCTTTTCAGTGATGTGCAGAGATGGACAAAAACTGCAACACAGGAAGTTCCATACAAATATGAGGATGATCTTTTTTATTGTGATAGTGACTGAGCACTGGAACAGGCTGTCCAGAGGTTGTAAGGTTTCCTTCTCTGGAGATATTCAAGACCTGCTCCTGCATGCTACTCTAGGGAAACTGCTTTATCAAGAGAGTTGGATTTGATGATCTGTAGAGGTCTCTTCCAACTCCTACAATGCTGTAATTCTGAATTTTGTTTGTATCAGCTGCAGAATGAAGATGAGAGAAAATATTGTCCTTCTACTGAACAGCACAGGGGACACAGTGGCAATGAAATGGCCAAGTTAACTAAGTCCATCTGCTTTAGTCTTTACTGTTACGACTGGCTCACAAGCTGTAAAGACCAAAGGGAAAGTATGAAACATGGAAAGCTTACCCTTTGTGAAGATATATCCAGCTAGGAAATGCTTGAACATATTGGACATACTCATGCCTGTGGGACCTGACACCATATAATCACAAGTGCTAAGTAAGATGGTTGATGTCGGGTCACCCTTGAAAATCTTTCAATCAGGAGACACTCGTGAGTACTAGAAGAAAGCAGATGCCACACTTACCTTCAAGAGGAGCAGGATGGAGGATCAGAGGAACTTCAGGCCAATCAGCCTCACCTTGATCCCCAGAAACGTGATGGAGCAAATAATCTTGGAAGCCATTGGAACACATGAAGAAGGAGATTAGGAGCAGACAGCAAGGATTTATGAAGAGGGAAATCTACCTAACCAACCTAATAACCTTCTGTGACCAAATGACAGGCTTAGTAGACAAGGAAAGAGCAGTAGATACTCTTTATATTGACCCTAGCAATCCTTTTGACAGGGATGCCTACAGTATTCTCATAGACAAACTCACAAAACACAAACCAGATTAAGTGGATGGTGAGGTGAACAGAAAACTTTCTGAACTGCTGAGCTCAAAGGGTAGTGATCAATGGCAAAAAGTGCAACTTGAACGCAGTCACTAGTGATGTCCAATGCTTTTTGATATCTTTATTAACGACCTTGGATGATGAGGTAGAGTACATGTTCAACTATTTTGCAGACAGAATGAAATAAGGAGTGGCTGCTGAGGCATCAGGTGGTCACACTCAGAGAGGCCTGGGCATGATGGAGAAATGGGCTGACAGTAACCTCTTGAAGTTCAACAAACAGGAATGTAATGTCCTGCCCCTGGAAAAGAATAACCCCATAAACCTACAGAAGTAGGGTGCCAAACAGCTAGAAAGCGTAAAAGGAAATGGAGGTCCTAGTGGAATATAAACTGGCCAAGACTCAGCAACATACCCTTTCAGCATCCTCAACTGTGTTAGGAAGACTGTTGCCAGCAGGCAGAGAGAGATGAGATACTGATGAGATACATTTGGAGAGACATTCATTTCTGGCCTCCCCAGTATGAGTGAGACTTGGATGTCCTGGACCATGACCACCAAGGGGCCATGAAATGATTAAAGACTAAGAGCATCCATCATATGAGGAAAGACCAAGAGACCTGCAACTCTTCAGCTTGAAGAAGAGAAGGTTCATGTTGATCTTATTTGTGTATAAGTACATGATGGGAGGCAGTAAAGACAATGGAGCCAAACTCTTTCAGTCATGTCTAGTGAAAGGACAAGAGGTACAAATAGAAATACAGGAAATTGTTGTTATTTCCTGTATTTTTCTTAAGCCTAAGAAGAAACTGGTGCTGTGAGGGTTGCCAAGAGAGGTCGTGTAGTCTCCTTCCTTGGGGATACTCAAAATCATCTGAATACAATCTCCAGCTGACCCGTCTTTGAGCAGTGGGGATCAAACTAAATAAACTCCAGTGGTCCCTTCCTATCTTTGGTATTTTGTGATTTTGTGAATACTCTATTTTTAACCTTTACTGTAAGTTACAAAGCTCTCAACGTTTGCATTCATACTATAGAAGCAAAAGGAACCCATCAATTCTATGATGAGGCTTTTTAGTAATTAATGTTTTAAAATTTTCCACGTAAAATGAAACACACTTTGACAGAGCATAGATTATTGTGTCAGAATTTAAAGTCATATACATGAAACATAGATTAGGGTGAACACAAAATGTTTTCTCTCAAGTCCAAGGAGAGTTGATTCAGTGAATCCATCCGGCAGTGCTCAACCATTTTCAGTCAGAAACACGTCAGAAGCTGACACTGCTGCCTACTACCTAAGCAATTCCCACAACTCACTGTGATGTTATTTATAATTTACAATGTACACAATTATTTTGGTAGTGAAAGTCATGCATGCAATTGACCTTACATTTGGTGCTGTTAGAGTTAACACAACGTTAAACATTCAGGAGATCCACTTTTATTCTTGTACTTACTACATTTTGGTAGAACCTGGAGTTCCTCCCAGGCACAGAGGAAACATAAAGAGACAACAGCACCCACCCCAGAGGGTTAGAGAATACAGAACAGATGGGATGCAATAGATAAATGTAAAAAATAAAAGAAAATGAAACAACTAGCATATGGAAACAGTAAAACAGACACAGTTTAGCAAAAAGTAGGCTTCTAACTCAGTGGATTAGCTTCTGAGTTTGTCTTTATTGAATATTTTTGCATGGTCTGATACTTTTTCATGACAAAGGAGCACTTATAAAAGCTGCATTAGAATACTTTGGGCAACAGTGTTATGTCTACATTCAAATTCCATTGTTAAAGTAACTGTTCTACATGTGTTCAAGTAGATCAAACAACACACCAAGACATATGCAGTAAGTATGGTCTACAGGAGACTGTGACCTGAACACAAAATTGGGAAGAAGTCAACCTCAGCTCTCCACTCTATGCTGAAGCATCATTATGCAACAAGGACAGTATTTGTCTCACTTTTCTCTGCAAGCTTTTCTTTCAAGTTTTCTAAGCAAGAAAAATCGTACTGCACATTTGTACCTCTTCAAGTACAGTAGGGGTCTGAACTCTGACTGCTGCTTTCCTACTTTCATGTCACAAAAAGTGTTGTTTCATAAGGAATAAAAGTGGGATGGTAACATCAGAAGCAGCTAAAGCGTTCCTCAGCACACTCTCTGAAGTAGAGGCATCAGTGCTAAAAGGAGTTCTTAAACAAACCCAGATTTTAAAGATCACAATTTACATTATCATATATATTGCTGGGTTTACTCTCAAAACATTCAAGGAAGGAAAAAAAAAGAAGGAAATTAAAGCAGAGTAAAATTACTATAAACTATTAAAGTGTATACCACAGGGGAGACAGGATGAATTTGACACATGAATTTTCCACGTAACTCCAAAAAGCTGAATTTTTCATATTTTTGTATTTAGTGTCAGTAAACTTTGAAATCCGTACATTTCTAAACCCACTTAGAACAGGAAGCAGTCCAAGAAGTCAAACTTTTGAACATTTTATTTATTTGTTTGTTTTTGTTTATCTGAATTACAGAAGGCAGGGACACAATCTTACAGACCTAGCTGAGATGTCCTCATTTAATGGATAAAAGGTAGGTTCCTTGCATAGTACTGGAGCAGAATAGCTAAGTGTCATGGTTTCTCCAGACTAATATGGTGTGGGGCTGCATCAGGCAACGCAGCAGGAACAAAAAACAATGTCAACAAAGCAGGAAGTATCACAGCAAGGTTACGTATAAGATGGACACTGTTTACACACCCTGAATGCACATTTTCTTTAACAGCTTCATTAACTTTGCAGAGGCAAAAAGGAATTTTTCTTGTTTGAACACTCACATTTTTTCCACACTATGTAATTAGCTGAAACAATTCAATTTGTAAAATGAACAAATTAAATTAATTTGACTCAACTTGAATCTGACATGCATCCATAGCTATTTGTCTCCATTAAGCAGATTATGAGTTATCTAGTGCTACTGTGCTTGCCAGAGCTGTATAGTGAAAGTATTACTGCCATGAAAACTTTAAGAAATCAGACTTGGTCTGTCTAGCTACCTGAAAGTGTGAGATCCTTAGCTTTTTCTCAATAGCATAGAATAACATTTTGTGCACTTTCACACTCTTTCCATGCCTCAAAACAGAATTTATTTATTGTTTCTATGAAGGTATTTGTACCTTTCAACTGCACAGTAGTTGGCAGTCATAGAATGGAATCACAGAATGATTTGGGATGGAAGGGGTCTTAGAGATCTCTCAATTCCAACCTTCTTCCATGGGCAGGATTGCTAACAACTAGATTATGCTGCCCAGGGCCCCATCCAACCTGGCCTTGAACATCTCAAGGGATGGGGAATCCACAGCTTCCCTGGACAACTCATTCCAGCGCCTCTATACTCTTTAAGTAAATAATTTATTCCTAACATCTAATCTAAATCTTTCCTCTCTTAGTTTAAAACCTTGTAGTATCACTAACTACAAGTAAAAAGTCGGACTCCCTCCAGTTTACAAACTCCCTTTTAAGTATTGAAAGGCTGCTATAAGGTCTCCTTGGAGTCTTCTCTTCTCTAGGTTGAACAACCCCACTTCTCTTCGTCTTCTTAAACAGAGGCTCTCCAGCCTTCTAGTCATCTTCACGGTCTTCCTCTGGATCTGCTTCAAGAGCTCCGCATCCCTCTTGTGCTGAGGGCCCTTAGTGGCCTTGAATGCAGTACTCCAGGTGGGGCCTCACAAAGGTAAAGCTGTACTTTCCAGAGTCTCTTATGTGGCTCAGAATAAACTTGTGCATGATTCATGAAAGTATAGAAACTCTGGCATCAGGGGACTAAAAACTGCCACTAATGTAAGTCAGTGGGAAGACAAAGCACAAACAGAGATTGTGATGGGGAGCAGGAGGATATTATGAAGCCTCTGGGAGACACCTGACACTAGACAGATTCACCGCTGGGATTCTGCTGAGCAGCCCACTCACCTCAGTGTTCCGTTTTGCTGAATGCAAAACTCCTACAGAAATTATCTCGCCTATCTGACAGAAACAGACCCCAGAGACTTTTTTTTATGAGAGCACCACTGACGGAGACATCATGCATGCCTTGTCTCAAGTATTCACTTCAGTTTCTGTATTGTGTGTCTGAATGCATATTTCCAAAATGCTTTCTCAATTTCTTATCCAGAAATGCTACATTTACACTGACTCAAGTCATGACTGGGAATAAGTCCCAGGAAGACCCAAATGTACTTAGGCAGAAGGATAACAAGACATGAAATGGCAAGCCCTTCACACCTCCAAATTTTGTCTGAAAGAGCAGAGAACTTTATAATTCATTTTATAAAGGGAGTAGAATCACACAACAGTTCAGGTTGAAAGATATCTCAGAAGATCATGAAGTCCCTGTTTTTGTGGGAGTACGGTAGATGAGATCATCTGGTACCATGCCCAACTGCATCTTGAAAATCATTAGTGATGGGGATTCCATCATGCTCCTGGAGTGGCTGTTCTAGTGACTGATAGTTCTCACTGTAAAACACTTCTTTTCTACATCAGCACAAAACCTCTCCCAGTGCAAACTGTATTCACTGCCCCTTCTCTATGTGGCTCATTGCAAAGACAGAGCCCTCATCTCTTTTGTAGCAGCTCTTTTTAACCATTGTGATGAGGTCTCTCTTAGGCCTTCTCCAAGACCTAACCTGTTCAGTCTTTCCTTATAGGAGAGGTTCTCTAGCCTGTTGATAATCTTTGTGACCCTGATCTGGATGGAAGAAAGAGACAGAAACTCTTTAGAAAGTACTTCCACCATTTGTAGAGCTGGAATTGAATGCAAACAGCTCCACGTAGACAGAAGCTGCCGGACTCCAGTCCATAAGGAAAAGGAGACACCGGCGTTGAGAAATGAACTCTTCTACTTGCACCAACTCATCCAGATGCTGACTCTTTTATCTTTAACCTGAAGGAAGCTTTCTCAGTTTCACTACTGTGTCCTCTCTCATCTCATCATCCCTTTTCTCTTCCTTCCTTGTTGCTCTCTAACTAGTTTCTCAACTCTCTAGTGATTTGCTGGAATACAAGTATTTTCCAAATTTTCTCCTGTGCTTGGAGTTTCATCTCATCCTCCTTCAGGAAAAAAAAACAGCAACAAATGAAGACTGGTGTTAAATGTCAACCAACCACTCAACGACCGGACCGAATCAAAGCCAACATCAATGGAATGCAAAGTAAATGTAAGGTCTACCATGTACCATTTTAAGCTACTCAGCTGAGAAGAGAAAAAATTTGGTAGAAGCTCTTACAGCTTCTCATACTGCACATACAGCAGTCAAGCCACTAGTGTTAGACACATACCTAACTATTCTACTTGTATGTAGAGCAGAAAAGGAAGGTTCAAAAGAGCACCACCTCCCCTAGTGAGCAGCAGAGGCAGGCCCTGGAAAAAAGGTATGACTCAGGGAACTGTCAACCTCACTTCCATGCTGGGGAAGCTCATGGTGCAGATCATCCTGGAAGTTATGCTAATGTATGCAAAAGAGAAGGAGGTGACACGGGACAAATAGCATGGCTTCAACAAGGTCATGCCCTGCCTGACCAGCCTAGAGGTCTTCTATTATGGTAAAACTGTCAGTTGACAATGGAAGAGCAATCTATCCAGACTTCAGAAAAGACTTTGTTACAGCCCCCCATGAGATCTTTCTCTCCAAACTGGAAAGATATGGATTTAATGGGCAGATTGCTTGACAGATAAGGAGGTGGTTGTGAGATCGTGCCTGGGAATTGCCAGCCAATGGCCCGATGTCCAGATAGAGATCAGTGACAAGTGGGGTCCCTCCTCAGGGTCATACTTTGGTGCTGATAATATCTTCATCAGTGACACTGGCAGTGTGATCAAGTGCACCCAATGACCTGTTTGCAGATAACACTAAGCTGTTTCTTGACATGCCTGAGGGATGGAATACTATTCAGGGAGACCTAGACAGGCTCAAACAGTGGGCCCAGGTGAACTTCTGGAGGTTCAACAAATCCAAGTCTTGCATTGGGTCATGACAACCCCCACTATCAAAACAAGCCGAGCAACAAAAGGGCAGAGAACAGTGCAGCTGAAAAAGACTTGAGGAAACTCAAGTTTGATGGCAAGCTGGATATGAGCCAGCAATATGTCCTCACTGCCTAGAGAGCCAACCATATTCTGGGTTGCATCAAAAGTAGCACAGACAACAGATCAAGGGAGGTGACCCTGCCCCTCTACTCTGCTCCCTCTACTCTGCACTTGTGAGACTTCACCTGGAGTACTCTGTTCAGATGTAGAGTCTTCTGTATGGGAGGAACGCAGACCTTTTGGAGCGCATTTGGAGGAGGGTCACAAAAATGATCCGAGGGCTGGAACACCTCCGCTATGAGGACAGGATGAAAGCTGACGCTGTTTGGAGAAGAGAAGGCTCTGGAGAGACCTGACAGAGTCCTTCAGTATCTGAAGGGAGGCTATAAGAAAGAACGGGACAGATTCTTTAGCAGGGTCTGTGGTGATAGGACAAGGGGAAATGGTTTCAGACTTGAACAGGGGAGTTGTGGATTGGATATAAGGAGCAACGTTGCCTTATATTTGGAGACATTCAAGGTCAGGCCGGACCAGGCTCTGCGCAGCCTGATCTAGCTGTAGATGTCTGCTTTTTGCAGGAGAGTTGGACTAGATGACCTGTAAAGATCCCTTCCAACTAAACAATTCTGTGATTCTACAACAAAAACAGACTTGTTTCCAAATTTTATCATTGTCCTTAAATGTAACTTAGCCCCCAGGTACTAGGCAATTGAAATATCAAACATTTAAACTGTTTTTACACTAACAAATAATTATCTTTACCTTGAGGCCTGCATGCTCATATGTATGTACTACTTTAATCTTTTAAAAACAAAACAAAACAAAAAAAACCCTGCTTTTAGACTTTTCTGACTCTAGAACATCTGCCTTGTTTGTCTCAGCAAAACTACCCATATGCACAGGGACACATACTTTAGCACAATACAAGTAAGACTGCAGTTATTAGAGCTGTTGGATGAGGTGATCTTTAAACAGAGAGGAATTTGTAACTGCTGCAGAGCTCCAATAGGGCTTGGTGCCACAAACTGAACACTGGGAATAATGACAAAATGCTAATAACTGCTGCATAATGCAGTGAGCATTCTCTGTCCTACACTACATGGGCAGAATTAAGGAATCCTGTTTGCCAGACATGTTTTTAAATGAGATGACTCTCCAGATCTTATCCTGTATACAAGTTACATTTTCACAATTAATCCGCATCTCTATCTGAAGAGGAAAATCCAACAGCCATTCTGTACTGTGTGGTACTTAGTAAAGAACTTGTACATTTGCAGCTTTCAGGTGTGGTGAACTGGAAATTCTGTAACAATTAAAAAATTAAATATGAAAATTAATAATATAACTAGCAAAGCATCCCTCATGTATTTATATTAACTTTAAAATGCCATCCCATTTCATGGCATCTTATTTTCTTCTATTCTGAATTCCTCTTCCAATGCCTATACTGACAACATTAACCTTCCTAAAAAAGTTGGGAGGACAAAGCCAGAGGTTCTGGGTGGAAGTGTTCATGTTTCCATCATGGCAGGAGATGTTTGGACTTTTTTTCCTAAAGCAGGTGACAAAATAGGTCTTTTGCAGTTTGGTGTGACAGATGCGTCACTCACACTCTTGACCTACAGAAGAAGATGAAAATGACTTAAAATAGTCACAGGTTTCCCTGCAATTCCAATCCTCAGCATCCTCCTGACTTGACCTGCCATTGCTGCATTCTGCAAAGAAACCCTTTAATTCAAAGACACGCATTTTCATTTACCTGTGCAATTGTTTCAGGCAGCTTACTGAGCAATGCTGATAGCATTTTTAAAACATTGTTTTGTACACCTCTATATTTTTGATGGACTTATCTAAGCAACACCTTGGCAATTAATGGATTTCACTCAGAACTGATAACTTTAAAATCAAGTAAAATACTACACATAACTGGGATGGTCATATGTTTAGTAGTCACACCGAATCCTTCAAAAATCATGTCCCCTTTCAAAAACACTGGAACAGGTGCAAGAGGTAGGGTAACAGACTCAATAACTGCGCATGCAACAGATGAGAACATTTCACTGGCATCCTGCTGGAACATATTGGTGACCAGAGGTCATCACAACACATACAAGGTCAACACATACTCTGGAGCAACATTTCCGGAGGACTGCTCCATCATTAGAAATACAAGAAGCTAAGTTCTAATGGGACCACTTTTCCAGAAGTTTTTGACATAAAACATTTATAAGAAGCATTAGTAAGGAGAGCTCTTGTCTTGGGGCAATAAAAGCAGGTAAGAAAGTAGTAAGTTAAGAAAACAATACAAGACTTTGGGTGATGCTCAGAATTATTTATTCAGGTTATTTACCTAGTCATTGTTTTTGCAGATATTGTATTGGGCTAGCAAATGAACAATCCATGCTTCCCATGATAAAGCACTCCCTTGATCAGAACACCTTCAACTTCTGCCAGATTTCTCATTGTTATTCTACTACAACTACTAGCGTCTACACAGAAACATCAAGATGAACTATGGAGCTCGCTTTACAGCATCACTGCTACTGACAGGGTTTTGTTTCTGAGCAGTTATTTTCATGGTGTAAAAGGACATGTTGTTACTCACAAAGCATACTTATCTGCAAGTGCTACAAATAATAAATCCCTCTGCCACATCACAGAATGGTTTTGTCTGGAAGAGAACTTAAAGACCACCTAATTCTAACCCCTCTGCTATGGGCAGAGACACCATCCACTAGGTTACTGGTTGGAAGTTGCCCAAAGTCCCATCCATACTGGCTGTGAATGTCTCTATGGATGAGGCATCCACAGCTTTTTTGTACAAAACTTGTTCTAGTGCCTCATCACCCTCTGGGGAAAGAATCTCTTCCTAATGTCTAATGTGTCTACCCTCTTTTAATTTAAAACCACTACTCCTCGTCCTACATGCTTTTGTAAACAGCCTCTCCCCACCTTTCTTACAAGTCCCCTTTAAGTACTAGAAGGCCACTATAAATATTTATAAAATAGAAAATAAACATTATATAGATCTGTATAAATATTTACAAATATCTGAAGGGAGGTGGGAAGCAGTCTACCCACTTCTTAACAGAGAGGGCAACTGCCCCACCCTTTCCTCCTTACCTATCCCTTCTAAAAAGCTTCCATCCCTCAACTGCAGTATTTCAGTTGCACAATTTGTCCCACTCACCGTGTTTCTGTGGTAGCAATTAAGTCATAGTTTTCTAACTGCACCACAGTTGTTGTCTTCTACTGTTCATTTGGCATTCTTCGTGCATTGGTGCAGAGGTACTTCAGTTATGCTATCAGCCACATTATATTTTTGAAGGAGAACTCACAAAATTCTCCAGGACAAATATGAGGTTTTCTGCTGCTACTTCCTAAAATGACAGTATTTCCTGGGCTCTTCTCCCTCACTCAGCAGTACACTCCCTTTCCTCATCAAATCTATTGTCACTGGTGATGAGCCCAGCCAGCATGTCACTCAGTATATTCTTGTCCCTCCTGGTCAGTTGCACCCCATCCCATTTTTTTTCCCCTTGATCAGAGAACCGAAAGCCCTTAGCACAACACCATTTTTTTTCAAATTTCTTGGAAGCAACAAAAGATTCTCCATATCTGTAATTTTTATAAGTATCACAGACTCACAAGGGTGGAAGGGAACTCTAGAGATGGAATCCAAACCCCCAGCAAAGAGATTCCTAGAGAAGGCTGCAGAGGAATGCACCCAGGCAGGTTGAAATATCTTCAGAGAAGGAGACATCACAATCTCTCTGGGCAGCCTGTTCCAGCACACTGTCACTAACACAATAAAGAAGTTCTTCCTCACACTCAGACAGAATTTCCCATGCTCCAGTTTGTGACTGTTGCCCCTTGTTCCATCACTGGGCACTACTGAAAAGAGCTTGGCCCTATCTTCTTGACACTCACCCTTCAGATACTTGTAAGTATTGATAAGATCCCCTTGGTCTTTCCAAGGCTAAGAAGTCCCAGGTTTCTCAGCCTTTCTTCATAAGGAAGATGCTCCAGGTCCCTAATCATCCTCACAGCCCTGTGCTGAGCTCTCACCAGTAGTCCTGTCTTTTTTTAACTGAGGACACAGTATTCCAGATATGGCTTCATCAGGGCACAAGACATAGGGTAGATAACATCCCTCAACCTGCAGGCTGCACTTTTTAACGCACCTCAGGATGCCATTCTTCCCAGCTTTGTATCATGAGCAAACTTGCTAGGAGTGGACTCTACCTCTATGTCACTGATGCAGATGTTGAACAAGACCAGGACCAGAACTAACCCCTGGGGAACACTGGCCTCCAAATAGACTCTGCACCGCTGATCACAATACTCTGAGCTCTGCCAGTCAGCCAGTTCTCAATACAGTTCATTATCCCCTCATTTGTCCCACTCTTCTTAAGCTTACCTATGAGGATGATATTGGAGACAGCGCCAAAAGTATTGTTATAAATGAACAGGGAATTTTCTGCACTTAAAGTTAAGTACTGTGCTTGAAGAAGCTTTTCCTAAGATTCACACTGGGAAGGTATACTCATTATTAAGTGCTTCTTATTTTACTGAAGGAGATCACATTCCAACAAATTCTATTAGGAAGTATAACTCGTTCTGTTAAACACAGTTATTGCAGATTCTGTTTTTTAATGTACCCAAAACCAGAGTGCATAGCTCAAACTAGTGTCTGCTCATACACAGGCATTTGCCAAGAGAAGTAGAAGGAAATACATATATGTGTATTTATGACTATACATGTGTTATCTAAGTTGAAATGGAGAACACTAAGAATAGACCTTGATCACACAATGGCTTCATGGAAAACTTAAGTCTTTATGTAACAGAAGTGCTATGAATTTTCCTTTCAGACAGTACTCACACATTCCTTCTAAGGTACATATGCACAAGGAAGAGCCAAATGACAAAAGAGAAGCCAGTGAAAGGGTCAGTAAACATCAGGTGCTATCACCTCTGCTGTTGCTGAATAAATATTGTCATCTAAAAATAGGTGGTACTCTTGTTGAACTGCATTCTCCAGGAATCAAAATACAAAAAAGCCAGTTTCCTCCAAACACAGGAAATTTTACTATACATTGTATTTCTATAAAAACAATCATCAGCCATAAAAAATAAAAATTAAAAAAAAAAAAATACACTGAATATCCCTTTCTGTAATACCTATGTAAGGATCTAATGCTTCTACTGCTGCCTCTAGAATGCCAACTTTGGAATCTTTCAACCAAATCTTGATCATTTTATTTTTTGCTAGAGCATGGATAAACCATCTTTTATTCTTCTTTTAGTTTCATTTCTGCTGCTCTCCTAATGCTAAAAAGACAAAAGAGATGTTTGCACTGATTTGTTATTTATTACTTCTCAATTGAGCAGATTTATTTTTGAACAGTTTCTTTATGCTAAGTTATACTTCAATACAGCAACACACTTTTCACAGATCCTTGCACAACAAATGAACACCTCACACTATCAAGTCATCATGTGTCAGTTCCAGCTCCTTGTTATCAGATTCATTTCCTCTTTCACAGAGACACAGTTACATTTAAACATACAATTCACGTACCATTTGGTCATGTGTTGTAAGAAATAGTCCTGCAACTGTTTTTCTATCACAGAACTACAAACTATATCCCAATTATCCCCTGCCATCAAATTTAAGCCACAAAATCAGAAGTTGCTCTTCGCGATTTCTCTGACTGAATATGGATTATTGAAGCTGGGTTTTCTTTTTCATTTACCTAACACTTACCTTCACAGCTATTGTGAACTGATCTCCACAGGCCTTAAAATTGATTTTCGAAACAGACAGAGCTCAAAACAGTTTTTCAAATAAGAAACTTTTATTTAGTACTTGTCTCAGAAACTAGTTTCACCCTGCCTTTTCATTTAGCGCACTGATGTCATTTGTTCTTCATTACTTACAGCTGCCGACTCTAACACAATAGGATTTGTTGCATTATTAATGCAGAATACATGGGCAACAAATGAAAATTTCCTGACACCATCAATAAGCAATGACTAATACCTTTTTAATTATCCAAACAGTGGCAAAAATAAATTTATTTAAGGTTATTTTTTTACTGCCTCCTTGTTTGCACACACAAAAGAACACCCACATAATTCTAACAGCTAATTAGCTATGCAGCAATTCAAATCACAGAACTGTTTAGTTGGAAGGGACCTTTACAGGTCATCTAGTCCAACTCTCCTGCAAAAAGCAGACATCTACAGCTAGATCAGGCTGCTCAGAGCCTGGTCCAGCCTGCCCTTGAATGTCTCCAAATATAAGGCATCTACCACCTGGCTGTGCAACCTGTTCCAGTGCTTCACTACTGTTACTGTGAAAACATTGCTCCTTATATCCAATCCACAACTCCCCTGTTCAAGTCTGAAACCATTTCCCCTTGTCCTATCACCACAGACCCTGCTAAAGAATCTGTCCCGTTCTTTCTTATAGCCTCCCTTCAAATACTGAAGGACTCTGTCAGGTCTCTCCAGAGCCTTCTCTTCTCCAAACAGCCTCAGCTTTCAGCCTGTCCTCACAGGGGAGGTGTTCCAGCCCTCGGATCATTTTTGTGACCCTCCTCCGAATGTGCTCCAAAAGGTCTGCGTTCCTCCCATACAGAAGAACAGAGTACTCCAGGTGAAGTCTCACCAGTGCAGAGGGGCAGGATCACCTCCCTCAACCCACTGGCCATACTTCTTTCAATGCAACCCAGGACATGACTGGCTCTCTAGCAATGCCAGTCCCATCCCAGTCAGTCTGGCACTGTGCTCCATTATCATCAATCTCAGATGAACTGTCCTACCACGCCTGCCACATAGTTGAGATTTGGTGCCTTCTGACTTCCATCTGTTCAAGCCAACGAAAGATGGACTGCAAGAACAACATCTACAAAGCAACAATGCCATTACAGCAGTTGTGAAACAGTCAGTGAGCCTCCTTTGCTGGTGCACACTTTTAGAAGTGCTGACTGCAGGCTCTTGTTAGTGGCTGGTGAAAATGAATAATGGCGGTGTTAAAAACGTTAAAAAATAACCCTTTGTAGCTGAGAACTTACTCTATCAAATAAGGTTATTGTGCTCTTCGTATCTGTTGTAGTTTCCACAGAAATAAATAGAAGGCATTACTTTCAGAGTGATCTATGTATAATATCATGTATATGTATAAATATAACATCATGTATATGTATAAATAATTCTATGCATAATAATCATAGCATGTCTTGGGTTGGAAGGGACCCCAAGGATCATCAAGTTTCAACCCCCTTCCACAGGCAGAGCCACCATCCTCCAGACTACACCAGACTGCCCAGGGCTCCATCCAACCTGGTCTTGAATACTTCCAGGGATGGGGCATCCACAGCCTCTCCACGCAGCCTTTTCCAACACTCTCTCTATAAAGAACTCCCCTCTAACATACAATCTAAACCTTTCTTCCTTGAGCTTAAAACCACACCCCTTGTCCTGTCACACTGTCTACCCTTGTAAAAAGTTGATTCCCCTCCTGTTTATAAACCGCTTTTAAATGCTGGAAGGCTGCAATGAGACTGAACAAGCCCAGCTCCCTCAGACTGCCTTCATAGAAGAGGTGCTTGAAACCCTCTAATCATGTTCATGGCCCTCCCCTGGACCCTCTCCAACAGCTCCACATCTTTCCTGTACTGGGGGCTCCAGACAGACGCAGTACTCCAGCTGGGGCCTCACAAGGGCAGAGCAGAGAGGGATGATCACCTCCCTGTCCTTGCTGGCCACCCCCCTTCTGATGGAGTCCAGGATACCACTGGCCTTCTGAGCTGCAAGAGCACACTGCTGGCTCATTTTCAGTTTTTCATCCACCAGAACTCCTAGGCCCTTCTCCACAGGGCTACTCACCAGGACTTCTCCCATATACATATATATCTGCGGTCACATCGACCCATGTGCAAAACCTTGTGCTTTGCTATGTTGCATCTCACTAGGTTCACGTGGGCCCACCTTTCAAGTTTGTTGAGGTCCCTCTGGATGGCTTCACTTCCTTCTAACGTGTCAACCTCACCACTCAGCTTGGTGTCATCAGCAAACTTGCTGAGGGGCTATTTGAGCCACAGAGGTGAAGCTCACTGGCCTCATTATTAATAATATAATCACTATACAATCATGCCAGATGTATGGTTAAACAGCCTGAACACTACTATTCTGCTCTGAGCTGGGACCATTTTGGCTAGAAAATACCAGACTGTGCAGTTTTACACTTTATGATTATGCTTATATGATGCCTATTTTAATATGTTTGTGGTTCATCTGTAATTCCTGCAACAAACGGCTGAAAGTTGTACCTCCCCTACTAGCTTTCATTAATAATGAAAGGAAATAAGACATACAAAACTCACAATGCACAATAATGGCTGTCTTGCTCACACAGATCATTCGCCCCTACGAAGGCAATCCCAGACACTTTATTTTCAGAAAGTAAATGAAAATGCGCAGTTTTCTTTTATACCTTTCTATCCTATTTAACTTAACTGTAGCCATTTTTCTTCCTTCATTATTTTGCAGTGAAATCTCCAGTGATGCATAGAATAACTTTAAAATTATAGAGTAAGATAATTCTATGCTGTGATTAATTTTTCTTTCTTCTATCTAATAGTGTCCACTTTTAAGGATGACAAGAGTGGCACAAACTAACATACTCCAGTGGATTCTTAAGATTCATGGAACAAGACAATTAAGAAAACATGATTCTCCATCAGGATTGCAAATTATTTCTGTACATTCCTCTGAGATCTGTACATGGTCTCCTCAACAGTTCTGCCTGCAATTGAGGTTGATTGAGCTAAGAAAGGTACACAGGGAATAACTAGGTTACTGAGAAGCAAAGTACTATAGAAATCTTTTAAATAGATCATTATGGGCCTCATAGAGCTCTTCTGACAAAGAACAAGGACTGTAGTATATTACACCGACATCCTGCAGAAATCATTGAAGTAATGCTGGTGAAGAGTCAGAATCTCAGAACCACAAGGATCATTGAGTCCAACTCCTGGTTCCAAAATGGACCACCCCAAAATCAAACCCCATACCTTCAGAGCACTAACCAAACAATTCTTGAACTCTGGCATGCTTGGTGCTGGGACCACTCTCCCAAGGAGCCTGTTCCAGTGCCCAATCACCCTGTGGTGAAGAACCTTCTCCCAGTAGTCAACATGACAAGGTTGACAAGGAGCAGCTGAGGTAAATGGGATTGTTAAAAAACAATAATTCAACATTTAGAATTATAGTAGGTTGTTGCATAATGGGCATGTTTGATACAAAACTAAAAAGCATATTTCTGAGAAGTATACACATACTTAAAATTTGAACAGGTGTTCCTTGTCACAGTCTAATTCACTATCAGAACATATAGAGTAACAACACGGCTATTAACAATGATTCACCACACTTCTTAACACAACAAAGCGTAACAGCTGTGAACTAGTAATTAGGATGTATGAGCTTTTAATTTAAAAGTTCTGTAAAAACCGACCCTTGAAACCCCTTACATACTCACTTCAGGATACCTACGTATGTAGAAACATTTGTGTGAATAAGCTCTTCTCACAGATTTTTATTTTAAATGTAGAAAAGAAATCAAATCAGAACTTTCGCCATTACTTAGACCAAGGGTAGTATATTATTAATCCACGACGAAAGGTTTTAACTCTATCTTGCAGTACAAGTACAAAGAAATACTAGAACAAACATCTAGGATTCAGATGTGCTCTCATTTATACCAAAGGTAAATCCGGACAGGATGCTTTGATTTATATCAGCACAGCCAAGAACATTCCCCAGGAACTGCTTCCATTGCTGAGCCCTTAACAGCAGTCTCCAGAACAAATTCAACTCTTTCTGCAGTCAGAGGAAGCCTTCACAGCACAAAGCCTCATAACACCACAAAGACAGGTTGAACTCAGAAAAAGGCATTTCGGGAAATACTAAATTTAATACTGAAATGAGGTATTTTGGTGACATTTACATTAAAGAATATGCACACAAATGGGAAGATTCATAACCTTCAGTTGCCAATTGCTACAACTCTCAAAAGTGTGGAGGATATGCTGTTTATACTTTCTGATAAAGATGTGCATATCACCAAAGGACTCAATTTTTTGTTTCAAAACAAGTAGGTACAAAATGGAGCCTTATACTCACTTCAAGAACTCTTCAGTTGGTCACAAAAGGAAATCTTTAATTATTTATTTCTCTCTTTCATATATAACACTGATCAGCTTCCTTTATTTATGTATAATTTCAAAGGTTTTCGCAGGTTTATAATCAGACTCAGAAAAGTCCTTTCTGAAACCTTTGATGATATGACTGACATCTAATAACATGAAAAAAAAAAAAACCATCACAGCTGAACGTCAATCCTGAATAAATGACCTTGACAAACATCAGGAAGAAGAAAACAGCAAGAAAATTATTCTAAGCATAGAACTTCTGGAAATCAACCATATCTGAACTAGAACTGGCATGCTTGATATTGCTCCTCCCTTTGAATAGGCTGAAGAGTGCAGAAGTCCTAATGTGCTCCTGTGGAACCAAGACTTTCCCTTACTCAACAAATACAAATTCAGCTGAACATAAATGCTGTACATAAAATTAGCTTGGAAGTAAGACTGTGAATATTAATGAGTACTACCACAGGAACCATCACTGTGATTAAACATAACAGGGTCAAGATTGTAATGTGTACTTCTGGACATTAAGCAACATCATCTACACGATATCATTCAATGTAAGCACTTGCATGGATCAATAGAAATCCCAAACAAGCTTCTTGTGGCTTCACTGATTTCTTAGGTTTGAAATGGCTGGAAGGTAAAATCAGCCATTATCCTGAACAGTTGGGCAAGGTTAGAACTAGGTCAGTATTATTGTAAATAAATTACTTAACAGTCCAGCTGAGTGACAATGTTGCACAGCCTGAAGAGATGGCAAAAGGTCCAGTAACAGTAACATGTGGAGAAACACAGCAAGATTCTGCCCTCAAAATATAATGGAAAATTCACTACAGGGAAAAAAGAGAAGAGGAAAGGAAGCACGAAGCACGTAAGGATGGTGCCAATTTTGATGGTGTATCAAAATGTCCATGAACCAGAGTACTTTACAACAATCATCATAAAGAGTCACTTCTGATGTCAGAATTACAAACAAAAACTTCTGAGCTTGCGTCCTGCGAGACGACTGCTTTTAATGCATCACCTCTTTATCTCAATCATACCATCAAAGACAGTTTGTAAGAAAAGAGAAATTCTTGAGAGGCACGTAAGAATTTCATTCTAGCAGGTCGGTTAGCAGAATCCTAACCTATACATACCTTAGCCTTGGAATATTTGGAAAGTTCTGAACTACAGAGACTCGGGCTCCATTCTGACTTTTGCTGAACAAATTTATATTATGACTGCAAAGTCTCCATGGGGGCTCTAGCTTCCTGCCTTTATCAGTTGAAAACAAAAAACAAAAAACAAAAAAACGCACTGAAAATTTGAAGGAAAACAACTGTTTCTCCCACTGTTCATCACCCACCTGTGGGAAGTGCCCAGAATCCTTAAATCTGAAGTTCAAAGACTCCCATATTCCTCAAGCCCAGACTATCCCTTTCCCTATTATTTTGACCTTTCCAGTGTTTATGATGCATTTTCCCTAGCAAAAGCAAAACAGGATGGCTATCTTTCTTATAAATAAATAATAGAACAATTCTTCTATGCACTGAAAAATCCATCAATATGTTTGATAACCCATTTCAAACAGCGTGCCAAACTTGGGGTTGATATTCCTTCACACCACCCATGCAGGGAACATGTTCTCAGCTTGCTGAAGGGAATCACATCCTTCCCTTCATTAATCACATTGTTTTTGTGATTAAACAGACATGTTGCTGTTGGTGGTGAATATGGTGTTATATTATTACTCATCCAAGTCAGTCCAGCTGTAAACAGATTTCCAGTTTAGGTATGAACAAGATTGTTGCAGCCCAGGCCAATGAGAGCCCAACGACAGCCCAACACAGTACCAACATGAGGTACAAAAAAAAAAGGGCACACCATCTACATGCTGAAGAGCCACAATGAAGGAGAGGAAGAGCCAAAGGAGGAGGTGAGAAAGAATGCAAGATAACACAAACCCTCCCAAGTTCAAACAGTGAGCAGATTTTCCCTAGGAGATGACCTGCTTTCAGTCAGACCAAACTGTTCTGTGTTTTTCTCCTTGAGTCAAAGCTGATTTCATGTGACAAAGATTTAAAGACAGTAACGTAAGTTCAGTCCTAGATGGGAAAAAGAAAATAATGTATGGAAATGAACTTAGGAATTAGAATCCTGTTCTGTTCAATATCCTGGTAAATAGAATCCCAATGTCCTAGTGAGATTTAAAGACGTTAGAGATATTTTTCAGGGTTACAAAGTTCGGCACGAGAATTATTTTCATGTCCACATCAAATCCCTGGAGGACGGTTTAATTCTAAATCTGACTGCTTAACTTTTCTTCTTTACTTTTACCTGTTCAGTTTCTTCCTAAACATTCTGAAATTACGGATGTCTTGTAATTCAGATACAGTAAATACACATTAAATGACTACATGTGAGAAATTTGCCTCACAGCCAACACACAATGCCTGATTTTCTCTATGTTTGAGAAGCTTCATTTTCAGCTCATTCCAATAATGCCTCACCAGGAACACTAAAAAAGAAAAAATAAATGAAAGGATGGCAAAAGATGTTTGTATATACTGAAAGGTTCTTCTCAGAAGATTGAATTTACTCAGAATTTCAGGGGACCCAAATCCTTGATGCACCAAGATTTGAGCTCCTACCCGAGCAGGCAGGGAAGGAGACACAAGAAGGGTATAGCCAACATACCCATAGCTACTCACTCAAGCTCCTGGCCACAAAACAAACCTGAGCACAGGCAGCACCAGAACTGGCTCATTATTTCCTGCCCACCTGATACCAGTCTATTTATTCTGCTAATGGAGACATCAGTAGAGGGCTCAGGCAAATGGCCCTAACTCAACCCAACACCATAAATCTTTCAAAGAGCTTCTTGTATGTATCATCTCAGTTAAAACAGTATTTTCTTTTTCAAGAATTTCAAAGCTCTGAAAAAGATGAATATAATAATCTCAATGAGCACTGGTATGCATAATTTTTCACCTTTCAAAATGATGCTGAAAGGATACATTTTTAATGCTTTATTTTTGCTCAATCTCTGTTGCTTCAAAATTCCTGGAATCTTCAGTACTTTTTTTTTTCCCCCCCTTTTAAATGCTCATGTTCTTTCCCATTTGCCTAATATCGATTTTCCTCCTGCCAGCTGTGCAGAACTCCAATTTAACACACTTTAGTTGGAACCTCTGTTTTCAACAAACTTCACGAGTTCTGCCAAGAATCCTCAGAAAAAATGAAATGCACTGGCTAACCAAGTAAGGACAGAAAATCACTATTTGTGTGGATATCCTGTAAACAAAGCAACTTTGTGATAATTTTTCTCAATAGCTGGCACTACACTTACCAGCTTTAATGATCTTGTACTTACTTTTAATTTAGTTATCTAGAATCCTTAAAGACAAATAGATCATTTGGCACCTTTTCTAACCAGGAGTAGGAAGATGTTAAAGTTACTTGATTCAATTACAGTAATTTAAGCTCTTCCTTTCATTTTCTGCCATTAGGAAAACATACCACAAAAGTCCATCTCACTTCAAAATTTCAGATTTTATCATCATTATTGTTCTGAAATGGCACATCTGTTGGTATAACCTGAACATTTAACAGAGATGTCAGTTCATGTTAGGAAGCTGTGAGACTTTTTTTCTTTTTTCTCCCCGAGGGTGAAAAAGATGCAGAGATTCTAAATATTTAATAGGAATAATGCTCCAGAAATTGCTCTTCAATGTATTCGCATGCACCTAAGGTTAGTGGAGGCACTGAAAGTTCTGAGATGTAAAACACTCATCCTAAAGCACACTGCCTTTTAGTATGACATTACAAATGATTTTTGACTTGGTGAGGGCAAAAAAGGCAGCATCAGAGAAGCAGAGGGACTCTGGCCCGTCTTACCTTGTGTAACAAAGGGGAGCACCAGCCTGTTTTGCTGGGAAGGCAGGTGAAAGCCAGAGAAAACCATCAGCAGTTTTCTTGCATTAGCCAGGTCTTCAAATACTTTCTATTTATTTATTTTAATCTTGGTTCTGCTTATGATTTAACCACACTGCACAGAATCTGAATTCACCTTGGTATCTTCACCCCTTTGAAAAAGAAAAGCAAGGTGCTTTTCCACATAACAAGACACTACGCAAACAAATAGAAGCAAGAGTCTGACTTGTGGCTAAACTGTATCTTAAAATGTAATATGGGTTCAGCTGTGGTGCAGAGTAAGAATACAAATCATAAATTATAACTCATCAGAAAAGAAGGAAAAGCATCTTGAAGTTGTCAAGATTCTTATGAATACCTAAAAAAGCCTGACTGATGAAAGAAAGCATTAAGGTTCATTGAATATAGATGGTGTAATGATCACTGTGATGAAGACATTAATCTGAGTAGGGAAATGTGCAAGTCAAATAACTCAAAATGGATGCCTTAATTAAGCAAATACGCTACTCAACTCAAAGCAATATATGCTGCACATTTTACGAAGTATCTGATCAGAACCTCTTAGTTTCTTTTCAGTTTCTTTTCAATTGTTTTTTTTTTTAAGCTAAAAAATAAAACAAACAAAAAAACAAACACTTGATTCTCATCAGCTACATACACCTGACAAAGTTTCTAAACACCCTAATGAGACTTATCTGTATGAAAAAGTCAAAAATTCTAGTCCTAAAAATATCTACATAGTTTTTAAAATATGGTAGAACCTCCTCAATCATTTAGATCTTTAGAAAACGTTTGGAGTTTTTACTACTCCTGTTTTCTGTGTCTCCCTTTAATAACATTCGAATTGAAAATGTATTTTATCGTCTGTTCAGTCTCAGGATGCTGCCCTACCTTTCTGCCTTGCAAAGGATCTCAGGACAAAGCAGCCACATGCAATTCTTTCTTAATCCCAATTGCTCAAAATAAGCAACCAAATAATTGCTTCCAACCAAGTTAACAAGATAACAGCTGTGCTCAGACTTCACAAGACAACATGCACGTACAGGATACTAGCGTAGGTTAGCTACTATTCAGGCAGTTCCCACCAACTATTCTGGCACTGGATTCCAAAGCTAGACAAATCATCTGCTACAGAAGTACAACTTCTTTTACAGAGGGTTTCCACAGTATATAAAAAGCTATCCAGTGTTTGCTTGACTCACAGCTCCCTTCCAGACAGTACAGCTTTTCGTGCCTGATACAGGACAGACTTTTTAGCAGCAACCTCAGACTGTACTGAAATTGTTCTCGGAATCAAACATGACAGCAAAGAAAAGGGAAAGAAGCATCCAACAGCTATTTCAACCCTGCCTGCATTTCGTTCTAAGAAAAAAATGCAACTGCTTTACAAGCACAGAACTGCGACAGGAGGCAAAACAAACAAACAAACACATACCATACTAAAAGCTCCACATATTTTAGGGCTTTGAAACTGAAGCCACAAAAACCCCAAAGCTTTATTAACAGAGACTGTGCTGATAGATGTGGGCACCGTGTTATCCACACACAGGGCTCTACCGCATTTAAATACTTGAGCTGAAAGTTTCCTTTGCATGTTGTTTAAAAAACATTTTATAATTAAGACCAAAGAGATGACATGCATTTATTGACAGTTAACGCATTGCTCCCACAATGTTATTAGGCTCAAGACCAGAGGCACAAGGCCAAGCGCTGTTCATCTCCTAACAAGTGCAGCAATATCTCAGATTCATGCTGCCTAAAAATATCAGGCAATATTCTTTAAAGGCAGAAGTCTTGAGATTTCAGAGGAACAGACATACTGATTAAACAACTAAAAGTGACCCGGAAAAAAAGCAAACGTGCCCTGTCTTTAACCTTCTTTCATCACATAAAGAATGAGAAACAAAAAAGTACTACTATCCCTTTCTATGCCTCACATTTTCCTGTAGCAGTACCAAATCTGATCATCTGTGCTTGGCTAGAAACCTTTCTGGGACCCATAACAAGTGGGAAGGAATGTCTACTGGCTCTTCCACAAGGAAGTGCTGAATGTTCAATCAGTTTTCCTTCCAAATGCTCTACCTAACTTGTTTTAGGGAAGACTTAAGAAGAGCAAATAAAAGTGGTCTGTGATCCTCTGAACAAAGTGGAGTTCCTTCTCTGAAGGTCACTGTCAAAGTTAATTCCAGAGCCACGGAAACAGCCGTGGTGGATGAGGAGATCTGCAAGATGCCTCTCCTACTGAAACAGCTTTGGCACCGTGGGCTGCCCCAAGAATAAGTCCTTAGCTGAAGTCTGTCATTTTGTATGGGCTCAGCCAACCTTCCTCAGGAACAAAAGATGTACTGCAAAGCTCTTACTTGTAAAGGTAACTCCCGAACCAACGCTGCACAGGAGGGAGAGCTCATCTCCTATGGGAAGGCACTGTAAAAGGTGATCGCTGGCATCAAGGGTCTTAACGTTTCCTTCCTTGGGGGAAACCTAAACCCCTGCACTCAGGTGCAGTGCGTATCAGCACTGCGCAGTGCAGTTTTCAGCGAAGGCAGACCCCGACGTTTCTTCAGAATTTACCATTCATCGTTACTGATGCAGCACCCAAACTTCTAGTAACACGTGTAACGAGCATCAACTAAGACTGACACGCACACTCAGAGCAAGCCTAAGATCCAAACTGAAATCCACACCGGCGACACACGTTCATTCGTAAATACGGCAACCCGACGTTACACCAAGCAGACCTCGACGGATCGAACTCCCGGCGCTGGGCTCTCATGCCAGCGAGAACACAGAAAGCCCGATTTCTAGAGCTGAAAGGACGGGGTTAGGGGAGCAGTGCTCTCGGGCAGCTCTGGCGCCGGCAGACGCCGCGCCCCGCCCGGCAGTCCCGAGCCCCCCAACGAGCTCCGTTACCTTCAGCCCGGAGCCGGGAAATCGCGCGTCGGCAGCCGGGGCACCGAGCCCACGCCGCGGGCAGCCCGCCGGCGGAGGCGGCAGCGCGGCGGGACCCGAGGAGTCGGCGGCCCGCCACCGCCGAGTTCCCTCGCCCGCTCCCTCTGTCCGCCGCGAGCCGCAGCCCTCTCTCACCGCGGGCGCTGCCTCCGCTCCGCCGGCCGTTCCCCGCTCCATCGCGGCGCCCCTCCGCCCTCAGGCCGCCAACCGCGCCGCGCAGCGCCGCCTGCCGCCGGGGGACGCGCGCGGGGAGGCGGCCATTTCGCGGCGCCGGGGCAGGTGCCGCCGTGGCCGAGGCTCCGCGGGATCGCTTCTCTCGCCGGGACCGCCACCGCCTTGCCGGGACGCCCCGGGCTGCGAGCGGGGCCGGGGAGGTGTGAAGCCTCCTTAATGGCCTGGCACCCACAGCAGGAGGCTGCTCCGCTATGCCTAGGTCACCGCACCCCATTTACAAGAAGGACCAAAGCACACCTCCTGAGGTTCCCCCTGTATCTTTCTCCT
Organism: Callipepla californica brunnescens; assembly: GCA_023055505.1. Lineage (NCBI taxonomy): Eukaryota > Metazoa > Chordata > Aves > Galliformes > Odontophoridae > Callipepla > Callipepla californica. The sequence goes on from JALIRH010000053.1 coordinate 1,908,811, forward strand.
GTTTCGTCAAAACGTCTCTGTCTTTGGTTTCTGGGTCCTGATTTTTGTCAGTCTTAACATCCTGTAATTTATTTGCTGTCTCAGTTTCTTCCAGTTTTTCTTCCCCTCAGGAAACTTCTGGCTAGTTCTGCTCTATGATACGCTTTCTGCCTCTTGACCGAAGCAAATATCACATGTATATTTACTAGTGCCTTTTCTCAGCAAATCTGATAGGAAGCTGTACGAACTTGAAAAAAGCTGCTGATCTCAGGCAGCCAGCTCTGCATGTCTCAAACAAAACAGTAAACCCTCACCTTTTGTAAGCAGCTGTGAGGATGCCCGTGACAGAAGCCTGGTGAAAGAAGCCTTGTGTTGATTGCGTGCCTTGTGCTATGTGATGTTCTCTGTCCCCAAGCGGTAATGTTCGTCCTAGCTGTTGGCGTTAGGAAGGCTCTCTTTGTACATCCGTACAGATTTCATCCTTTTACTAATTGTTGCTTATACTTTGTACAAAATCTATCAAGTCTCAAGGGATTATTTCATTATTCCTAACTATTTTCAAGGTGTCACAAAAGAAACTTAAGTATATTGTCTTCAAAGTTTATTTTGTACTGTTGTTTGTTATAAACAAACAGGACCACCCATTCTACCTTCCCGATGTCCTTCTCAGCTCCTCCTTGTGGGCTATGCATCAATCATACCATACCCTCAGCTCTCCCACTGGGTCTGTGTAAGAGACACAGGCATCTCAGGGTCTGACCTTGTTTTTACCAATACTGAGGAACTATTTTAAACCTCCTGCCTTTCTCTCACAGCAAGATCTTGTTATTTTGTTTGCTGCCTGACATCGCACACAGCCCAGGATGTTTCCACTGGCACAAGATTTTTAGCCCATTCTCTTTCCAGTGCTCTTCTGTGTATTTACCCACTTAGCTTTGCCTGTGTATAACTTTTGTCAAGATGTTCTGAGTAAAAAAAATGCTGAAGCGTTATCTTGATTGTTTCTCTAATTCCTAACCAGCAATTAGAGAAGGCTGTCTGACATGTGATTATTCAATAGGGATTATAGTCCAACTGTTCACACGCTGGTTTGGTACTGTTATTACATTTAAAAGTTAACCTTTAGTTTGCGCTGGATCAAGCTGTTCTGCATGCAAGTTTGATATGTGTCCCAGAATAGTGAGCGTGACTGCATAGCTGTAATTTCACTTCTGGAAAAGCAAAACTGGGCCATAAGTCAAAAGGTAGAAGGACGATTTCATTTCATGCCTATAGAGCGTGAGGACTACTGATTTTTCTTACTCTTGTTCCTATGCTTGCCTGAAGTATATATATCAAGCTTTGTTTACCATCAAGCCTCCCTGTTGCAATTAACAAGACATTTCTATGGTGAGCTCTCCTTAAACTGAAGTGTGAGTATAGCCTCGTCATTCTTCCAGTCTGAAAACTGCTTTCTAGTTTAGCCTGATACTGCTCCAAATGAAATCGCCACCTCAAGTCCCAGTTATAGGAAAGGGAGTACGATTAAATGCTTTGCCAGTGCATTTACCCATTTCTTCCTGGTCCATCCCACTGGTATTACCACAGATTGTAGCTGTGATAACTCCAATGGGGCATACACTGTAACCACCTCACAAACCAGTTTAACTTAGTTTCAGATGTCTTAAATAGCTTCCAACAGTGACAATACTAGATAGAGTATTTGGAGGTAAGCCAACGGTCATATACGGAAAGAGGAGTTAAACTCAACCAATTGGTGGAGATCATGTCTAGCTATGTAGAATTCTTTCTCAGAAAGCAGCCTAGGCCCAAGAGATGTTCTCGCCTCAGTGGCTGGCCCTCACATGAGCCCAGACACAGCTCCACTCTGGGTCTACCCCTTGTGGTCAAATGTGGAGCACAGGTGCATACAATTTCCCTGTGCTTTTTATCTAGAAAGGCTTTTACAGGTCAGTGAGATGTTTCAGTTATTAAAAAGCACTTTTCAAACACATTCAGCTTTTTGGGGCTCTTACTATTAGGGTTTGCATATGTATTAGTACACCCATTTTACAGTTGACGAAACTGAGTCACTGTGATAAAATTATCTATCTCATGGCCTAGGAAATGGGACATAGCTTTAGGCTGTATGAACTTGTGCTAAAGATACAGGGTAATTTTACTGTTTCAGCCTGTTGCCCAGTCAGCTAGGTTGTGTTGTGTTAGCTGCAAACTGGGTTATAAAAGCCAGAGAGGTAAACTGGCAGCCGTTGCAGGGGATACACCTAGAAATGCTGGCATCAGGAAGAAGCTGAGCTTGAGATGTTATTCTCTTATAAAAAGATGAATTCTTACAATGGAGGGAAGGTGATGGGTGACCTTGAATTTTGGATGTCTGGGTCGTGTGTAGACTGTAGATGAAGGTAGGAACTACTCCTCAGAATCAGGGAGAGAGATAAAAGGAAGCCACATGAAGCCTATCTCCTTCTCCTCGACTTGAATAGCAAATAGAAATCCCAGAGGTGGGTAAGCGAAAGTGTCTCTGAAGACTGTTGAAAATTATCATTGTAATAATTTTGATTGATTGTCACAAAGCATTGCTGAGTGTGGTTTTGAAGGGAGAGAGAAGCATATAGCAAAATTTTGGTACCTGTCATGAAGATAATTATTTTTGTAGCTGTAGGGAGAGAATGAGAGAAACAAGGAAATGAAGCATGTCTTGCTTCAGGTTAAAAGTGATTTTTTAAACCAGAAAATTAAGTTGAACTTCCATTTACATGTCTTAGAATCATAGAATCACTGAGGTTGGAAAACACCTCCAAGATCATCCAGTCCAACTGTCCACCTATCACCAATATTTCTCACTAAACCATGCCCCTCAGTAAAATAATTAAATGTTCACTGAACACCTCCAGGGATAGCGACTCTACCACCTCCCTGGGAAGCCTGTTCCAGCACCTGACCACTCTTTCAGAGAAGATGTTTTTCCTAACATCCAGCCTGAATCTCCCCCGGTGCAACTTGAGTCCGTTCCCTCTCAGCCTATCGCTAGTTACCTGAAAGAAGAGGCTGACCCCCTGTAGGGCAAATAACCCCCAAGAATAGCACCCAAAAGAAATAGTGCCAAAGATGGTATATTTTAGATAGGCTTAAGTAGATGGTATACGGATAGTTAATAAGGAAAGAGTGACTCACCCTTGAAGATGGTCGAGACTTGCCAATAACTCCACTAGGGAGGGATCTCCAACCAGAGATCTTTCCCTGGTGGTGGTCAGCCCTTAAATGGGGTCTTGGGAGAGTCCCTTCCAATCACACTCACTTGTGCCCCTGTGGCTGACTCAGTGCTCACCTCAGGTGATCAATCAGTGGTTCAAGCTGTGATTCAGCAGTTCCCATACAACCCCACCTCATCACAGCATCCTTTCAGGTACTCTTAGAGTATGACAGGGTTTCCCCTCCCCTGACTTCAGACAGCTCTCTTCAGTGCAGCTGATGCAAAGTTCTTAGTGCTGAGAAATCATATTGCAGATAGGAATGCAGTAGGAAAGGACAATATAACTACATCAATAACAGCAATGAAATAAATACGGTAGTTTTTCCTTTAAGTGAAGTGTTCTTATGCACGTGCAAAATATTAATAATTCTTTTCTATGTGGCCATGTGTACATATTATGGAAATATAACCATTTTTTCTGTGTATATGTGTTGTTTTGTTAAAGAAGGGTATAAAGTTTCCTGCAAACTATATATAGGAATTATATAACCAGCTGCACTAAGGTGTACTTTTATATTAAAGCCAGTTTTTCAATTTATTTCAGGGAAAATTAGATTGGAAAGTCTCTATGATCTTCATCTCTGTAATCTCCAGTTCCAAGAGAACAGCTATAACAAACAGAATTTAAACCAGCTTGCAGTTTAAGTTTTACTCAATTTTAAAAGACAGTGTATGCAAATCTACCCTCAAAGAGAAACTTAATTAAACTTGTTGTGTATGAAGGTATTTGTTTTCTTCTTGTGTTTATTTCATGAGTAATGTTGGGTGAAGTGTTGGAGAGTGTAGCTCTGCCAAACAAGAATCTCTTAGCTATTTAGCTCTTAGATTTAAATGTGATAAGCAGGTACACATATTAACAATATTCATCAAACCATAAATGTGTGAGAACGGTATGTACCATTCTATTTCCACTACTTTTTCCAATATGGATGATAACTTACACTGTAAACTGTTCCCATGTGCAGATCTGACCAAGATGCCAAACTCAGGTGGATGGCATTATGCCTTCTAGCCAGACAGCAGTGCTGTTCTAATTGCGGGCTGTACCATCTGTCCAGAAATTGCTCCTCTACAAAGAGTTTGGATGTAAAAAATCAAAATAAGTTAGCCACTGAGTTGCTACAACAAATCCTACCAGCTAAGCTCCGGATGAATAGATGTTTTCCTAGCATCTGGATTTGCCCAATTAAAATACCAAGACAGAAGATGTTCTATAAAAGAGAAGAAACACAATGTTTAAAATGCAAGTTGTTTGGAAATCAGTTTTCATATCTCAAAGCAAACATAGTTACGTGAGGCTCTGAGCTGAAATAATACCCATTGAATAATGACATCAGGCAGCCAAAGTAACGCAGAAAAATCCAACAGTGTTGATCCTGTTCAGCTTCTCACCTGAAAGGTTAATGCCTTTTTGATACAATTCATTTTACAAATTCAACATCACACCTAGAAGTTTTATATTTTCTGCATTACAGGCTTAGCAGTCTGAAGGACTTAAGCCATTTGACTAAAAATGAAGGACAATGGGAGAATAATAATAGTAAAAATAATAATATCACAGCGATCTCTATTGAATTTATCTACACTGTGATACAAAAAAAAGAAAAAAATTATCCAAACTAACCTAGTTTCAGGTATTTTAAATGGATCACTGAATCAAACTAAGCTCCTGTCTTGACTCTCTTAATAAGAAGTCAGGTTTTCTCACTAAATTGTAGTTCATTCTGGAAAAAATGCAGTAGGAGGTGTACATCTCCTTTAATTTTGAGTGTCAGTACAGAGAAATTTATACAGTTTACCAAAACCATTTTGAAAGTTGTTCTAGATTAATATTTAAGAATTCCAGCATTCCTGGCTCCTGGAGGCATAAGGTCATAGAAAACTAAATGGGCTGTAAGATAGCTTTTAAATTCCCATCAAAGGAGAATACTCAGTTTTCACACAGGAAAATAAGAGTGATCTGTTGAAGGACTCAGTGTACAGTATATTTGCAGCACTACCCTAACTTCACAGTAACTTATTGCCTGGATGTGCATACAAATAGATGGAATGTATGTATTACTTGATTTGCTTCGTGCACATTGCTGTGCTTCAGGTACAAAATGGATCAGAGGACAAACTTTCTCGGCAACAGGAGCAAAATGGTGTGGAGGACCCAACATCTGTGCTCTGTGTTTCAGGAGTTTTTAGTTGGACTAGCTGCAGCGTTCAGTTCAGCTCCTTCAGAAGTGCTCCAGGTCAGGCAGGATGAACCCAAGCACAGAAACCGGGGAGTGTCAAGAAATTGTTTGCAAAAGCACAATCTTCAGCTGCACAGCAGTGCTAATGTAGTCATACCCAAGCAGAGTCAGGCTTCCACAGAAGGACTAGTCTGCTGTCAGCCTGGGCTCACTGTGAGTCTGGGGGCACCAGCATCTTGGAACCCTGATGGCTGGGGATACTCCCTGAGCTACGAGAGGTTGGTATTTTCCATTTTGTGGGACAAGGATGTGGAAAAGCACTCTTCATTTTCATGCCTGTGGCACCATTCAAGCTGTCACAGCACTTGATGCGGAAGTAAGAGAGGCTTTGTTCAGAACATTCACAGTGCACTCTTACAAAAATGTGCTATACAGACTGCACTGAGAGCAGGCCCTGAAGCGTTTTCTCCCCCAGCCTGTTTGCCATGAGAAACAGTAGCTAATAGCAACTGTACAATGTAGCCAATAGAACTAGAAGCATAGGGCTCGTGTACATTATGAACATGCAGGATTCACTAGGCTAGAGGCCAGTGAGTTTAATGAATTTGACTGTGTCTTTTTAACAATCATTTTAGTAATCATTTAAATAATATTTTCAGCCTCTTTGCGTGAGCTGAAGTTACTGGAGAGCTTTTGAAAGAAATTTGGAGGCTCAGAAAGGGATGTACTACTACCGACTTCAGTGTTCCATTTGTTAACTATGCATATGGGTCCCTCCAAAAGTAATGCCTCCTATTTATTTCCTTGAAAACTGCAACAGATGAAAAGAGCACAGTAACACTGATTGAGCAAATTCTCTGCTACAAAACATTATTTTTCAACATAGTCACCACCGTTAGCTATAAGTGTTCCCCGGCAATGAACAAGAGCCTGTATGCCATGCTCATACCATCTCACTGTGCTCACATCCACTGTTTCATCTCCATAAACTCTCAGCAAGCATCAATGAATGTCAGTGGGTGCCATTTTTTTCCACATGGAGGAATTCAGTGACACATCTTTGCTTCATACACACTTCCATGTCAGAGGTCATTTTGTCAGGCTGCCCTTCTGCCACCATCTGTCACACAGCAATAAAATGTAGTGTAATATTGGCAGGAATCTATTGCCATACTATCAACACCTACCTCTAAAATTGTGGACAAACATAACAAAACAGGAGGCATTACTTTTGGAGCATCCCTCATATACTGCTTTATCACCATTCAACCTTGAATCCTCTTGCCTCTAAACAGAAAAGAAACAGGTATATTATTTTCTCTTGTTGAAATTAAATCTCACTGAAGTACGGAGACGTGTGGCTTTTTTGGGTTAAGAAAACAGACTTACCCATTCCAGAAGCTTGGAACATAAACTAGAGAAAACAACAAGGTTTACCAAGTGTGCTTTTGGTCTTCTACACTGCAATTAGGAGAGCCAAACAAGTGGCCGCACATGGGTCCCAAATAGCTGTGGTTATGAGCTGCACATAAACATTAAAAATCCACCAAAGACACTTTTTTGGATTCAGGCATACATAAGAGAGGTGTGAAGGGCTACCTTAAAGGAATGTGAAGTAAGCAAGATGCACATTGTGTTATCTGTGATGCCTGGCAGCTATGAGGTTAAAAATACAAGCTGTGTGTTTAAAACAAACAAACAAAAACAAAGTTAGAATTTGCAGATGATGATGTGGATATCTAGAGAAGGAGGAAGATAAGGCTGACACGCCATTAACTCTGATGTAGTTCACGTTAGCAGCATATTTTTAAAAACATAATAAAATGCTCGTAAGACTTGTAAAGGGAGGGCTGAAGTATGTTGCATCAGTTGAGCTGAATGATGCTTAAACATTTATTTGGAAGTGACAGTGGTTCGGCCATAGCATAAAACAGGAAAAGGTCACTGCAGTTAAGAGCATGAGTAATTTCAGTGATGGTACCTGCAGAATTATTTAAGTAGATTTGTGCGATAACTGAGGCTTTTCTCACAGTGTTTGGTCTTGATGAAAATAAGACCGATGTTCCATCTATGCTGCTTTTCATGTTTACTGCTTAGTAGCAATGGAGCTGCTCAAATTAATTAAAAAACAAGTTGTCAGGAAAGTCAGATGATTTCATTACCAGGTAATAAACGCTCAGAGTCACCAGCGGTACTTTTGGAAAGAAAAAAAAAAAAAAATACACAAAACCTTCACAATTCCCAGAGACTGAGACAATTGCTCAGAAACACTGGTGGCATTATGCCAGTGGGAAGTATTACAAAACAGCTGATTGCATTTGGCTCATTCTCCCTCTTCGTAATGAGGGAACTTTTTCCATTTCCATAGTGCAGTAACCGCTGCGGAGCAGAAGGAAGGACAGGGAAGGAGATGGAGCGATGCTGTTTGTCAAGGAGCAGCAGCCATCTTGGCTGTCTTTAGTTTGTTTTTTGAAGTGCTGCTAGATCATATGGAAGGTAGCTTAGATGTTAGGCTGCTTGTTACCTTTGGACTGCCTCTCCTTGACCAGTAATTAACTTGAGCTAGATGATGAGGCCACTCTGTGAAATGCTTATTATCATGTAATGGTCATGACAGAGCTGGAACTGTTGGAAACTGCAAAATTGACTCACTTATGCAAGTTCTAATACAATCAACAGCATTTGCAGCAGCTGGATCAAGCTGTACTTTGTGCTGGGACATTCTTGAATTGAATCACTGAAGGTGAAAGATTTCTCTCATTTTCTGCTGTGTTCTCTCAGCTGCTTTAGAGATGTGGTTTTGTTAACACAACAAGAGTCCAACAATCCTCTTTACATTGTTTTTGAGCTCATTTTAGAAAGATGCACTCTAGCACCCATACACCTGTTTGTTTGATTTTGATTTTTTGAACGTGTGACACCTCATTTAGAGCCCAAGAGAAGAGCTGAAAAATTCAGGTAAGGTTCTGCTGAAACTGCCTTGGTTACAGTGTGAAAACAAGATACTGGTTAGCTGAAGGTCATTTTATAGCTAAAAGGAAAGATGGTTTGCTATCTGTCCTCAGTAAAACTGAGGAGACAGATGAAGCATCGTCAGCAAACTTTGCACTTTTCTTTAAGCAAAGTTCTTCAAATGAATCAGCAGATACATAAGACTAATATTCATAATGAGTAATTCGCTACAATATTTATAATGAGTAATTTGCTACTAAAACTTACTTTGTCATTTTAGTTCAATGTTGCTGTTACTTTCTTACAGTCGACATTTGCAGACACCCTTTCAAAGTCCAAAAATAAATTAAAGTTAATTAAATACATAGTATGTTGCCAAAAACCTAAGTGGAGATTGGACATGCGTATCTTCAGCAGTCACCTTGTTCAAAGTTGCTAACTAGGAAGGCTAAGACTTTAGTTCCACATTATGCAGATTAGTGAAATTAGATGGCTGGAGCTCTCAACTACAACCACAGATCAAAGCCCTGGGTAGAATGAACTCCTAGTTGGTGGGCTGTAGGCTCCTGGGTGGCAGTCTAGTCACTAGTGATTTTGGGTAAGAGTTGGTCTTGTCCCAGGGCAGAAAAGAAACCCTTTTCAAACGTTTACAATTTTTTTCTATGCTGCTAATGAAATTGATACTGCAGAAAAAGGATAGTATTTTTCCTTTTCCATCCATTCTCCAAGTGTTTGTGATTTCTGTAACCACTCTACAGGAGAGCATTCTTCATTATCTGTTTTGCAGAAGATAACATTCTCTATGAAATAGTAACACTTCCAAAAATGAATGATGCCATTACTTTCTTAAGAATATTTGAACCAAATAACCTTGGCTTAGTCCTCATGGGGTGTAGGGCAAATAACCCCAAGAAAAGCACTCAAGGAAATAGTGCAAAAGGTGGTATATTTTTGGTAGGCTTTAAGTAGATGGTATACAAACAAATAGCAAAAGAGAATGGCTCACCTTGATGATGGTTGAGGCTCGCCGATAACTCCACCAGGGAGGGATCTCCAACCAGAGATCCTTCCCTGCTGGTGGTCAGCCCTTAAATGGGGTCTGGGAGAGGTGGAGTCAAACTCCACCGCTTCCAATCACACTCAGTTGTGCCCCTGCAGCTGACTCAGTGCTCGCCTCAGGTGATCAATCAGTGGTTCAGGCCGTGATTCAACAGTTCCCATACATAGGGCTACTATGCTGTTAGCAAAGCAGGCGGTGGTTCAGTTAGATGCATCTTCTTTTTCTCCCGTTCTTCTTCTTTTGTGGGCTTATTTCTTGTAGCAAACAACAACGTGTTGGCTTATCATACCTACTGTCTTTGAAGCAGAAGTGCAGAGATACAAGCTGGGGACGGGGAAAGAGAGGGGGAGGGTGGGTGGTGTGGAGGAAGGGTGGGAAGCAGTGTGTCTGACAGAGCTAATGTTTTATGGGAAATTGTTTTTGCTCATCAACTTGACAGCTGCTCCCTGACATAAAGCTCTAAAGAGAAACCACCTTGGTGGCATCAAGGGTGACTGACATCATGCACCAGAGCCCCAGTGCTGGATGGACTGAACTATTGTACTACGGCAGCATCTATCAACTAGCTTGTCCGTGGAAAAAATAAACCACTAGTCTGGGGTGTCAATTAGAAAAAAAAAATGCAGCACAGTACAAAATCTTGAGATTTTCATATGTTCTTTACATGTAAGCAGCATCCCCCCACATGCTTTTCAGATCCTACAACTTAATTCAATTTACAGTAATATAAAAATTGCTTGAATGTGTTCATGCACAGGAGGCAAACAAAGTAAGTTACTGAGAAAAACTAATCAAATGCTTTTCCCTATAATGTGCTCTCAGCCACTATGAAACAAAAGATACCAATATAAAAATGTATTTTTATCCACAGATGCTTTGTAATAGCTCTTGCGTATGAATTATGGGCCATTAGCTACTAAATAAGAAACATTGGTTCACTTATGCAGCGTGTGTAGCCATCTTATAAGGGGCAGTGGAAGAACATGATTGATGAGGTAGATCACTCTGGGAAATATATTTAAAGTCAGGGAAGTCTGGTTAACACGTTTAGAGAAACAGAAACTGCAAAAGAGAAACTTCTCAGGCTAGGCTGTACAGATGGCACTTTACTCCAAACTGTTCCACTTAGCTGTGGAGAAAGCTTTTAATATGCAAGTTCAACCTATTCTATTCCAGGCTGAACATGTTCAAGAACCTGGATCTAACTAGTCCCAGAGAAAGTGTTTGAACAACATTTGCAGCTTAATTTTTCTCTGCAGATCCTGGAAGCTGTCTTCAGACCAGCTCCTTGCAAGAAGAATTCCAGTGAGGGTTAAGGATTAAAGCTGATGGATTTCATACTGTGACTTAGATACCTAATCATATAAAAGTGTTTTATTTTCTTCATCATAAGTGATATGCTTGTGGCAACACAGGATGCTTGTGATCCAACAGATGCTGTGTCAAGTTCCAGCATAGCCTAAGGTATATTCAGTCCACTGACAGCCATAATAAGGCACCAGCAAGACACCAACAATTTACTCAAATGTTTGGATGTGAAATGAATCAGTCGTCTTAAGCCTAGAGGCTAAGGGCAGGTTTGAGAACAATAAAAGTCACCTAAACTAATGCCACTAATTGGCCAATTGGCTTTACCCTCGAGCATAATGTATCAGGAAGACAGAGAGAGGTGCGAGGCTGTGGTGTCCGGAAGAGTGTGAGAGAAGGGGAGCTTCATCCTAAGGAAAGAAACTATTTAAAGATAGAAGAAAGGAGGCAAATGTATGACAGGTTTTCAGTGGGGAAGGGAGAAATAGTTATTTCAGACCTGAAAAGTTCAAATTTAACCGTAAAATATCATCATCGGTCTTCTGCAGGAGTCTTTATACCAAAATATTAGCTGGACACGAAACAGACTGAAAAATACGTGGTCTGAAAGAGTTAATCAAAAGAAAGAAGAAAATATCTGAAGAGCTGTATATTATGGAAAACCCTGGGCTGACAGTGAAAAATCAGGAAAATATTTCTAAACTGAATGGCGCCGTATTCCAAATAGAATCTTACTTACATCACTTACAATTAATTATGTGTTTCTGATACGTGGTGGAGGGAGTGTGAGGCTAGATGGGTAACAGACTTTTAAGCAGTAGTGAATTGTAAAAGAAATAAATAATTTTGGAATTAAATTGTAACTCAAATATAACCAACCAAGAGTGTAAAATGAGCTCTGGCTCAGTTTCTCAGAGAAAATTAGATACTTCTTAAAAATGTGGGAGAAAAGTATATCCTTTTGTAAATGCTCTTCTTCTACCTTATTTTTCAACTATCACCTTTTAAATTATTTTTGAAAGGGCCAGTGAAAACACATCGGCACCTCTACACAAGCTATGTTGGAACATAGTTAGTTTGGGGAGGGAGGGAAGAAAGATTTCCAGCCCCAGTACAGACAAAGCCTGGAGGCTGTTGGCATTAGCTCTAACCAGGGTAGTGATTCAAGAAAATGGAAAGAAAATGCCTTTAAAAGCAGAATTCACAAAAAAAGACATTAAATGACAAATAGGAGACAGGACAGGACCTTAGAAAGCAGCATTTAATAATTAGGTCAATGCTCAATTGCAAAGCTCTCTTGTGAGCTGCATATGTGTTCTAAAATAGGAGTCAGAAACCTGCCAGAAGCTGATTTGCCTAGATTCTCTGTTTCAGTTTTCACCATCGTAATTATCCGCCTGCCAGAGCAACTGATACAGCAAATTGGCTGCTTGCTACTGATGCTGCTTGCTGCCAGCACCAAGGAGTTAACAGCCTGGCTCTGGGTGGCAGCGGGATGGCAGTCCTACCAGCAGTTTCTGTGTGCAGAGACACAGGATAATGCAGAGTTACCAGCTGCCTTTACAAACTTTCTGTCATCTTTGCCCTGCCTGCAGGTCAGCAGAGCACTTCCACATACGCTTTATTTCGAAAACATGCCATGCACTTCTGACATGTCATTTGCAGGCTTTGTCAGTCAAACAAATATTAGCCAGTAGTTGCACCCTGCATCTAGAAGGGGATTTCATATTTACAGCAGATAAGGCAAAGCATGTTACCAGAGATCTACTGAAGTAGAAGTGAACAGAAATGTCATCCATAGATGTACAGGATGAACTGTGCCAGTCTCTGGAGGTATAGTAAATGCATTTCTTTTCTTTCTTACAGCTTAATATTTTATTTTATTTTATTTTATTTTATTTTATTTTATTTTATTTTTGCAGAGAACACTTCTGCTTTCAAGGCAGTCTCTAGATGGATAAGATGGCACCTCAGAGGAAGATGGTTACATGTTTCCAATCCAGTCCTGGAGCTGGAAGGAGCTGGAAGTGAAAATCAGTGTAGGTCTGGATAGGCCTGAATGCAGCGTGTCTGTTTTTCAGCTAGTGGTTCATCTTACTGTGTCATCTTGCTTCCCAGGCAAACTTTGGGTGGGCTTGCAGGAAGGAGAGGATGAGTGGAAGTTGGGAGATGAGAGCATGGCTCACCTGCAAGCCAGCAGAGGCCAGAGCTCAGCCAGCAGTCAGACCAGCACTGACACTGGGTCTGCAGACAGAACCAAATGTAATGGAATATTGTTGGGAAGGTTCAGCCTCTAGTCCTGTACCACCAACATCTGCATCTGGTGTTGTGAGCTGATGTAATTAAATAGGAGACACTATTTTCGAAGCAGCTCTCATACTTTAAAATACAATATTTAAGATTGAAATTAAGCTTTATTTTTCCTTATTTTGCACTGGTGCAGTACAATCTTGATTATTACTACTACACTAGACTTATTTGATGCAGTAATCTTGAGTTTTTAATCTTACTTCCCTTTATAAGGCCTGCTTTAAGCCACCTGAAATTGCTGGAGATAGAGGTTAATGAACTACAAAGCTCAGGCAACTGTCATTAGTCTCTGTACAATTAATAAACATTAAAGAAGTGCTGCAGAACATACTGATGTATGACATCATTAGTTCTTGAACTGTTACTTATCAGCTTTACTTATTGCTAGGCAAAAATGAGCTCAAACTTCAAGTTTCACTGGTCTCTGACAATTCTTTTGGTGCCACTATGTATTTTAGATTAATTCAAGGCATTTTTGGCACTGCATTTTTTTTTTCTGTGAGTTTGATTTTGCAGGAAGTAAGATCTATTCTGGAAATACTCAGCACTGTTTTAGAACCTTCAAAATTTCAGATGGTGCAGCTATCTGTACAAGTGAAGATTGCTCAACTTAGATGTTCAGTTACTTAAAATCATCTTTCCTACTGTGTTGATGGGAGCAATCCTGCAATTTCATTTACATATTATGAAGGATCTGAAGTTAGATATGAATGGTGAATGCCTGTGTAGAAAATCTTCCATCACAAAGAAAAGTATGCAAAGGAAGCATGATATATGTACACTGTTTATACAAAATTCAGGTGTGCTGTCTAAGTAACCAACTTAGGCAAAGGTATGAGATGTTTTATGCTGTTGCTAAGCGAGCAAGGAGGAAAACATAACAAAGGGAAATACTCATATGAGGTTGATTTGCAAAGATCTAGAGATTTTGAAGAAGTTGCCCAGTATTGGAGGCATATCTTACGGGTCAGACAGCATCCTTCTCCCACTAAATGGAGAGGGTCAGTGAAACCCCACTGCATTCTATATTGGCCAATAAACTCTTGCATAGCAACTGTGAGTCACAGCCTGAACCGCTGACTGAGCACCTGGAGAAAAGTCCTGATCAGCCCTGGGAGCACAAGTGAAGGCAATTCACCTGTGCAACTGGAAGGGGTGGAGCCATTATACCGCTACAACTCTCCACATTGCTCATATAAATATTATAAGTCTAGGGTAGTGTAAAGCTTTGTAGAAAGTTAGAGATCAATAAAAGCCATACAGAGTTTTTAGAAGAGCTCTGATCAACTTATGGCTCGATCACTGACAGAAAGTCAGCTGCTTTGCAAGCAACCATGCAGCTCCTGGAAGCCTTGGAGGATGTTTCTAACAGTATGAATATTGAGACAGTGTAGGCAGCAAGCATTGGAAAAACACGAGGAGAGAATCAGAGACATGTAAGAACAAACACTTATCCGTAAGTAAGGAAAGTGCAAAGGTAAATGGGGAAACTTTAGGATAATTTAGTCCTCTTGACTAATTTTTCGTGGAAAAAAATAGTCATAAAAAAGCTTAGCCAAACATCTAAAGCCAGAAAGAAGTAATTCATATTTTCCAGCATTTTGATGTAGTTTTGTCATGGAAGTAAGGCCATCTGTGTTACCATTTGAAAGATAAATCCTTTCACAAAGAAATAATTTTAAAATGAAGAGTAACACAAAGCACAGAAATCTCATGTCTTCTGAGCACCTGTAGTGGAAATGCTAAGTCACATCTTGAAACAGTGATTGAACACCTGGTGAGAAGGCAGGGCTAACCCAGGGGAACTCAGGCGCATACAATGCACATGAGTGACCTGAAGGGGTGGAGCCAGAATGAGGGCATTTCTGGTTGGAGAGCCTGGCCTACCTGGCATCTTCTAAAGGTAAGTAGCTCCTTTCCTTTGTTGCATTTGTGGCTGTTTCATTTGTACTTGTTCTCATTTGCTGTAGCTTAGGATTGTCGCTCTGCCGTTATTACTGTACTTTCTGTCATGTTATAGTACCTTTTTTTGGTCAAGGTTACAAAATGAAATTACCTTACAAAAGCAATAGGAATACAATGTCAGTTGACTCTAAATACAAAAAGAGGTTGCTGTGGTCATATTGTCTGACCTCCTCCTACTTCTTTATTTGGAGTTATTTGTGTAACATTTTCACAAGCATCTCATTGAAACTTTATCTTGGCATCATTTACTGGTGTAGAGAGATGGCCAGTTCTTTAAAGATGAAGTAAACATTGAAAATAAATAGTTGAAGTAATGACTTGGAGGATGACAGGGATGCTACAGAGATCTTCGATAATTAACTTGCATCTGTTCTTTTATACTTCTATTAATTTTTCTAATACAGAGAGTAAAGGACGTGTTAATGAAAGTTCCAGATATTTTAAATAGAGGGTAGTTGCTAAGCCAGGGAAAAAAAATTAAAATGAGAATTTAACCAGATAAAGCATGCAGGAATGAAATGAGAAGATAAGACAAAATTTACAGAATAAAACTCAATCAAAGCCAAAAAGCTTTTCTAATTCACAAGGGGGAAGAATAATCCAAAATACGCACAATCAGATAAACTTGCAGAGAAATGACATGCAAAGAATGTTAGGGTACTCTTTTTGCAATATAGGATAGCAAAATAAAGTAATCAGAGCAGCATTTAATGAAACTGGAATTTATAGACAATCTTTTCACAGTCACGTATGGAATATCTATTCACTTCTGTATGAATGAAAAGACTTAAAAATCTGTAGTTAGATTTGGAGACAAGTACAGTCTAGAAAGAAAGGAAGAGTCCTGAAATGTGTAAAACTTTAAAATAGTGTAGAAAAAGGGAGATAGCAAACTAAAACCAAGTTACATAAAGCATAATAAGTGAAATCAAGAAAGAATGAGTTCAGAGTGGGTGTCAACATTCCCTTCAGCAAATTCTGTCAGTTTATGTGGTGATCTTTCAGGAGGCATAGAGAAAGAAACTTTACCCATTCAAAATTTGAGAAAAAGATATGAGATAAAGTAGCATATAGCATGCAGATTTGGCTGTATTGGTAGCAGCGACCACTGCAGGCTGCTTCTCACTCACTGGAAAAATCTCTCAGGCAGGAATTGACATCCATCCCAGTGGATGTTGGTCTTTGCTTTCTTCTTTTCAGATGACTGTCCACATTTCTTAGTCATATAGTAAGTCTGTGCTGCAAGAACCATGGCACTACACACATGGGACCTCTGTGTGATAAGAGCTGGTCTGCATGCTGGTCAGGCTGTTTGCATCCCTTGAATTAATTGCTTAAGCCCACCAGGGGACATGACCCCATGAAAAAATCAACCCCCTCCTAGCACAGTGTTTCTTTTGATTGACTGGAATTAACTGGAACAAAGCTGCCAGATCTGGGACTCCCAGTCCTGCCCAGCTTGATGTGGTGTGTGACTGGCCAGGGTCTGAAGTCGTGGACAAAAATGTTTTGTTTTCAACTGGACAACCTGACTGCCCCCTTAACTTCCCAGGCAGCCCAAGCTACTGCTGCACACCTCATAGGTCCTGCAGCGACCACAGTGCTGTCAGAGTTGGAGTCCTCATCCATAGAGTGAGGGGGGGAAAAAGGCTCCCCCAAGCGTTTATTGGGTTTTGAATTGGCCACTAGATATTTAATGGAACAAAAATAAATATGATCCCTCTGTATATCTGCCTAGGGATCAGGAAATGCATCCTGATTGCTTGAGTTACTTTTTGAGTGGTCCTACAATGGAGCTGATGATCCTTGTGGGTTCCTTCCAGCTCTTCCAGGATATTCTGTAATTCTGATTAGAATTACAAATTTAAGAAGCTAAGAGTAACACTACAACTCAGTAACCTGGCAGTGCTAAAGCTGAGAAGTGCTTGTTAAACTTATTGGCATTCATGTCATGATGAGCAGTTAAGCAGCGCAGCATAAGGAGTTTCTGGAAGGTAGTGCCTCCTCTGCCCACCTCTCTAATTCCAGAGGATACTTCACCTCAAATCCTGGGCCAGCATTTCAGCACCAGTACTGTGATAAAGGAGTATCTGCTTATTAGCACAGACAACCCTGACTCACATACAGAGTGCTCTGCCATACAGTTTCTGTTTTCATAGAACATCTTCTCTGTTGTTATTGCTAAGGGTATTGTGTTATTCATTAAGCCTTTTATTAGCATGCTGCTGGCTTTCATTGTCTAACAGCACCCACTGTGTTAATGATCATACAGTGTATTGTTGAATATTCACTGTGGGAAATAATGTGCATAATACACGTGGAAGGACAATTGAAAGGACAGTTTAT
Source organism: Callipepla californica brunnescens (assembly GCA_023055505.1). NCBI lineage: Eukaryota > Metazoa > Chordata > Aves > Galliformes > Odontophoridae > Callipepla > Callipepla californica. Next base: position 1,926,164 of record JALIRH010000053.1, read on the forward strand.
TCTACAAGTTTGTTTTTCCACTGCTATTTAAAAGTCACTATCATTGAGGGAAAATGCCAAGACATCATTTTATGAGGAATCTTGCCTCTGATGAGATTTAAAGGAGCAAGGAAAAGTAAAGAGAGCATTAAAAGGAAAGGAGTACTTAAATTAAACTCTTCCAGATCCAATTAGTCACACTGTTTGCAGGTGGATATGTGTCAGGCAATACATTTTAACAGTAGCACTGAACATCTTTCAGCTTCATTTACTGAATGAAATAAAATGCAGTGACCTTTCAACATTTTTTTTCTGTATAAGCCTGAATCAGAATCCCAAACCTAAACACCTCCAAATGCTGGGACGTTTGGATTTGATAGACAGATTAGCTAGGTAGATAGCGATAAGTTTAGATACTTGTGGGGGAGGGAATAGGAGTCTTGTAGTACGTTACAGTGTGCGTAATCATAATATCTGGTCAGAAAAGAACATGCTTTTGAAAAGGAGAGAATGACTAACCGAGGCAGTGAACAATGCATGAAATGAAGTTTTCCAGGTATTGGAAAAGGCATTGTGAGGAGCACAAGCCACCTGAGCTACTGCTAGGTGCTGGCATCCAGCTAAAGCAGTACCACAGGAGGGAAGCACCAGATGAGATACAGACCAGCTGAATATCAGCAGGGTCTGCACTGGGGCAGCTCCTCAGGCATGTTTGCTGTATGGTGACATGCTAAAAAGCAACAGCCGTGGCTGGACTGGATGCTTGAAAAGTCACTTTATTCAGTAAAGGAAAGAGAAGGGACATTTTACCTGAAACCCTTTGAAGTTCTGCCTTTGCAAATAGGTAACATGAGTGTGTCTGTTCAATTATGTAGTAAATGCTACATTAATCACATAGAGAAGTAATTGTCATAAGGGTACTGTATGATTTCAGATGTAACACTTCGAGAGTACCTTTTTCTCTTCTTGGCTTTATGCTACTGGGGAGAAGCTGGAAGCAGAATCTGAAAGGCAAGCAAATATAAGTGATATGGGAAAGCATATCCTAGCAAGCTTCAGAAGGATGAAATGTGTGGCTGCGACATAAAACAAAGTGAAAGCAGAAAGGTTAGCAATGGCTGGCAAAAACAAACAAAAAACTACCCCTAAAAACTGTTATGAAGCTATAGAAGTACAGAATGGCCTGCACTTGAGGAAATCTTGCAGGTCATCGAGTTTTCACCCCATGCCACAGTCAGGGACAGCTCCACTAGACCAGGCTGCTCAGAGCCCTGACCTTGAACATCTCCAGGAATGGGGCAACCACAGCTTCTCTGGGCAGCGTGTGTCAGTGCCTCACCACCCTCATAGTAAAACATTTCCTCTTAACAGCTAATCTAAATCTTCTTTTAGTTAAAAACCATTGCCAGTTGTTCTATCATTGACAAAGAATTGCTCTCCAGCTTTCCTGTAGGCCCCCTTTACTGACTGGAAGACCACTCCAAGGTCTGTCCTGAGCCTTTTCCAGGCTGAACAAGCCCAGCTCACTCAACTTTTCTTTCTGGTTGAGGTGCTCCATCCCTCTGACATTTCCAGCAGCCTCCTATGAACCCACTCCAACAGCTCCGTGTCTTTTTCTGCTGGAGTTCCCAACTGCTCCAGCTGTGGCCTCACACGGGCAGAGTAGAGAGGGACAATTGCCTCCCTCATCCTTCTGGGCAGCTCTGTTTTGATGCTGAAAAGGATACAGTTGGTCTTCCAGGCTGAAAGTGCACAATGTTGATTCATGTCAAGGTTTACACCCACCAGAACCCTCAAGTTATTCTCCACCCAGCTGCTCTCAATCCACTCATTGCCCAGCCTGTCTTCATGTTTGAAATTGCCCCAGCCCAGGTGCAGGACCTTGTATTTAGCCTTGATGAATCTCACTCAGTTCATGTGGGCCCACCACTTATGCCTGTCAAGGTCCTTCTGGATGGTGTCCCTTCCCTCCAGAGTGCTGAAAGCACTCTTTGGCATGACTGACACAAGTGTTCATCTATTGGGAAGAAAGGATTTCTTGAGCACCATGTGCAGCCACTCCATTACTTTTGTTACTGCTAACAAGTCTATGATTTTATGAATGTTTCTACAACAGTCCCTTTGTGCGCTGTTGGATATGAACTCTGCCTGTAAATACATATATAGAATTTGTTGAGGAAAGACACCAGGGCAGGTTTTTTCTATCTTGTGGCATTTGTAGGCATCAAGGCAGGAAGAGTGAATGCACTGCTGTTGCTCTTGATGTGGGAGCTGACTTGTTTCCATCTCTACTATTTGTGATGTACTTGGAATTAGGGTAACAGGTTGCTGGAAGGCCCAAAATTGGTTGTTCTGAGGTCAATGGATTTGAGAGCTTTATACTGAGGTGTATTATTCCCCTTTGCCAAAACAATGGGACATCATATTGGATTTGCATGGCAATGTTTTGGCAGCATAGGGGCTGCAGTGATGGAGTCTGGGAGTAGAGCCCAATTGCTTCCTCATGTTGGATCAGAGCCTGCTCATATGGCTCCAAAAAGGACTCGTCACTGGCCAGAGCTGTGCCATGAGTCACTTTGCCTCTGGGGAGCAGATTTAAGAAAGGAAAATGCTGCTGCACAACAGCAGAGGTGAGAGATGGGAACGTGTGAGAGAAATGGCCCTGCAGCCACCAAAGACAGTGCAGAAGGAGGGCAGGGGGGGTTCCAGAAGCAGAGCAGAGTTTCCTTGCAGCCCAGGAGTGGCCCATGGTGGAGCAGGCTGTCCACCTGTGTCCCATGGGCACCATGAATAGCATATCTCTGTATACGGCTATGGAGGAGCCCATGGTGCAGCAGGTGGATGTGGCCTGCAGGAAGCTACAGCCCATGGAGAAGCCCCCACAGGAGCAGACTTTAGGCCAGAACTGCACCCCATGGAGAGGAGCTCCCAGTGGAGGAAATGGTCTGGGGGAGCTGCTGCCCATATCTTTTTGTCCTGGAGCTGAATGATGGACTCTGTGGTATAGAGCCATGTTGGAGAAGTTCTCAGAGAGCTGTAGCCTGTAGGAAGCCCATGCAGACTGCTCAGGAAGGATGGCATTGCTTGGGAGAGAAACCACGTGGAGCAGGGGAAGACAGTGACCATGGAGGAGTGGCAGAGAAAAATCATTGTGGACTGACTGCAGCCCCTATTCCCCTGTGCAACCTGTGGGATAAACGTAGAGGAAGACTGATTGTAGAAAGGTGTTTTTACTTTGCTTTTTGTTGCCACTGTTCTCGTCTGCTATCAATCAGCAATAAAATCTATTAATCCCACTGCTCTGAGTCTGTTCTTCCCATGATGGTAACCAGTGAGTGACACCCCTATCTCTATTCCAACCCTTGATCATTCATTGTATTTTCTCCCTATCTTCATTTAAAAATGCAGAATGAGAGCAGTGGATTCTAGTTGCCCACCCATATGGAATCACCACAAGAACCCCTCAGGTTTTGGAATCCCCCTGGAGCACATGCTGCCACAGGGTCCATTGAGGTACCCACTCAGCAGTGACAGTAGCAATGGTGTGGCACCAGTGGGATGGACCTGCAGGAGCTGCCTCTGAGCCCTAGGGGCCTGCAAACAGCCCCACAAGCTGATGCCTTGCTAAGGCATCTCCTAGGTTCAAGACACTTGGTGTTAATAATTGTCAGCAAAAGAAAAACTAACATTTTATCTGCCTCAGTGTCTGACCTTCCTCCTGTTGCCCAGTTTGCTATTTGCAGGTGCCTTTTGCCTTGGTGGACTTCATAGTGCCCTTGGTGTGCAGGTTGGAAAAGTGATCATGCTTTGAGCAGAAGAAGTAGGCACCTGTGCTGCAGCACAGGTCTTTGAGCAGATACTGTTGGCAGGTCTTCTCCTTTTCATGCTGAGAGGGGTCCTTCTGTGATGCACCATGAGCTGGACCCGCAATCCTGTCTATGAAGAGTCCATTGCTGTCCCACCATGCTCAGCCTGGTGCTGAGCCTCATTTCCTCTGCACTTCAGTTTCTTCTCTTTGAGCAACAGCAACTCCCTCCCCAGCAACCTGTGAGCAGCAATCCTGTTCAAGGCTCCTCTGACACTCAAAGCCCCGCAGAGAGTGGCACAAGGAAGGAGTGTGAAGCTGGCAAGGGGACACTTACACTCAGGGATTTGCCTGCAGAGGGTTTGAGACCCTGCCTGGGCTCAAAGCCCGTGCTACATTGTGATTTTTTTTTATCAAAATAGACGGCTAGAGGAAATGGAATAAAATTCAAATCAATTATGCTATTCAAAGTCAGTGACTAAATTAATCCAATTACACTGCAGCAATCTTTGCTTCATGCCTAAAAGCTAAGAAAAGATTGTTAAAGCAGTGGTTTGGGAAATCAGTTCATAACATAAGTAACCAACAATGGAAGATGCTAAAGTGGCAGGGGAGGGATTAAGGGGAAGAAGATGACATTCTATTATTCATCCTTCAAATGAAGTATATTGCACAGATATTAAAGGGTAATGCACCTGAGCTCATGGTGCTGTCTCTGGGTCTCGACAAAGAACTCAGAAGTCGCTGATCTCTCTTTACTAAGGAAACCTCACAACACTGTCATTATGGAAGTGCAGCTCTTAATAACCACTCCATGTTTGTCTTTTCACCCACACGATCTCTCTGCTTCTGTCAAGTAGGTTGCCAAAAACCTACTTTTATGTTTTCAAAATTAAGCCTTCAAATCAACTTGGCAACACAGCTCAACTTCAGGATGCTGGTATTTTTAACACAATTAGCCATGCTGTACTTCCAGTCTGGGGCTTGAGACGCTCAAGAAGTTGAAGGTGTAAATAGGAATATACTCCTGCTTTAATTAGTCAGCTTGTCTGCACGACAGTCAGAGGGCTGAACTTGGAAATTCTGAAAGCACTGATGAAGAACTGCATATAGAATCATACCAGGTGGGACATGAAAAATGTTTTAAAGCATGAGGTCCACAGTGCCTGAATAAAGGGTAGCAAATAGTGGGTGAGCACTTGGCTGATGGCCCATGACAAGTTTTGCTCTGAGCCTGTCTCTCAGGTGGTCTTTACAGAGGCAAAATGTGACTTCAAGCATGAAGGGCACTCATGAATTTTGTGACTCACTCATGTCCATTCTTTATAAATTGTCATCACCGGTACGTGGGGTGGCTCACATGCCTCTAAACCCAAATATCTCTGAATCTTAGACTAGCTGTTGTTCTGTATCTTGGTTGGTTGACTGTTTTTCTTTTTTTCTTTCTTTTTTTATCTTTCATATTTATTTATTTGCTTTGTAGGATACTTCACAGCAAGACTATTTTTGAGCCTTAACTCTTAGCTCGAAGCTACATCGTCCAGATCTTCTCTGCTGAAAAACAGATACCAGTGCCTGATCTCACATATCAGAACATAAAGAATATAAATATAAGATCCTCTGCTCTGAAAAGGCTTGGATATAATTTCTGAAGCAGAATGCTTACTCGTTAACACTGGAAGAACCTGTTCCTGACACTGCATCCCACCTACTGCTCAGAAATGTTTCCTTTGAGTTGTGCTGAGATTTCACAAAAGACTTGGAGTCTCATTTAAATCCAGCTGGGAAATCTCACATTGTTTACACCTTTATGCCTAAATGTCTGGACTAACAACTGTAGCTTCTCACATTCAGAATTGCGAGTAAATGCTCACAAATCTATGAACTGAGCTTTAAAAATCACCAGGTATACTTGTTGCTGCTGTGCAGCCAAGACATACTTTCAGACTTTGCTTCACAACTTGAAGGAGAGCAGAAAGAGCTTACATTTTCTTAAGGGGTAAATTGAAATCCTTGTAGTTGCTGGATTGCAGGAACTACAGTTTTAGCTGGAAAGAAAATGAAAAGTTGGTAACAGCAGGAGTTGTAGGAAAAACATATTGCAAGTTGTGCAGCCACATTCACAGATACAAATACCCTAAATTACTTTGATTAACTAAATACCTTCGAACAAAACCTAGCAAACATCGGAACACAAGAGCTAAAAGCATGAAATCATTACTTTTAAATAAGGAGACTGAGCAATGAGAGCATTTTCTCCTTTGTGTTCCCAGGGTCTCTAAACACTGTATGCTTCCACAGTGATACTGTGGAGGATCAGGAATGAGCTCCGAGCTCTTGTTGCTTCTCCAGAAAGCTGCACGCAGCAGCTCCCAGGGCATCAGCCAGCCTTCCCAGGCTCATGGCAAGTAGTCTGGACAGGAACTAACAGCTGTTTAGAAGCCCACAGCATCCTGCAGCACCAGGGCTGTGCAAAATGCAGCAAGCAGTGGGGGGAACCTTCACAACCAACACATTTTATTGATCTGATAGCAAGACCTGGCTTTCAGAGGAGGGCATTCAGAAGTGTAGCCTGCAGCCCATGCTGATAGTGACGACCTGTTTCACCTGAAACCCCTACAGGGATCTGAGCACAGGGACTGTCAGTAGGTCCCTGCTCCAGGTTAGGTGCCAGAGGTAAATGAGCTTCTGCCCAGTCACAGCCCAGTCTTCTTCCACATGGTTTCTAGTGTCAGCACATGCTGTGTTACAGCAAAACAATATGGCCAGGGGTGGTGAACGTCATAAATCTTCAGTATTCACCTTCTGCACCACAGTTGCAGGGCATTTAGGTTGTCGTTATACACACTCTCCAGCATCACTGCAGCCTGGATGCAAGGACAAGTGACTTGGTGTGCCTCAGCGAAGTCACACCTCCTTGGCTGAGAGGAGAATGTGGCACTGAAGCATGTGAAACCTATTCAATCTGAGTAAGCAAAGAGCAGCCAAAGGCAGCAGGCAATGCCGCAGTGAGGAAAATTATGTAAGATGGAGAGAAAATGAGAATTAGCAACTTATTCCTCAGCACTTCCACTGCAGCCACTCCTGCCTTAGCCTCAAAGTTGTCAAATGCAGGCAATTAAAATAAAAGTTATGTGAGGTCACATCTGAAATTAACCGCTGCTGTGCACCAGTTTGCACGCAATCACATGCAGAGAGTATTCATATGAGCTGAGTTGATTTCCTGCAATAAAGCAAATTAGGGGCCTCTGCTGGATGGCCTGTGCACAGGCTTTGGCTCAAATAACAAAGACAGGAGGTGATGCTGGGCCAACACAAGCTCAATGAACGGTGGTCATGAGCACATGCTGAGGAGGGCAATTTTTGATCTGATGAACTGTTATTTTGCCACTCTCCTCCTCCTTATGAATCAATGACCCTCTCACATAAGGAAACACTGCACAGCCTTTGCTCATGGTGCCAGATTTTTCCTCCTATCATTACAGCATCCCAGGTTTGTAACATGGAGACATTTGTGTTGTGCTGTGTCACTAATCTGAGTGGCTACGATGTGGAGGATGGATATGTGTGTTTCATGTTTTCCCAGAAAAAAATCTAGTTTGTATAGACAGGCTACTTTAGATTGTGATCTTACAATCTTGCAGAATAAAACCAGCTTCAAAAAATTCCAGTAATACAATTCATAGTCATAATGAATCATTGCAAGCTGTACCTTGAGCTGGAAAAATGATGGACTGATATCTTTCCTTGTCCGACTTATGCACAGTCTCTGTTGAGAGAGACAAGTTCTTTTGGACAGTATGTAACTTTCACACTGTTTTTCTCTCTGTGTCCCACAGTTCTCTTAGGGCCTCTGCTTTCACCTCCTTATCTAACTTCAGATTTTTAAAAACCAAGATTAATTTTAAAGTGAAGTTTGAAAACAAAGTGCTGGAAAGTATCTTGAATTTCTGAGAGAGGGAGCCAGGTAAGGAGGCTGTGAACATGTCATACCAGCCAGCTGAAATGATGATTTCAACAATGAGGAAAAGATAGCGGTCACTGAAGACAGCACTGTCCTGGACGGAAAATATACAGCCCTCACTATGAGATATACTTACAGTTGCCACTGCTTTCCATGGCAATCCTTCAAGGGAAGAAACGAGCAGAGCAGTATCATAAAATCATTTAGTCTGGAGAAGATTTAACAGGTCATCAAGTCCAACCATTGCCCTAGCACTGCCAAGTCTGCCACTTAGCCACGTCCCTTAGCACATGCCTGTTCAAAACCTCCAGGAACACTGACTCAGCAACTTCCCTGGGCAGCCTGTTCCGAAGCTTCACAACTCTTCAGTGAAGACATTTTTTTCTCATCGTGGAATCATAGATTTGTTTGAGTTGGAAGGGACTACTAAAGGTCATCTAGTCCAACTCCTCTGCAATGAACAGGGATACCTACAGGTAGATCAGGTTGCTCAGAGCCTGGTCCAGCCTGACCATGAATGACACTAGGGATGGGGCTTCCACCACAAATCCAGTCTAAATCTCCCCACTTTCAGTTTGAATCCATTTTCCTTTTCTGTATCACCAAAGACCCTGCTAAAGAGTCTGCCTCCTTTCTTATAGCCCCCCTTCCAGGTAGTGAAAGCTACCTAAAAGTAGCTTTTTAGACTGAAGTCTCCCTGAAGCCTTCTCTTCTCCATGCTGAACAGCCCCAGCTCTTTCAGCCCCTCTTTGTGGGAGAGGTGTTCCATCCCTTGCACCATTTTTGTGGCCATCCTCTGGACGCACTCTGTTAGGTCTACGTCTCTTCTGTGCTGATGAATCCACATGAGGACATAGTATTCCAGGTGAAGCCTCACCAGTGCAGAGCAGTGAGGGCAGGATCACCTCTCAGGTGTGAATATAATATCCAACCTTAAACCTCCCCTGGCACAACTTCAGGCCATCTCCTCTCGTACTGCCACTTGTTGTTTGGGAAAACTCTGAGGGAACCAGCTGGGCGTTGCTGTCTACCAGGGCCCACTGTGTGTGGCCCAATAGAAGCCGCATTCAAGGAGATATGGCAGAGAAATAAAATGGAGCATTTTTCCTATGGTATTTGGTGTCAAGGGAAATAAAGCTTTTACTGTGGGTTGTGAGATCAAGAGAGACAATGCCAAAATTTTAAAACACTTTTTTCACTCAAGTACACATTGAGCTCTCCGAGGATCAAACAAATCCACTTTATTAAAACAGAGACCTTCCCAAGGGCCATTTATATTGGCGCTAACTGACACACTTAATACTTCAGTCCTGAAAGGGTCGTACATATCCATAGTGGTAGATCTGAAAATATGAAAAGCTTTTATGACTCCTTGCCGTACATCCTGCCAGAAAGTATTGGCACCTGGTCTGCAGGCAGCACGAGGAGGAGGAGGCTGCTGCCTCCAGGCTGTGCTGCTGACAGTTGATAATAGCGGCAGTAGGCTGTGCTTTGGTGAGAACAGCTTGCCTGTTGTGAAAGAGCAGCAACATCCAAATCTGACAGACAAGGCAGGCAAATACTCTTGTGGACTTAGAGATGCTGTCTTCTGTAACAGAGGGGCAGGGAAGGGAACATAGCCTTCCAAGGGGTCCTGGACGGAGGCAGGACTTGCTCCTGTGAGCACAAACCTCTAGCAGCGATTCACTTTTCTGCAGGACTTTCTGTGGCAGGTGTAGAAGGAGCAGAGAAGAGAGAGATCGTTGCTCAAGTCCTGCAGCAAACTTAGTGAAGGACAGATGTTTTGTCACAACACAACTTTGAAATCCACTTGCTGTCTATCATCTATGGTGAGAGTTTGGCGCTGGATGAGAGCAATGGGAAGGTGGGGAATTAGGCCAACCTGCAGCGGTGTGCATCAGGAGGAAAACTTCATTCATTTATTTTTCCTTGTCTTCTCCTGATGAGACACACTGGCTCACAGAGGACAGCCCAGTGGAAGAGGACAATGTGTAACAAGCTGTGGATACAGATGTCCATCCCACAGCAAAATGCAGTCACACTAATACAGGTTAACCAGCATCTGCTCCACCTTTAAAGCACCTCCAAACCTGTCCAATAGCTAAATCAGTCCGTCTTCTTCTTGGGGCAGAGATACTTATGTCTACAGAATGAGGTTCCTTATCTCGTTAGGAAACAGAATTAGGAAAGATGGTGGAAAGAATAAGGAATTAATCAGGGAAATCATCCTCTGCCAAGAAAGCTCTTTCTCATGGAAATCAGTCACCATTGATCAGCGTGGCAGCACAGACTCTTTGGGCCTGAAAACTACAAAGTGTGAGAACTCTGGTGGGTTTAAAAAGCGTTGAGGCATTTCAGCAATATAGGTAATGCAATCACATCAGAACTGTCCTCTGCCGAATAAACACTGTACAGAATCTATGTCAAAATCAGCCTCTTACTTGACAAGCCCTTTTGGCTCGGGGTATATGAACAATCCCATCATCACACCTGGGGTCAGATCACAGAGCATCTCTGCTCCTCCAGTGAAGAGAGAAAGTACCACAAACTGCAAAAGGGTACTGGCTGCACTGGAAGCAGCATTTATGCAAAGTAAGGCCATAGATTTAGCTTATTTCTGCTCCTCCGCAGCTGAAGCAATTCTGAACTCCAAGTGCTTGGGAAACTTCTCAAACCTTGTTCTTGTACAGAGATGTCAAGTGGCCCAAGGCTCCCACCACATATGTATTAAAGTCCACTTAATATTTTCTCTTCTGTAGAAACATGCTGATGAGGATCAGTCATGAATCACGTCATGTAACTCATCTGTAACTCAACGTAGTGAAGGGGATCAAAGATCCTGAACAGAACTAAACCAAGGCAAGCATTCATCTCTTAAAGAAAAACTGGAAGGCAAAACAGAAGGCAAAAGAGTTAGTGCAGAGAAAACTCTTATTCCCAGCTAGACACCATAGCCCCAGAAATGGCAATCTCAGTAGGCAGAGAGGAGGTATAAACAACAGTAGGATGTTAGGATGGAATCCTCGAAGAAGACAGAGTACTGCAGTAACTCTTACCGACAAGCAAAAAAAAAAAGTTTCTTGATATGAAGCAGGTTCTGAGTTACATGCCATAAGCACTTACCTTAATGCTTAGGATGAGTAGATTTCTCCAGTACGGTGCTTAGTTCTGGGCTTGGAAGACAATGAGTGAGGACAACACCTGCCTTGTGCCTCATCTATCTTGGCCAGCACAGAACAGTTGAGGAGCTTGTGTGATGTTTCCTGTCCTGCTCTCCTTGTGGTCATTCTTTTTCCCTTGCACACCCTCTCATGGATCATGAAAAATTCTTCTTACAGTGAGGGGGACCTGGAACAGGCTGCACGCAGGCTGTGGAGTCTTCATCACTAGGGAGACCCAAAAGCTGTCTGGATATGAGCCTGGGCAACATGCTTTGGGTTGGAGTAGACAATGTCCCTTCCCAACTCAGCCATTCTGTGATTCTGTTAATTTCTGCATGTGCATGTATTGACAACAGACTCAGACTTTGTCCTTTGAGGAGGAAGATCACTGGAGGACATGTGATCCCACTGCAGATCTAGGAAGGCAGCTGGCCTAGCTCTTGGAAAGAATGACCACACAGCTACTGGGAATAAGCCTGCTGAAGAATGGGAACCCAGAGCAGAAGTAAAGCGTGTTTCTCCATTTATGATTATGAGCTGTCCGGCAATGAAGAATAAAGATATTTCCCCCTCCACAACAGCATTCACACCTAGCCTAAAGAATAAGATGGATGGGATGGGATGGGATGGGATGGGATGGGATGGGATGGGATGGGATGGATGGGATAGGATAGGATAGGATAGGATAGGATAGGATAGGATAGGATAGGATAGGATAGGATAGGATAGGATAGGATAGGATAGGATAGGATAGGACAGAATCGAATGGAATAAAATAGAAAAATAGAGTAGTGCAGAGTAGAGTAGAACAGTTCCATCGGAAGGAAGGTACAAAGATCACAGAGCTCAACTACTGACTTCAGAGACAACCAAAAGTTTAAGCACATTAATGAGGGCATTGTCCAAATGTCTCTTGAACACTGTATGCAAAGGAAATAAACCAGCTCTCTAGGAAGCTTATTCCAGTTTCCCATCACACTCATGATACAGAAATGTTTCCCCAGCGATCAGTCTGATCCTCCCGTGGTGCAGTCATGGTGCTATTCCCACCCTGCCACTGATGACCAGGAGCAGAGCCTGGCACCTTCCTCTGCTTCCCTTCCTCAGGAAACTGTAGAAGCAGTAGCTTTCCTTATTTATACTATTTGGACTGTTGTTCCTATTATTCATAAATTTGAAATAAAGATGGTCTTAGACTCAAAACTGCGTGCTTTAGGTGAGGAGAAGAAAGGCTGATATAATCAAATTAACAGGGTAAATTAATTAATAAAAATACGAGCAAGAAGAAAGATCACATTAGAAAGAGAGTGCAGGTAGAAAACAAATAGCCAGCTCAGCAGAAAGATCTTAGCATATGCAATTGCAGCAAAGCAGTCTGCCACAGGTGATGCTGCTTGAGAGAACATGTACTGCTGCTTCCTGTTCCTCTGAAGCATGTATGCGAGGAGGCTGTGCCAGGCTCTGATACACAAACACAGAATCACAGAATCATTATTACATTTATGAAATAACAGCACAAAGTGGTATTGGATAGGAAAAACAAATATTGAAAAGCTTGTATGCAGGTGCTGGGGTCTGGGATTTAACAGATATAGACAGTGATGGGAGAACGTTACTTAAGTGATGGAGTTGGGCACACAATGACAAGCATTCACTGAAGACAACAAATGAAGGAGGTTAGGCAAGACAGGACATGAAGCAGCCTACAGGGCACGGACAAACGATGAGAGGAAAGGAGACTTGGGAGTCAGCTAAGGGGAGCAGCAAAATAACGCACTGCCCTCCTGGGTTTTTTTAACTTTCACATCATGTAAACACGCGGTAATGTATGGTAATAATTTGATCGACAGGCTTAGCTGCCAGGGAAGATTTCTTCTAAGAATAACTGTCTTTAAGAACTTCTATCTGCACTTCAGCTTTTTAATTAAAAATGGTTCTCAGAATGTTTTTATTCCAGTTAAGTCTGATTTAATCATTTATAGGAAAGTTCTTAGGCTGAATGTAAAGATCCACTTCCTTGACAGGACCACTATATACTCACTCTGTGACCTGTCCTCTACTGCAACGTTCACTGTAGTAAAATTAGGCAGAGCTGAGAAATCTTTGGGTACAGCTCCAAGTTTGTGTGTACGGATTTTCACACTTGTAAGACAGTCGCCTCTTCTACAAGCTTGAGTGCCAAGAAGGAAACTTGAGACTTTCCACCCTCAGTCGAGGATGTTACTATCTAGCACTGAGAAAACTCAAGGGGCCCACTCCACATATGCACAAAACCCAATGGTGGAGGTATTTGTGTGCTTAAGAGTTTTTCATATCTCAGGGCTCAGTGACACCATTCCCTCACCTTCCCCTTCATGAGCATGCATGCATAGGGAAAAGCTTGGCCACTACCCAGTGCTTTTTATTTTTATAACAGGTCCACTACACCCCCCTACACAGAACTGTGACGTCTTTCCATTCTCTTAAGAACTGCTTAGGGCAAATAGAGAAAGAAAAACCGTTGGTCTTTAAGTTGAAATGACCACCCTTACCTGTTCTTAAACAGGTGTCGGACCTTAGCAGTCATGCTTTGTAGTCAACAGTAATAGTACGCACGTCTCCAGAGAAGGAGACTCCACCACCTCTGTGTGCAGCCTGTGCCAGTGCTCCGTCACTGCACTGTGAAGAAGTTCTTATGCACATCTGTGCGGAACTTCCTATGCCTCAGTGTGTGGCCATTTCCCCTTGTCTTATCACCATGCACTGCTGAGAAGAGTCCAGCCTTGTACTTCTGCCTCCTGCACCTTAGATACTTATAGACGTGGATCAGATCCGTCTGAGTCTTCTTTTCTCAAGGCTGAACAGACCCAAGGTTGCTCAGCCTTTCCTCATTAGGAGAGGTGCTCCAAGCCCTTTATCATCTTTGTGGCCCTCCACTGGACTCTTTCCAGGAGAGCACTGATACGTACAGCAGTCACAAGTCAGGAGATGTGGGTCATTTAGTGAAGAATTAAAAGCTGTTTCACAAAGCATATTTGTTGCGTTTCCTAGGATACTTCCGCATCTCAAAGAAGTGAGGATGAGTGACAACTTCATAAACCAAGACTTCCCACTGGAAGGTTAGTCATGGCATTCAACTTACCATCAAGCTATCATTCAGAGGGCTGGAACATATCTCCTATGAGGAAAGGGAACTGGGCTTGTTTAGCTTGGAGGAGGCTCCAGGGAGACATCATAGTGGCCTTCCAGTACTTGAAGGGAGCGTATAAACTGGAGGGGGAATGAACGTTTACAGGGGTTAATAGCGATAGGACAAGGGGGAATGGTTTTACTCTGAGACAGGGGATTTAGGTTAGATGCTAGGAGGAAGTTTTCCACTCAGAGGGTGGAAAACAAACAATAACTGGAACAGGTTGCCCGGAGAGGTTGTGGAAATCCCATCCCTGGAGGCATTAGAAGCCAGGCTGGATGTGGCTCTGAGCAGCCTGGTCTTGTGTTTAATGACCCTGCCCAGGGCAGGGGGTTTGAAACTCGATGATCTTTGAGGTCCTTTTCCACCCAGGCTATTCTATGATGACTAATTTCTCAGTTTCCATTTCTCTCCTCTGCCTGCACAGAAATAGGGCCTAGTGACTAGTGTACCAGAAACCCAAATGAGCACGTTTCAACTTTTAAACAAAAAGCAGGCTGAACACCTGGATTGGTCTGGCTGTAAGCAATGTAATGCCTCCCCCATACAAGGCGCCTGAACACCCTGAGGATCAGAGAGCAGGAGTTATTAGAACTGTGTGAAAAATTAATGCCAAATTAAGAATTGCCTGTGATGTGGCAGTCACCAGCGTGCTACCTGCTCCCTGAGGCCTCTGCCTGCGGTGCTCACTGCGTGCTTTCACAAAGCAGAGGGGACTCTGTGGTAGCAGACCCCTGGATGGATGCAGTTCTCACAGTGTGGAGGACAGCCCTCACGTGGTGTTTACACAGAAGTCCGTTTAGCAGAGGGCTGATTGCTTTTAGGACTCTTGCCCAGACACATGTGATCCGAGTTAAACCAAAAGTGGAAGGCACTAAATTAAACCAGGAACAGGACAGATAGCCTTCCGCACCAAAAAGCTTTTCAAACTTTGCGCCTTTGAAATCACTCCGCTCAGTACTAAGAGACACAGCTGTCTCCACAAGGAACGTGGAATCCAGCAAGCAGCTTAAGCCAATACAGAACACTGCTGAAGCCATAGCCATCTACCCATTTTTGTTTGCTGGCTGTTTACAGTCAGAGCTGCGTGACTGACAGAGCTCATCAGCCAGACTGACTCCTTGCTGAAATTCATATTGCAGAATCGTTAGCAGCATCGCAGTGACCTGAAAAACTGGCAGTATTTCAAAACACTGGAAGGACACGTGGATCCTGACATTTTACTGCAAGGATTCTCACCCTCTACTACCCGAGGAGGCTGCATTATATTTTGACCTCCCCTGTTACAGAGTTTTCTTTAGTCTTTTGAATGTATTTTGTTATGCAGTTCAGCCTCTTGGAGAAGCGCTGCTTGTTTCAACAGACAGCTCTAGAAAGCAGGCTGCTGCAGAATTACATCATGTGGTACCCGTGTCAGTGTCCTGTAAGGTCAACATTTTCTTACTGAGAACATTACTTTTATCTCAAGATGATGACACGGCATTCCGAATGGAAAAGCAGTATTAATTGGAGATGATTCTCCTGTTTTCTCACTCTTCGTTTTACTGCCTTTATGAAGCTTCAAAAACTAGCCAGTTCTTTGTAAAGCAGCTGACAGAGTACTAAAACATTCTCCCAATTTTACCGTTAGATGACAAAACTAAGTATTTCTGCACCAGAAAGTACTTTTAACCACAACATCTGAATTAATGAGTCTTCTCTTGCTAACATGCTTTAGAAGAATCTCACTCTCCAGTTGCTACCAACTGAGAATAAATCGAAGTTCTAGCCTCAGAAATTCAATACTGCAGCAGTAAAACTCTTACACCATCTTCACAGGTCAGTTAAAGAGAGAAATGTCAGAATTAAACAGTTCACACACTTCACAGTTTGGTGATTCTCTTCTCTTGCACAGTTAAGTGCCCAAATCTATAACTCTGCAGTTGTTTTCAAAGTTTCTCATTATTTTCATGTAGAGAAAAGGAAAAATAAGATGAGAAGATGCCTTTTGTTTGACAGAAGCAAACAGCTGTTGTGATACAGAAAAGGGAAACAAAATCTACAAAATGAATTTTTATTAAATGAAAGAAAATCTGTTCTGTGGGTCAAATATGAAATAGAATATACAAAAACTTTACATCAGATCTCTTTTCAAAGAAAGTAAATCCTAACTAGACTGAAGTAGCACTCGTTCTGTCCAAGAACAACACAAATGGATGAATATGCTTCTTACGGCAGTACAGGATCACACAGTATGCTGTGCTAAATTTCTGGTTACAGAGAAGTTAAAAATCTAAACGGTGTCCCTACAGAATCCAACTACTCCACAAAGTAACTTAAAAACAATACTTTTGATCATTACCTCAGAAGCAAATGACAAATGAGTCAAGTGCAGAGTTTACATACGCTTGCATACGATGTTCTCTGTTTCTATACAAATATAGACTGCTTTTTTTTTTTTTAATTATTATTTTATTTTAAAAATCCTTTTATATTTGATAGCATTTGTGGAAAAGGATGATCAGTTCATCAGGTTCCAGGCAATTCCATTTACTTTTACCTCATCTGTTTTTTAAGATTGTTACCAATAAATCACAGACTGCAGTATTTTGAAAAGTTGCTGAATGCTGAAACGCAAATCTCTGTATTACTGTCCTGTGTATGAAGGTTCTGCAGAGCTTGTAACATGTCTTTGGCATAGCACACCAAGTCCCGTTTAATACTTTTTTTTTTTTGTTTAAAAAAGTATATTTTCCTTTAGTAAAACACCTTAAAAACATCTATTTCTGATTTTGCAAAATAACGTGTCACCTCTTGTGCTGCTTTGCAAAATATACACACACATTTTGGAAAAACATTGAGCACTGACATAAGGGACTCATCTGAAGTCTGATCTGCTTATGAGAAGTAAAATAGAAACTCCATCTTCTGCATGAACGTCACATGAAGTCATTCAATTCAGCTTCGAGTGCTGCTGCCATTTCATCTGCTTCAGAACTGCTTCCTTCCTCATCTTCATTGCTAGATTCCTTACTGGATTCACTGGCAGCATCGTCTTCATCCAGTTTGCGCTTATGGCCCCTGAAAGGACAGACAGACAAAGTCCGTGAGTCAAGAATCAAGGTATCTGACTGTTTGTTAACACACACCGCTATTCTTTGACAGAAAGAGAAAAAAAATAGGGCTAAGGACTCATATTTTTTCAGCTCTAGCCAAAATAAGGAAGCCCTTACTTTCAAATGGACTGACTACTACCCCCACCATTGATTTTTAATTGCTTTTCTTTACTGCGGGTCTGGGTGTAAAGTGCTGCTGATTTCATTTCTCCCGTTCCTCTGAACAAGGAATGAAAACAAAAAGTGTAAGACTGTCTGAAAAAAAAAAAAAAAAATCAGTTAAATAATTTAACCCCCTCTCATGTCACAAAAGAAAATGTTAATTCTCCCATGAGAATGAGAAATTACCAGAATTCATTATATTTTGTCATGTGATTATGAAATATCTGAGTACCTCCTTTTTGTAAAAATTAAACCTCAACTGCTCAACCACTCTTACTGCACGAGCTTCTCAACATGTGCGATTTATTCTTCCTTTCTGTATCACTTTGAAGCAACACTGTCAGTCTGGACAACACATTTCTTTGTGCCTCCAGAGAATTAGCAAGATTAAACAGGAAGCTGATGTGCACCACACTTTGCTGGAAGGATCACATTCCTGGTTGTGAAAGATCTCCAAGAAAAAAAACTAACACTTCAACTGGGACAAAGCCATAAGCAGAAGAATTTGAAGATTTGTGGAATCCTAAAATCTTTCTTCTTTGCCAAAACAGAATTTTATATCAGACATACACTTCTGAGGCAAAAATAAAGTTGAGATTTTGCACAGAATTCCAAATGAGCTGTAGAAATACCTTCAAAAATCATTCCTTGATCATTTGATCAAATTTCAGAGAAATATGCTCCAAGAGGGTCTCTCGAAACAAACTTCTAAGAGTATAGACAAGTACCATACAGTCAGAAAGAGCTCTGATGAATACTGACTTGAAATACATACACCCAAAAGAAACAAACACAAAGATTAAAAGTCAAACTCGCGAGCTTCTAAGCAAAACTGAAAGACAAAGCAATTTCTTTACATAAAAAGACATTCTTATTATTGTTCTTCCAGAGGCATTAATTCTCAGAAGAGCAGACTACTTGCCACTTGATTTGTTGGCTGGTTCACTGACCCCTGACTTTTCTCTTTTCAAATCAGGGTGCGATGTCAGGAGTGGGTCTGAATCAGAAGAGGAGCAGCACTGTGTTACTGTGTCTTTCCATCATGCCGACCCACTGGGACCAGAAGATGCACTGCTGCTTTGCTGATTACTTCCTCACGATGATGGTGGATGTATTTTTCTTCTCGTACAGAGTGGCAGGAACAAGTCTGCAGATGACACAAAACTTGAGGAGTTGCTGAGATCCCAGAGAGTCATGAAGGCCCCAAGAGGGACTCAGGCTGAAGGAGAAGGCTGGCAGGAACCTTACAAAGTTAACAAGAAAAGGTGCAGAATCCTACTACACCTGGGGAAGGAACACCACCAGGCATCAGGACATGCTGGGAGCTGGGCGGCTGGGAAGCAGCTTGGCAGGAAAGCACCCGGAGTGCCTGGTGGACAGCAAGTTGAACACATGCTAGCATGGCGACTCTGCCACAAAGAAGACTTCAGGAGAACTCTGGGCAGCATTAGGTATCATCAGTAGGTCAAGAAAGGTGATCCTCCTCCTCTGCTCAGCGTTGGTGTGGCCACAACAGCAGCTCTGGGCTCCCAGGTACAAGAGAAAAATGCAACTATTGGAGAGAGTCCAACAAAGAACCACAGAGATGATGACAGGACTGAAGCATCGCTCCTATGAGAAAAGGCTGAGAAAGGTGGGACTGTTCAGCACAGAGGGAGGTGCCCGAAAGAAACGTGCAAAGAGTGCTGAGCCAGGCTCTTCACAGTGGTGCCCAGTGACAGGACATGAGGCCATAGGCACACACTGGAACACAGCAAGGTACCCTCTGAACACCAGGAAGCACACCTATGCTGTGTGGGTGACAAAGTAGTAGCACGGACCACTCAGATTGCTGGTGGACTGTCCTTAGAAACTTTCAGAATCTGTCTGGACATGATTCTGGGTAGCTTGCTGTAGGTGACCCTGCTTGAGCAAGGAGTTGGACCAGATGACTTCCAGAGAGCCCTTCCAACTTCATTTGATCTACGACTGTGATTTCGTGTGTAATAACCCTGTGAGGTAAGGCTGAAGCCTTGGTTTTAAAACCTGGTATCTGAATTCTTAAGAAAAAATGGGGTGAGGTGAAAGCATTTCCTGCACATTTTGCTATCTAAACTAAAACGTGCTAAGGGAGTTATAGGGTACTATAAATGCAGCTTAATACACAAGGAAAAACAGCCTCTCAGGCATATTAGTTATTTCTATGCAGCCTACACTAGTGCACAGCTCAGATGGAGAAGCACCCAAACTGAAAACGTTCAGTTAGAAGAAATCTTTGCACATTTCCATTACATGTTATACAAGTTGGAACTTGTGTTTTACTTATTTACTTCAAAATGATTTCAGCCTGGAGAGACACAGCACGGTTTTAGTCATTAATGACACTATTAAGCTGGAGAAAAACTAATTGCTGAATAAAGAAAGCCAAGTCTTACTCAGCAAAGCAGAATACATCACTGCTGAACAAGTAGTAGATCAGAAGTATATCCTTAGTGCTAACTGAGCAATAAGATAAATAAAAACTCAGGAGGAATCTATAGAACAGTGTTCACTGTAGAACAGAATCAGTTTTGGAAACCAACCAAACCAACTGAAAAATAAAATTTACAGTCTGGCAACAGATACTGCAAATCTAGTGGTATCCAACTCAATACCAAAGAACCTGTAGGAAAATATCCAGTAACTCACTGCTAGTTGATTATTCCTGAAAGTGAGCAACTATTTATTTACAGAATAAACAAGCCAGAAGTCAGCAGAAAACGCAGCAAACCTGTCTTCTCATTTCAATTTACTCCAGAGCAAATATATTTCAGTGAGAACAATCAACAAAGAGTACATGCCTGAAATGTTCAGTTTAATTTGTTAGTTCAAGATTGAAATACCACCTACAAAAAGTCTTCACAGAAAACTTGAAGAACATGCAGCTTCATGTTAATCCTCTGCCATAAGAAAGGAAAAAGTCCTTTCTTCATATTTAGGGAGAATGCAAACAAAAATGACTGAGTATCATTAACTTCAAAAACAAACAAACTTTCCAAAAGGCAACTTTAAATATCTGACAGCTCTGTGAGAATCTTTTTTCTGTACCTTGTTTCAAACAACTGCAAAAGAAATCATGTAAGAGAATCACAGAATGGCTTGGGTTGGAAGGGACCGACCACAGATCTACAGCTAGAATTTAAATAAATCATCACTTAGACTCTTGAACTCCAAATATTCACATGCTCCACTCCTACTTTAGTGCTAAGCAGCGAGCTTGTAAATCATTGAAAACTGACCTGTTTTTTCCAGTGGATCCTAGAATTGGTACAGTAACAAAGCAACCTACAGACTAAAGATCTTTAGGTTTTTTTTTCTTTTAATAAACAATTTGCTTATAGCACTGACATCATGAATCGGGACTTAAAATGTGGCACCAAACACAGCCAAGGTACTCTCTGATGAGTATATTCACATAGCACCTGTAAGCACTTCAGAAGGCAATGGTTTGAAAAGGAATTCTAAAACAGCTGCTGCTTTCCAACAGCATGCTACTGCAGCCCAGGCAGCATCGCTGCAAGGCTAACTATGCTGCCCCACACATGCTTCTGAAATCCACTGCTGAAAGGCTCTGGCTTCTGTACACATACAGTCCACAGTGTTCTGCAGACTCCTTCTGTGACACAAAGAAGGGCAATGCTAAGTTCTGCGAAGAGTCAGGAGTCTGACTGCCTTCCACAGGACTTCCACTTGGAGAAATTCAGGTAACAGATGTCAGGAACTAGAGCTCTTAACAGTGAAACTGCTCTTTAACCGATTCTGAGGATGCCAGCCCAGCGCCTGCCTATAACAAGATTAAAGGACGCGAGAGCTGAGAATACATTATATAGGACAGGCAAGATGATTAAACTTTATTTCAGATCTTCCAAGTTCTGCTTGAAATAGGTATTTCTTGACATGACAACATCTTTTATGCACTACTGATACGTTAGTATGTATTTGCCTACAGCAGACCTATAAGACATACGGCTCAGGTGTGCAGCTGAAGCAATTTATCTTATACACCTGTGCCAGAGTACTGAGCTGTATGTCCTGGCAAAGCAGGCTGCCAAACACATGGCTGAGTGCTGCAAGCAGTGATAACTCCATCTTCACAGACTGGAGTGAATGTTTGTACCGCACCCCAATGCCATCACAATCAAGATAATATTTAGCATCACAGGAAAAATGCCAGACGCCTAACATGAACTCATTCAACATTTTCTGCAGAGTTACATGATGATCCAGAAATCTAATCCAGAGAAAAATGCACAGGGTTATGATTATTGCATAGCTCCAGGATGCAGAAAGAAATTGTGGAGCACACTGTCAATGCTGTAAATCTACCAATTCCGAACAGTAGCTCAAAAATCATTCTGAGCTTACACAACAGCGATGTCTGACTGAATTTATTGGTTGCAGCAACTCCGAAGTTAAAAAAGCTACTCTGAAAACTTCTAGAAGAGTGCTGTAAGTAACTGGAGCTTTCTAGATCTCTGAAATGCACGTGTTAATGTACATCTAAAATGAAAGGAAGTTTTTGAGGACAGGAAATCACAGAGAGTTTAAAAGAAATACATAAATTCAGAAATACATCAATAGGAATAATTAGTAAATTTTACTAACATAGTCCACTTGGCAAGGCATATTTTTCTGATATTTAGGCAAAAAGGAGAATCTAATAACTCTCTCCCTCCACTGAAAATTGCTATTTCTTAACATCTAAATGTTTGTTCAGGTTATTAAAAAAACAAAAACACAAAAACAAACAAACAAAAAATCTTAAAAGAAAACCAGGGTAGCAATAAAGCTTTAAAATGAGACTCAATTTTCCTCCCACCAAACTAATACTAATGACACTGAATAAAGCAAACCTGAGAAGTTGGATTTATAGTTTTGCTCATACTACTGAATCACAGGTAAGTAAATTATACCTGTGAAATATTACCTATTATTTAATTAACTTCAAATTATTAGAAAATGATTCATTTAGTTGTTATAAGAAAACAATTTAAAACTTATAACATGGATTATTTCTTCCAAAGTAAAATGTGACAGTGAAAGCACTGTGTCACATAACTAATACTCCTGCCATTGATTTGCAGAGGACAACAGTAAATTAAATTTCCTGGTAAGTACGTGGAAAGTCAGACTGTTATGTGACATTTTTATAATGGAAAACGCTCAAAAGTGTTCTGGCGTATTATCTCTCAATCTTATTTTAAAATAGCAGGAACAGAACGATCTGTTCACTTTTCCTGAACAACTTTACAGACTAACTGCATTTGAAATAAGACCTACCAACATGGGAATAAGCCAATACTCAGAGAAAACAAATAATAATAAAAAAAAAGCACATCAGTCAACATATGATTATTTTAAAACTGAAACAGACCTTGCTATTTGAATCAGGTTCTCTCTCCAGCTTTATCTAGTTTGCAAATGTTACTGATCTGACAACAAATGCTATCAACTTGTGCTTCTCAGACTGAAAGTAGTCTATATGCATTTGCAAATATAGAAAGCCTAGAGACTTGTGTCACTCTGTTTTGTCACAGGAAACACTAGAGGAGACAGGCAGTAACGAAATACTAAATCTTATATGAAAAAGCACATGACTGCTCCAGGGAAACAGAATGTCACTGATGTTTTCAAAGCAACACACTGCATATAAGGTGGAATACTCGCATCAAGCTAACAGAGTGCACCCTCAGTTTAAAGATTTATATAAAGATGCCACTGGAAAACTATGCTTAGAATCCGCCTTTCCTGTAATTTCAGTTGGATTTTGTTCTAACACCCAGACACTGAGGAGACTCTTCAGAAGAAAACAAATTACGCACCATTAAGCATCTTTATAAATAAAGATATAATATAGCTTATAACACGCTAACTTGTACTAATGAAGGTGGCTGGAAGCAGGATTTGATGCCACTGGCTTTAATAATCATTTTGTGGATTTCATAAAAGCTGAACAGTAGTGCAGAGTTTTGTGTTAATTAAATTCTACATCAAGCAGAGGCGTTTTTTCCTGTATTTTTTTTTTTTTTTTTACAAATCCCTATGGAGAGATAGGAACAACTTTGGAATGCAACGACATTTTGAAGGAAGCAGAGGAAATATCTCTCTGTAGAATAAATCAAATCTCTGCACTGAAGAAAAGCATGAAAAAGAGGAAGAAAACACTGTCTTCAAATGCATGTGTCACGGTTTCATGATTTTTTGTTATCAGTATTCCACATCGTAACATCATGTAGTGCAGTAGGAGTTAAAGAGTTAATGCTCTACTTCCATGGATCATTGATGCTTCCAAGTACACCCGTCTCAGGAGAGAACAACTACGTACCCCAGAGGCTTTGAGTTACTTCACATTCTTCTATTTCCCGTTCAGAGGGAAAGATAAAGCTGTCAGTAAGTCACAAGATCCCTCTCTTTTCCCTTTCTGCTTGACCCAGCACCGTGTGCTCCCAGCTATCTGACCTCTGGCATTAGAGTAAGGTTTTTGGACATTTCTCTCTCATTTTATTGGACTTACCAACTTCAATTCCAAATATACTGTGTTACATTATGTTAGCTTGCATTCCTATATCTCACTTAGTAAATTAGCTTTCCCCCTCAGATCACTGCTGCTATTTTGTTTTTAGGCCCATCTCTCCGCCCTTTCCTCCTTTCCCTTTCTTGGCACGTGGCTCCCCTCACCCCACTTGTCATGGACCCAGGCCAAACTGGCCTGTACCACTGACAACACATACATGAAGTGGTAAATGCTGCAGGCGATCCCTGAGAAGAATCATGACATTTTCCTCTATATCTGACATACTAAGTTCTACTTGAAAAATAGAGATGGACAAATACAATGGCTGATTACACGCTTGACTGAGCTAAATTTCTGTTGCTTGCAATAGCTAATTCTAAATTTGTATTCCTTTTATCACTTAGCTGATTTTAAATTAGATATTCACAAATTAGCTTAATGTGTATGTATCTAAGTTATGGGCTAAACTAATTTATAGATAATGCTAAGATGATCTTGTCAAGGTTTGTAACTCTAATTTTTACTATCACTTTGTTTTAAACAAATTATTGAGTTTAAATTGCAAATAGATAAAAACAGCATTCTTTTAGGATGTTCATTCAATCAATGATGGCTCAAGAAAATCAACTAAAGATAACACAAAACACATCACCCACTCTGTATGGATAACAGAGCTATCACAGTAGGAGCACAAAATAGACTTAAAACTCTAGAATGTTACACTAAGTCCAAGAGAGGTGTATATGCATGCTCTTTCCATATACATACTCTGTTTTATGCAATGAAGATCCACTTCTACTAGCTTGCTCCTGCCAAGAAAGGGAATCCTTCAATGACTGAAGCTGAATTTCATTGAAGTCCCTGAATTTATTGGCTCTGCTGCTGGCCTACTGATGTGGCAAACCACTTAAATTCTCCAGCAGCAACAAAACTCAAGTTACCCACTTCTGCTATGTTACAGTTAGCAGTTTTTTTTCAATGAGTAGGTCAGCTTAAGTACTTTTTGTATAGATGTTGCACCATTAGAGCTATTAACAAGAGCGCAAGTGGTACTGTGGAGACTGTGGTAATGCTAGGGATGTGAGAGTGAGACTGTCCCTGGCAATGAGCTCCTGGATTTGTTCTTTGATACCATCATTTTACTGGAATGATTGCTTGACTAGCAGCTCTGCTTCTTTATCAGAAAAATCTACCACTCCCAAGAGCGAGATATGCTACAGACTACTCAACACTTTCCTTCCCCTCATTCCCTCCTCGTTCAAATTTACCCGTGCTGCCACCTTAAATTTTTCTTCATTTATTGTTTCATACAATAAATCTTTTCTCTGTGTAATACAATTAATTTGGGAAGACTTTTTGGAGACAAAATAGCTGTGAAATACAAAGCTACAAAACACGGAACCTAGAAAATAATTTAGCCGTATGAAAAGTTATATTTAAAGTCATCACATCACTTCAGCTGATTTCTACTCTGCCCTGGTAAGGCCACGTCTGCCTAGTTCTGGGCTTCTTAGTTCAAAAAAGATAGGGATCTTCCAGAGAGAGCCCAGTGGAGGGCCACTAAGGGGCCTAGAGCATCTCCAGTATGAGGAAAAGTTGAGAGGCCTGGAACACTTCAGCCTGTAGAAGAGAAGACTGAGACTCTCATCACTGTATGTAAATATCTGAAGTGTGAGAATCAAATGGATGGGGCCAGGTTCTTTCCAGTGGTGTGCAGTAGCAGGACAAGGGGCAATGGGCAAGAAGTGGAACACAGGATATTCCACGCAAACAGGCTGCCCAGGGAGGTTATGGAGTCTCCTTCTCTAGAGACATTCATGACTCTATACTGGATGGAACTGTTTGCTGCGTGTAACACAAGTGCTCTAAATTGTAAGACAGAGCAAAATGATTTCCCTACTGTTCCCCTCATGGGACTGAACACTCAGAGCTCAGGATGGCTTGAGAGGACTGGTCAGAAACATTTTGCTTCAGAAGAAAAGGTGACATTTCCTTATAGATCTTCACTGCCCTTGTCTTCCTCCCCAGCATGCCTATTTGGCTGGCTTTAGCCGTTCACCAAGCAGTATGTCTTTTTCAAATTCTTCCACTAATCTGGCAAGCTAAGTTGGAGCTGCAGATAATAAAGGTGGCAGAATAGTATGCATCCCAAAAGCTGATCTTTAAGCAGCAAACGCTGGGAATTCCTTACTCATTTCTTAGTTACTTGCAGCCTTCATTTCTTCAAACGTGAACTGTGCTTTTTGAATTTTTTTCATCTACATAAGACATCAGAAAGAAATCTCCCAGCTGGACTACAGAGCCAGTTATCAGGTAACCACTTCCTATCATTCAGAAACCTCTCTGCTAGTACCCACGAGATTACTCTGAACAATCCCACAGGCAAGAATCTTCAGAAGCAGCGTTATATATCAAGAATTCCCCCTGTCTGGGTGCTCAGGCTGTGTCAACAGCCAGCTCCTTCCCAGGGCTTGGGCTCTGTTGGGATCTCATCAGCACAGGCTCCACTATGCTTTCTTTCACCTCTGCTGTAGGTTTTAATAACTTGCCCTGGGCTCCTCTGCCTCCCAGGTAGCCAACTCTTTCGTTAGTTAATGGTTCTGTAGAGACGAAAGGCAATGACCGTGGAAAGATTTCTACTTCCAATGCATTGAAGCATTGGTGACAAATCAATTTCATGACTTCACACAGAACTCCTAAGTTATACAGGCATACACCAAATCATTACAGGTGGTAAGTCAGAAAAAGGAGTATGTAAGAATAACAGAGATTCCTTTACACACTTTCGTATTCATTGGAATATTTGATGAGACAAATAAAACTCTTACATTTGACAACCTACATTATAGTTTCAAACTTCTGCTGCTGTAAACGAGAAAAAAAGGACTATTTTAGATTCTCAGTTCATTTTGCAAATACCAGCACACTTCTTATAGAATGCATAAGTAAAGCCCATTTAGTGTTAAAGTAGTCAAGAAAATAAAGAACTTTTGTGACAACAGTTCCTTAATTTTAGTAATATATGGAAGACTTTTAATCATCCGTCCAGGCATTACAACAGAAAGTAAAAGAAGTCAAAGGCACATAGTCGTTCTAATCAGACTATTTAAAAGCATTTTCAAGATTCCCACCTGACATAGTCCAACATACAGACAAAGTAGAGATTTAAAATACGTGTACCAAAAGTACTGTTGTATGATTTACACTACAGTGATTTGAACTCTTTGCATTGTGGAGAGAAATGTGAAGTTAGCACAAAACTGAGTTAAAATATCTCACAGAAGTTCAAATCACTCCTTTTGAGCTTTCTACTGAATTGTGAAAAAATATTTAAAAAACTGTAATAGCTTACACTGCTCCTGATGTAAAATTAACTAAATTTAGGTCATCCTTATAGTGAAGAAAACCTTGCATATTATACCACCAAATGCTAGAGAAACTTTTGGCAAAAGTAACATCATATCCATATGAACAGATAACTAATTGGAAAAAAAAAATCCCAGAAAAATGAGAAAAGCTTAAAGAAAAATCCTACTACTATTTAAACTGGATAGGTTTGATTTAAAAAAACAAAAGCATCAACATATTTTAATATCGTGCACCTTACTGAGAAACAACGTACATTCAATAGTTTAGGAATACCATATACAAAAAGTAGTTCAGATGTTCTTGCCAAGAACTACTGTACTGCAAGAAGACAGCAAAACTGAGCGACACACAGCCAGTGCCTCCACTATGGTACCTGCCGTGTAAGATTTCTGGAGAAAGAACTGCTAGTGATAAAAATGAAGTTTATAAGGACAAGAACATCATCACTGACCACAGAATAATAATTAACAGCATATTCCCATGTTAATTTTATTCTCCTGCTGCAATTATTACTGGGCCATAATCACCTATGAAGGCCAAGGAAGCATTAACGATGTATGCTAAGCAGCACAGCTGGCTATCTTAGGACAGGTGCTGTGGATGTAATGTGTAAGTGAAATACTTGTCATTTTACTGTTTTTGGAATGACACATTAGCATCTGTGCTTTAGAGAGACGCTATGCTTTTATACAACCAAAGCTGAAGTGCAAGTACACAGTATCATCCAACTAGTTGAGCTGTGCATTCATTCTGCACCAAGCTTTGCTTGGGAGAAATTGAGAACTTATACAGTGTATAGCTAGTTTCCTAAAGGCCTTAAAGAGGATGAACATCTCTATTTTAGTGGTGAAAAAAACCCCCAAGGAAACTCAGCAGCCTGACACTTTTAGCAAACACGCATAAGCTGTGCACTTAGGAAACAGAGAACCAGTAAACCTGTTTCAGCCTCACGATCTAAATGTGAAGCAGCACCTTGGTTAATTTTAGCTCTAGTTAATAGTCTAAATATAATAGTCTAAATGTGTGAAAGTTTACACTCCTGCTGTACTCCTGAAACTTTTTCTTATCCAGTTAATGATCTGATGCTTTCCAAAATGCACATTCTGATCTGATGCTTTCCAAAATGCACATTCCTCTTTAATTAACAGATCCAGTACAGGGCTTTAGAAATAACCCATCAGTTAGTAGCTCAGAGTTTCAGAATCTGTAAGCAGCACGTCCTTCTGTGATTTCCCAAGGCAGACTTTCTATCTCTTGAGCTACTTATCAGCAAAGCGTGCTTACAGTCTCTGAATAAAAACCTTCAGCTTTAACAGTTGAATATGTACACGTTTGTTTCTCTATTGATTTCTCCACCTCTCAACATGCAACTAGGTGCATTTGCATTCTTCAGTAATTTTTCAGGATTACCTTTCATTTGAGAATCAGTAATTTCTACCTGGAACTACTTTATGAAGGAAACAAATAAATCAGGATACATCCATGAGGGGAAAAAAAAAAAGACTTGCAGAATGTCACCAAAAAGTAGTTGCATACACGTTTAATATAAAGCTTTCTCCATTTTGACATAGTTACTAACAAGTGCAATAACTGGAACCTACGAGTTCTCAAATCGATGAATTATATTTGAAAAGCTTTACTCATATGCAATGTTTTTGTTTTGGTTTTTTTTTTTTTTGTGACAGAATTATCATTAAAATGCATTTTTATTGACATACTAGAGAGCCCAACAATGGACCACAAAGACAACAAAAGGACTAGAGAATCTCTCCTATGCTGAAAGGCTGGGACAGCTGAATCTACAAGAAGACTTGGGGATGATCTCATCTATGTACATAAATCCCTGAAGGGAAGGTGCAGAGAGGATGGGGCCAGGCTCTTCTCAGTGGTGCCCAATTACAGGACAAGATGGAATGAAAAGTAGAACACAGATGGCTACATCTGAACACCAGGAAGAAATTCTATACTGTGTGAGTGACTGAGCACTGACACACAGGTTGCCCAGAGAGGTGGTAGAGTCCTCCATACTCGGAGAGATTCAAAGCTATCTGGACGTGGTCATGGATAGCTTGCTGTAGGTAGCCCTGCTTAGGCGGGGGGTATTGGACTAGACAGCCTCCAGATGTCCCTTTCAACCTCAACCATTCTGTGATTCCAAGAATCTGCTATCATCTTCTCATCACTGCAGTGCTACTGGCTCACTTTCCTAGCCATTTTGAAAACTGTCTTGCAGTTATTTCATGCTTCTTAAACAAGGAACAAATACAGTAAACTATATGATCATACAATAGCGTGATGTCAGGTAGATTAGACCTGCAGAGATAGAAAATCATTAACAATTTCCCTGTTACAGGATCCCAGTTCTGAGTAGTTTGGCAACCACTTGAGTGCCAGCAGACTCTGAGGAGGCAGTATTCACCACGGTGCCTCATTGCCCACATCTGCTCCCCCCCTCCTCCACCCAAATATATTCCAAATCGCCTGGAAAAACAGCTGTATGCTAGTCCTGTGTCCATCATAAGAGCACCAGTGCACAGTGATGGACAAACAGCTTGATGACTTATTATAGTATTTACTTTTCCCCTTCCATTTTCTATTGTTTTCAAGATCCTTATGGTATATTTTCATTTCTCTCAGCTGCCACAGCTTCCTTCAGGAAGAAGGAATCTGCTTTTGGCATATGGCATTTGAAATATGATGCTAATGTGTCATTTATTTCTTCCAGTGATAGCAACCACACAGGAACACAAACTTGCCTTTTCAACTGGTCATCAAAATGCACAAGATAAACCAATTACATGCTTCCCAGATGTCGAGATGCCAATCACAACCACTCATTACAAATTTTCCAGTGTTTCACAAACTGATCAATCAGCTCTCACACAGAAAAAAAAAGACCATGGCAAAACAAAACACAGGATATTATAAAGATGAGAAATTAACAGATCTATCTTTGCAGAACCTGAACATTTCAATCACTTGTCTTCCACGCAACTATGCATACTTAAAGACCATAGAAGAAATAGAAAACAGGCCCTGCACAGCCTGGGGTAGTTTCTGAAGTTGGAATTTGGGAAGTCAGGTGGAAAGAGGGCTACTTGCAAATTCTGGAAGTGAGAAAATTTTCTCAGTCTCACGAAAGCTTCTGGAACAAAGTCCTACAGAAATTATGGAATATCAACTTCCACCAGCTTTCCTTCCAAGTGAAACATTCCCTTTGCTCATCTGGGCTTCTTTAGCTTCTCTCTAGTTTTATGCCTACATTTCTGAACGTGGATAAAACAAATCTTCAAACAAGAAAACACAGTAGTATACCACTGAAAACACCAAGCAGGACTATGACAATACAGTAACAGAACTGAATAATTTCCAGCTTCCTGATTTTTTCAATACTGCAACATTTAAAAAATTACTCACAGATCTAAAACTGAAGATAATACGAATTGCCTTGTTCTTGGTTCTTGCTCTTGTCTTTCATAGAATCTTTAGCCACAGTGAGAGTTGCCAAAGAGGTATACAATCAGAAAAAAAAAAAAAAAAACCCACCTCATTGTCACCAGCAAGAAGTACTGTTAGTCTACAACCCAAGCCTATCTTCTAAAGATCCAAATTCTAGCTCCTATACGATTTAGGGCTAGAAATCAAATGCAGCTTTGAC
This sequence comes from Callipepla californica brunnescens, assembly GCA_023055505.1. NCBI lineage: Eukaryota > Metazoa > Chordata > Aves > Galliformes > Odontophoridae > Callipepla > Callipepla californica. The sequence goes on from JALIRH010000053.1 coordinate 1,957,058, forward strand.
AAAGGTTTGAAAAGGTTTTTAAGATTATATCATACTCAAGCCTAATATGCATGAAATAATGAAGACAACATTTTACTCAGAAAATATACTGCAGAAAAAGTAAATGTTTATATAATTTACAACTAGCTCAGCTTTGTCTAAAATTGTAATTAAAAATAAAATCATATTTTGTACATCAAACTTCTGTTGAGCTGCTTGTTTCCCCAGGTAAACAAAGACTTATTTTACTGAGAAATGAGTTTTAAACATGGCAGCTTTTCTGAATAACTGGGACCTGACTGAGTCACCTCTAAGTTTTTCTGAAGACTGCAAATGTAATTCACATAGATAGCCAATAGATGGTTTTCTAATATAAATAATTTACTCAGTGTAATTGCATATTTTACAGCTAATAACACCATCATTTTCTGAGTACACAGCACATTTAATCTAACATAAAAGTACTGTTTTACCTATCTAAATCAAAACTTAAGAAAAATAAGCAGAAATAACATGCTTACATGCTTGAAAAACATTTCATTTAGAAAAACAGCATCTGCCGTATTTTACACTTGATATTTTTCATTGCTTTAGGTGCCCACAAAGAAAATGTAGTAAGCAAGTTTTATTTAAGAAATGAAAAGCACTTAACTTCAGTCAACTACAAGGTTAAAAAGGATACGCTATGGCATATTTTCAAGTACAAAGGTTTGGGGTGTATTAGATGTTGATGTTTTTGATATTACACATTCTTACAAACAACAGATTACAGAGGTAAAGCCAACTGTAATACTGCAGAGAAAAAAGCTACGAGGCCAGCTGTAACCCCTTCTAACCCCAACTTAGTGGCTATTTGGATTTAATTCCTCAGGTTATCTCTCACAATTTTCTTCATATCCACATGAACACCGTGTACCAACATGACTAGTGAGCAGCTGGAAACACAACAGTCATTTAACATGCGACTTAGCTAAACTTGTAGTAGGTAGATTTTTAGTAACAGCTCGAAAATGTAGGCCATTAAATTCATTAACAAGTCTGAAGATACGGATGTCTCGTCTACTTAATTGAGTGCTCATGTGAAAACTAACTGATGCATACATTTCACTAAGTAGCTGATTTTACAATTCATCAGTGACACTGTTATTTAAGTAAATTCCCACATGAAATTTTAAAATAAAATGGTGTACTGCAAAGTATCAACACTGAAATTATCAAAAAGAAATAAAAAGTCATGGTTACTGCCTAGATATGAGGCTACCAGAAATGATAAAACTGGATACAACACATAGCGAAGGTTAAATGGAATATCTGAGTTGAGCTACTTACATTTGCCTCATCAACACTGTATGTACTGAAGAAATACATTCAGCATTGATGCATATGAGCCTTATAACTGATTAAAGATAGAAACAGCATTTTATTTTGAGCTAGCTCCAATCTCATCCTGAGACTTGAATGTTCATTAGCAGCCTGAACATAGCATGGAGGTTCTAAAAGCTAAATCCCAACCTACATTCATGTAAAGGAACTGGTTCACATACTCTATGGCCTCTCTGGGATGTGCACCAAAGCATGGCAAGCACTGACACAACCTCAAGTGTAGCTTCAAAGACAAGACTCCTGATTTGATCTTACCAATGTAGACTGAACCCTTATGCACGAGAGCACAATACTGCTTGCTCCTCCTAAAAGCTGTGTGCCACATACTCAGACATGAGCTGCTTCAGTTTTCACTACTTCTTTCAAACACTTACCATGACGGGTAGCTAGTTTCTTCTGTAATTTGAATAAATTAGAAAGAAATCATACATCTACACAACTCTAGCGCTAATGGTTTAATCCATCAAGAATCCCTATACCGCACAGTCACAGTATCATTGTCAGTCCTTGTCGTGACTTACACCAGCTCTGGAAATGCAACCACTGATCTGAGGTTACCCAAGCATAAAAAGGAAAAATGTCCAAGAGCTCCACAGTGAAAAGAACTTACATTTTATCAAGTCCCTTGCAAAAAACAAACAAACAAACAAAAAACCACTACCTGATAGAACAAATTCTCAGCTACAAAACATGATTTTTCACGTCATAGTCACCACAATTAACTACTATTCACTGCAGCGGTGATGAACAAGAGTCTATGTGACACACTCATAAACATCTGCACCAGTGCAGGTGACCCACGGTTTCACAGCTGCCACGACAGTGTCGTTGCTAGGAAAATGATGCTCACACAGCAGACATTACTATTAAAACAGTCCTCCTAATTTTCGGAGCTAAGCAATATTTTTATACTGTACCTGATTATAATACTAGTTGGTAATTATACATTTGGAACATGGATCATTACATAAACAAAATCACAGCTGAATAGCTAGTTTGGCAGCATATAAAATATCCTAATGCTGCACAGTAGAAATCAAGTAGCAGTTACAAAACTTTTCCTTTTTGGAGATGAGTGACATATAAAACAGAAGATTATTCAAAACCAAGTCAAGAATAAACCAGCTGCATTACAGAAAATTTTATTTCATGTTTCTGCTTTTTTTTCCCTGAACAGCTGGAGTATTTTAAACTACGAATTACAGTTTTCTAGACTTGTCCACAAGAGCTTTTCTACATCAGATAATAAAACTTAATTACTTTAAATGAGAAATAGAATAGAAAACTTTTTTTTTTTTGTACTATTACAGCAGAAAAAAAATTAAACATAAAAGCTAAAAATGGAGGATACACAGATCTGCTCTGAAGGTTTTAAGATATTAACAGGAAGATAACTTCTCTCTAAAAACCAAGCAGATTAGGAGAGCTCGTATATCTCAAAAATCCCCCTGTGGAACAGTTTGCTCTGTAAGATAGCATTTAATAGCAAAAGAAGAGGAAAAATATTTTTCACTGACAATTCTGAGATTTTTTTTTTTTTTTTTTTTTTGAACTCATGTTATCCATTCAGACTTTCTGGAAAGACGTGTTCAGTTCCAACATCCTCTTACAAAACTGCCATCTCTTTTTCATGGCAAATAATACACAGGCTTCTATTTGTTGAGATTAATTATTTTAAATTTTTTATTTTTGTTTTTAAACAGAACTTTAATGCTCCTTCAGCAACCCGTTTCGTCAGGCATGCCTGACTTTTTATTCACTAGCTTTAATTTCAAATACAGTAACGTATGAAAAGTATCACATGTTTACATTCTTTTGATGGTTTCTACCTACCTACTTTCAGCATCTTCTCATCAACCTGTGGGCTGAGAGAAGAACTCATTGTGAGTAACCTTGTGGAGAAGGACTTGAGGGTTTTGGTTGATTAAAAGCTTGGCATGAACCAAGAACATGTGCTTTCAGCCCAGAAGACCAGATGATGGGCTGCATCAAAAGAGGGGTGGCCAGCAGGGTGAAAAGAGGCAACTGTCCCCCTTTGCTCTATCCTCATGAAACCCCATCTGGAGTACAGTGTCTAGATCTGGGGCCCCCAGCACAAAAAAGGTTCGAAGCTGTTGGAGCAGGACCAGGAGGAGCACAAAGACGATCAGAGGGCTGGAGCACCTGTCCTACAAAGAAAAAAAGCTATGGGAGCTGGGCTTGTTCAGCCTGGAGAAGGCTCTGGGGAGATCTCACTGTAGCCTTCCAGTACTTGAAGGAAACTTACAAAAAAGACAGATGTTTTGACAGCGATAGGACAAGAGAAAATGGGTTTCACCTAAATGAGGGGATATTTAGATAAGATGTTAGGAAGAAATTCTTTATTTAGAGGGTGGTGAGGCACTGGAACAGGCTGCACAGGGAAGTTTTGGATGTCCCATCATTGAAGGTGTTTAAAGCAAGGCTGGATGGATGGGGTCCTGGACAGCTGGCAACTCTGCCCATGGCGGGGGTGCTTGAAACTAGATCATCTTTAAGGTCTCCTCCAACCAACGTGATTCGATAATTTCTTGAAGAGAAAAACTTCTCTACTTTTATAAGGCACTCATTATACCAGATTGGAAATCTGATTTAATATTGAAAAAAAAGTGGAAAAATAAAATGTTTGGCACAGAAAGACCTCCAAGAGACAACCAAAAGATTCCAGGAAAATTATGCACAGCACAGCAAATTTGGTATTATCTTTTCACATAAATCAGTTTTGAATCCTTTGTAAAGAGATCCATGAAGCATTAAAACTCTACTTGTGGATCTAACAATGAAAGGAGAAATAAATTATTTTAGTGTAAGACATAGTCCAAGCATGACTAAGAAGCAGAATACTGCTACTATTTTACAAATATCATTATTCCAAATATTTGTGTGTAAAAGAGCTACACAATTCAATCTTGAAGGACAAAAAGATTTCTGTAAATCCTATGAAAAAATAATTCAATCAGTGTATTAGCTTCAAAATAGCACAGGGCATTAAGACCTTAAGCCTTTAACAAAGACTGTTTTCAAACTAATTTATGTTTTGTTTTGTTTTTTTAATAACTTCAGAGAACTCAGCAGTGAACCTCATTTGGGCAAGCTGCCTCAGCACATATATTTTAGAAAGACAAAATAAAGGGAATGTTAAGTGGCAAGATCATTCAACATTTCCATGGTGTGTCTGTGTGAATTCTCTAAGTCAGGTATGGAAATATGCATTTAGCTCACTAAGTCACCTGAAATTTAGATCAAGAGAGAATGCTTCACTGACTTTCATGCAATTTGTGTTCTCTACACTCCTTTAAAAACCAGCAACAAAAACAAAAAACATCTAACAACAAACAAGAAAAAACAAAACACTTTTTCTGCCCAGATAAGGAAAAAAAGAGCAGAATCAAAGAGTACTTTAAAGAGAAGTGAACAAAGCTCTAAAAATACCCAAAGGCTTATTAGTGCCTAACTGGATGGGAGGGATAGCACAGAGATGCAGTGAGATAGGGGGATCTTGTATGTCATTAACTCCCTTCATTGAGCCCAATAAACCTAATCAGAGTGAACATTTTAGAGAAATTCTGGTCAGGATCTTTTTTTGAAGGATGCTATCTCCTTGTAGATGAACTAAGGAATATTAGGCTGGCAAAGAAATATGATTTCTCTAATCTGCTCCCAAAGGACGCATTCTTTTGCCTTGTTTAACTAAATGACTTACCCTTAACAAGGCTCTTCCAGAACACAATGTAACCGCTTCTTTTCTGCTATGAGAAGAGACTACAAGAGCAGCGAGTGATCATCATAGTAACTTGCTTTCCAAGCCAGAAGTAATAAAAATCCTTCTATTTCTTCTGGTTGCTACAGAAGCAGTAAGTAGTTTTGCTCTAATAAAATGATCTAACGCTAACACCATGGTGAAAAACACATCAAAGGGTTAGTTTTGAGTTCACTTCTGTCCCACCCTTCTCCACTGAGAAATACCCAGATACATGGGCTGCCTGCAGCTGACCTTCTTTGGAGGTAAAATTCACACTAGATCTCCCATTTTTCTCCAGTAATCAGAAGAGGAAAAAAATATACATTTCTTTAGTAAGACAGATTAAAAATAATATTATTTAATAGGTCTAAATGAGTTATGGAATAACAGCATTTTCTAAGAAAAAACAGCGATGATTTACCTCATTACTGAGGAGACAAAACTCCCCATCTTTCTTGTTACACTGCTGTGGTATTAAAGAATTAAGCACACATTGAAAGATTAGATGAAAGAGACAACTGACAAACTAAAACCAAGGAAAAACATTAAATGAGGTAAACCCAGAGGACAATCCTTCAAATGGGTTTGGGTTAGCAAACTGCAACACTGCTTACACTTTGCAGTTGAAACATGAACTATTCTAAACATTTTTTAGTAAGAACATAGAATAAGTTTTTTCTAAGTGGATCTGTGGTCAGATGGCATATATTTGTGGTCGGAGAGCTTCCTTAAAGAGAATAAAAAGGTATCTAGTTTAAAGAGAGTAAGTGGGAGTAGAGAACGGAAGCACGCTGCTAGGTGGATGAAACTTTAAGAGTAAGATTTGCAGTTTGATTTTTTTTAATTCTCCACTGATAATCATAAAATGAATCCATTATAACAATTCATTTTGTCAGCGACTTTCTAGACATTTCGAACTGCTTTCCAAACCTGGTAAAATACTTCTACAAAAAAAATTCAAATAAGTAAATATACACTTAAAATAATCCAGCGATATATACTGAAGTTTTATCATAAAGATTGCTAATTAAAATCACTTAAAAGTTTGGACAGTATTTCACTCCCATCAATTCTATCTTGCATACAATCGAGGGACTGAAAAATGCACATTCTTGATTCATGGGCCACCCATTACCTGAGATCCAGCACTCTAAAATCAAGGGCTATCAAGGGTTACCAAATACTTATTTTCAAATAATGACACCCTATCTGACCCTCTCCTCCACCGCTTTTATTTTTTTTAATTACTACCATATTGATTTTGTTGTGTAGACATTTTGAGTAACATAAGAGCTTTAAAGTAAAAATGTTCCTAAATGATGTAAACAATGTTTACAATGCATACTCATTCAATAATGATAGTTCCCTGAACACTAAGTACAGAAACAAATCATGTTTTGCATGCCCAGAAAGAAAGGCCTCCTCCTTCTTAGTCTTCAAAATCACTTCCAAATAGAAGTGACATAAAAATTCTCCAGAACATCCTGCTCATGTGAAAACAGTAAGATACACTGACAATGAGAGCACTTGTTTTAGAAGTCCATCCTGGATTTCAGGCTGGAATGTTTTATTACATGAAGCTGCAGTTAACTTTTTAACTGAGTGTGTCTACCATATACAAAACACATTTACTTCAAAACTGTTAAAAATGCAAAGGCATTCAGTCATGTAAATGTGCTTATTTGCTCCTCTGAACGATGAGAGCTATTGTTACATTCGGATTAATTTGTGCCACAAGGAACCATGCATTATCTTCCAGGTTGGCATACACACAATGCAATACACACTTGTGTTGAAATAGAAGGTAGTGGAAGTTTCAATTCTTGATGACTGAAAACATCCTTTCGAATATCCACTCTTAACAGAAGCACTCCACTGGTTCAAAACACACTAGTTCACGTACTGCATTACCAGCATCAGTTAAGTTTGAACCCAGAAAAAACAAGTGCCTGTGATAAACCTGGAAACCTTCTTATGTAATAGAAAATGGTGATCGAAAGTATCAACTGCTTTCTCATTACCTGAAACATATTTCCTTCTCCTAGTTCTGGAAGTCTTAGACAAACCTGGGCTGTTCTGCGTGAAACAAGAAGCATTCCCAATGCAAAACTTTAGAAATAGAACTACCTATAAAATTGGAGTCTAAGTACATGGAAGGGAGAAGAACACACTTTCTCTACTTGGTCTACCTTAATAATAGGAATTTCCAGGAAAATACATCCAAAATGACTAATGGTAATTTTCCAAGTGAATCAACTCTTCTGATAACTAAGAGAGGAGGTGGTTGCTTGCCAGGAATTTTTAATTCTGTAGAGCTCAGGATTGTGTTTGCTTTTTGGTTTCTGGTTGTTTGTTTTTCTTTCCCTACTCAATGACCATACATTGCTTTCAGTGAAGGGTTTCCTCCTTTGATGAGGAATCTTCTTAAAATGGATTAATGATCAGAATGCCATGTAGTATTTAAGTAGGAAAATGGCATTTATCTACCAAATTATAGCAAGGAACAGTACTAATGAATACTGTGCCTGATTGTGAATGCGTGATCTCACTGGCAGTATCAACAAATGGGCTATATTTGTTCCTGAAGCTTCTTTGCATCGAATTAAGTGTGCAGAAATTTCAAGACATTGAAATAAGCTTCATTACTTAGTCTAATTCACCAACTTCTAATTGAAAAGTTGCTTCTGCAACAAGACAGATGTAACAGAGGGAAAACATTTTTTAAACTGAGACATTTTCCTCCATAATTCCACAGCCATTGCCATGAAAGGCCAACAGCCAAAAAAAATGTAGTTTTAAAAATTTACTGATTCTACAGTTTGATCCAACTCCAGTACTTAGAGTTTTCAAAGAGGGATATCTGAATGTAAAACTTACAAAAGGACGATGTATTAGGTATGACTAAATTAAATTCTGCAAAAAAAATTTGTTGTCCAGAACGACCATATACCAAAAATATTCAGACTACTGACTGAAGAAACTGTTTGGCAAAAGACATATAAATGAGAGCACAACAAAGCTGAATTTTTCTTCGAAGAAAATTTTCCTATTATCTTTAATGTGAAGTAATTGTTTACCTTATGCTTAATTCTAGAGAGAAAAATCCTAACATTTTATTGAACGTTCAAGAGTTGACAGAAGACTGAAATGTTAATCTCTTTTTCATTTTGCGGTTACATACTCCTTTAAATAAAATCTACTTCCAGGGAAAAAAAAAAAACAATTAAAGATTTCATTCTTAAAACATTTATCCTCTTGTGCATCTAAAGAAAAAGGTTCTTAACAGACAATGCCTGATGATTAAGTAAGCTATGCTGATGCAGCAAATGATACAGGAAGCAGGAAAAGATGAACTTAAGTAAAATATAATTTTTTTAAATATTTGTTGATCTTTTCCATTATCATAAAGATTAAACCAACATTATACGCAACATTCAGAGAAGCACTGTGGAAGATTATACAGTGTAGTAACACTAAGTCTTCACTCAATTTAGTGAATTACACAGATGATAAAACGGAAGATCCACATTCCCTGGCAAAATGTTTAAAATCTCATCATTTTTTTCAACTACGTTTGAGATGCACAGTTGAAAACGTCCCTCATACTCAACAGGACCTAGACCATATTCCAATAACAGTCAGTCCTGCAGTATATTTTGAGTAGAGCATTTTTGAAAAAAAGTCAGATAAATATGAATTACTGATGTAAGGAGTACTGTCTGAGAAGCACCGAAATGTGAAAATTTAAGACCCAAGACTGTCAGAGCAGAATGTCTCCAGAGTGGGAGCTGGAAGAAAAGTTATAGGAACAGCAGCAAATACATTGGCTCAATTAGCATGAGATGTGCCAAACAAGATTTTTTAGAGGACTTTGCGGGAGATTTTTTTTTTGGCAGCAAGAAAGAAAGCAGAAGTGTCATTTCTATCTTCTAGCACAGCGGCTATTAAAAGAAACTGCTTTTATATTTGAAAAAAAGAAAGCACTTAAAAGAAGCGAAGACATTCTGAAGGAAGTGCAAAAAATACCTCTCCTTTCAGAAATTTAGACTCTCTGAAAGACTTCAGATGACTCTATCCTAGTAAGTAACTTAAAATACATATTTCACTCCAAACATAATGCTTCCTATTTATTATCATTGAAACTACAACAGATACAAGAAGTACAATGACACTATTTGAGAGAGCAAATTCTAAGCTACAGAACACTGTTTTTCAGCATAATCACCACCATTCGCTGTGCATTTTTGCCAGTACTGAACAAGAGCATGCAAGCTGCATTCATAAAATTCTGCACCAGCAGAGGTGACCCGTGATCACTGAAACACACTACTGATCTCCTTCCTGTGTTCACATGCATTGTTTGGTGTCCATAAATGTTCAGCAAGCTGATGAATATCAATTGGTGTCATTTTTTCTGCGTGGTGGAATTCAGGGACACACCTTTGTTCATGCACTTCCATGTCAGATGCCGTTTGATCAGACTGCCCCTCTACTGCCATCTGTTGCATGGCCACAAAATAAAACAGAATACTAATGGGAAGGTTCAAGCTCTACTGCCATACCACCAACATTCACCCATGATGTCAAGGGTCAAGACTGTAAAATAGGAGACATTATTTTCAAGGCAGCCCTTATCCTTCTTTCTTGAATTGTAACATACATGCAGAAACTTACACTGTATATGCAAAACAGAAGAAAGCTTTTCAGAAAATAAACTACTGTCAAAGCTTAAAGTACCATTTCAGATACCTGTTGTTCTTAGAAGTATGATTTTACTATCAGTCAGGAATTTCAACTACTCTGGACTGATGCAAAAATTACCAGTAAGAAATTTTGCTCAAGGAAACAGTTCACTGATGTATACTTCTATAAAGGAAGTTTAATTTTGGTAAGAAAATAAATTTGCTAATGAATCAGATATTACTTCTTGTTATCTGACTTCTTCTATTTCATTATTCAGAGGAGAGTACTTCCCTCTGAAGCTAAAGAACATGTTCCGAACACACTAAGTACTGAAATTTCCAATTGAAAACTGAGGAAATTCTCAGCAGAACAATCGGCTTTAACAGATGTTATACAGAAGCTGTAATTACTGGAAGGAAACACTGTAAAAACGTAGGTCTTGGTATTGTGATTTGACAGCAATCAGAAGTAAGTTTTTTAAAAAGACACTGTACAAAGCTTCTGATAATGAACTGAGAAATAACAGAATCACCTAGCTTGAAAAGACCTTCAGATTACCAAGTCCAACCAGTAACTCCATCTCCTAAGTCTCATCGCTAAACCACGACCCCTTGGTACCACCTCAGTGAACACATCACAAAATATCTGATTTAGAAGAAAGGCAAGCATATGGGAACAATTGCATTTGCTGTTCAGGGCATCACTTTCCACTGGAAATTTCCAGCATCTAGGAACTAAAAGAGGCTAAAATCTCACCATCTACATAATGCTTGGCAAGTTTCTTAACAAGGTTACTTCACACTCATGTCCATTCTTCTCCCAGATATATTCTTATGACATTTCTTGCATAAGTCAGGCAACTGTCTGCTTCAACAAACACTGCATCAAAGCTCTAAAAGCAATTCTTCTATTCCAGAACAGCTTCTATAAGCAGCAGCTCAGAATAACACAAACCACATGAAGATCAAAAAGATTTAAGAACAAAAACTCATATACCTCACTTAAAATAACAGTAACCTGAAGATGTATTTTATTGTTATGCAGTTCATAATTGCAAGAGGCAGATCAGAACTCTAGACATGTCATATAAGTCAGGTAAAGAGTCATGATATTCTGTAGATTTCCAGAGTAGAGCCCAGCTAATGCCAGTCTAATAATAACAGAAATGCTAAACTTCTATATTAAAATGCTATAGTTTCCACTACTGAATAGTTGGAAGTGGAGCATTATTTACAAGAGATCACCAGCCTCTACAGGCTGCATCTCTTGCTGGAAGAAGCTGATATGGAATATGGAAGTTCTGGATCATTGGTAATATTTTTCTTCATTAAAAATAATAATAATTTATAGATTCTGGAGACAGTAAGAGCTAAAATATGAGCACAAGAGTGATCAAAGGAATTTGTGAAATAATGATTTAAAGGCCAGTCCAAGGATAGATTTGCATGATGAATAGTTGGGACTGGTCACTACAACACAAACCCTTTGTTTTCTTAACATGGCAAGAGGTAATGGTGCTCATAGCAACAAATAAATTGCAACTCCAGGCTGTGTAACTGAGAAGAAAAAAAATTACAGCCTAACACTCCAAGGACTACAATTTTAAGGAGTTTTAAACTATCCAGAACTTGTACAGTGCTTCGTTTTCAGTAATGTAGTCTCCGTTAGTGTGGCTGCCACATACTACCTAGGAAGCAGTGTTTCTGTGTAGTGGACTAAGCCCTTGGAGGTTTTAATCCTGCTGTATAACAACTGTTACTATTTACATTATCCCTCTTGCACAGTATATCATCCACACACGTAACACCAACTGACCATGGAGACATCAATTTAAGACTTCAAACGAAAAATGGAACTAGGATGACAGAATCATGCAGCATTTCCTGCCTAGAAGACACTGGGTCAGGATCTAAACTAACACTTTCTGCATACGTTTGCTAGCACTCCATTCAGGTTCAATCTTCTACACAACTTAACAAAACTACAGGTGTCTTTTTAAAAGCAGAAAGGTCATAAATAGAAGTTACTTAGGAAGCCACTCAAAGACTTTATTCTAGCAGCAACACTGTTAGACACATGGCCTCAACATATTTTGAGTGCATAAGTATGTATGTCCATGCTTACTCACAAGCTTTCCTAAGCAGAGCAAAATTTAATTACAAAGGTACTAGCTCTTTGTAAAGCAAACACGAGGAAAAGAAAGTATTTGAAAACAATCCTTAACATATTGGATTTTTCTTTTTTTTGTTAAGATAAATTACTAGAGAGTTGCCACCAACATGTCTTGCTACTTCTAACAGAATTCAAACAGTATTTGTCGCTGGTTTATCTTTCCTCTTCCAACCTCCACATAGGAGGCAACTTTTTAAAATTCCAATTTAACTATATGAAATGGACTAAATTTTTATACCTTCCTCATGTCTGCTAGACTTGCTTTAAAACAAATAAACAATGCTCATTATTAGAAATATCAATGATGAACTAAAAAGTTCATGCAAATTTCCCCATGTTGCTCATTCTCCAAAAAACCCCAACACACTGCAAACAAAATCTCCTCATGAGTACCTCTGTAACAAATTATGTGCTATTTCTTTTTTCAGTTTCTCTTGAATATCATTTGTGTGGTAGAACACAACTGAAACTCATGATTAGCTCTTATTGTGCAGAATTCAATAACTTTCACCTGGACTGCAATGCTTGTTTTATCTGTAGGCCGATGCCTCTCGCGCTTGGAAAAGTCAACATAATGTAAGTCATTTAATTCCTACCACTTTACACACCAGTAAGGAAAATTATTAATTTATGTGAGCTTTTCAGCTCAAATTCCCAGAAATTCTAAATTAAAATTAGTATGACTTTCATCTCATGTTGTCCTCTCTGCATTGCTTTCCCATTATTTTTAGGCTTAAAATCTTGAGGGACTGCAGATAGAAAACCATTAAGCAATATATTTAAAATAGACATTTAATTATCATGTTCTAGCTTACCAGCTAGGTTGACAGCCATTAGTCAACAATCTGTAACAGGACATTCCAATCATGTTTGCAGAAAAGACTACTTAGTTAAATTAGTTTCAAAGAGACTAAAGCATAAAAACATCTTAGCATCCTTTTTTTTTTAAATCAATTTCCCATTGAAAAACTCTCCATAATTGAGAATTTAAAAAATAGTTTCCAAGAATGTTTTTATCTCAAAAGTAACACTGCAGAAAACATTGTCCAATATCTGATTCCAGATTAAGACTACCTTAAAATTGGCAGCGTTTAGTGGTCTTCAAATTCTTCCAAAGCAGATGAGACCCGGTTTTCAACAGATAGGTTTTATGATCATTTCTTTAAAACAATCCCAATACACTGTGACAATTCCACATGCTTAGAAAAATTAGAAAAGCTACAAACTAATGCTGACAACAAAGACTACATGGTCAAAAAACACACTGAATAATGCTGAAACACAATTAAACATCATTAACACTTCTCATACCTGGGTACACTGACTGTTAAGCTTTTTTCACTTGATGATGATGATGATGATAATGATGACGACGATGATCTAGGTCTCTGATCCATTTTCACTCCCGTAGCCTCTGTTGCAATAATCTGAGGTTTTTCACCTTTCTCTTCTGGCTTTTTTTTTTCACTGTCACTTTCATCACTGCCTTCTCCTAAAATGTCATCAACCTGCCAAAGAGCGAAGAGTCAGTGCGTCCCCTAACAGGCTTTAATAAAGTCAATATTACATAATTGTTAGACAGTTTAGTAATCATTAAGAGTATCCTCATGCTTATGTTGAAAATTTAAATTAAACTCAATTACAAGTACCTTAAAGTCATCTTCTGAAACAGTTCCAGTAACATTCTATTCAAATCAAACATATTTAGTCTGTTTAACTTGAGAGATACATATATATTCACACACAGGATTCAATCACAATTGAAAGTGTTTACACTTAATTATAGCAATACTGAAGCTGTAAACAAGAAGCACAATATGGAATGTTGTCTCTTTAGAAATCAAATGGATAGTGTTTTGTAATGTTAACAGCATGTATTCATAAGCCTTGCACAAATGCTTCTTTATGTCTCATCAAATATTCATATACTTCCATACATTCCTAAATAAATACGTAACTTAAAAAAAAAAAAAAAAAAGCAAACTTTTAAATATCTCCCTATGAATACCATTACATGTAAAGAATCCTGCTGGAACCTATTTGTCTGCTCTTGCTAATTAATAAGGGGAAGTCTATGAAAGCATTTACACATTTCATTAAGCAACTGTTTCCTTTTCTGAAAAGTTGGCACAGAATTTCATACTCTCCCCTAATCATGTTTATTATCTCTATCATGTCCAAAACTACTGAAATTAACATTAAAAGCAAATCATACCCATGATCAATTCTGCTGAGCTTCTCTTTTAGTCAGCATGGATGTGGACTTCAGAAAAGGATGAAAACACGGGAAAACATAGGTGAGGATCCCACAGGAGAACATGGAAAGAAGCTGAGTGAGAGTATTTATCTATGGATATTATTATTTTTCTGAAAGCAGCTTATCTCTCAGCTTAACTTGAAATATGTCTCTCTCTACTCTCAGTTCTCACTAATACTATACCTGCTTTATCAAGACAAAAAAATCCATATGTGAACATGCAAAGAAAGATTTTATATTAGTTTGTAATTCTAAATGGTAAATAAAAGCTGTGAAGTAAGAAGGCAAAAAAAGGCAAGCTCTTGACAATGATCTACTGCAAGTATCATAGAAGTAAAGGAAACACATTTTTCAGAGTAAAATCTCAAGAGACAGCTTGCTAGCAAGGAGGGAGAGAAAATAGGAAATAGAGAATTTTGTTAACAGTCAGAAGAATATGCTATTTCTTTCTCCAGCGCTCAGAGATAGGCAATATGTAGGACCCAAAATGATGAAGATGCCCAACAGTGCAACTTCATCAAGCAGGTAGGTGACTCTCATGGCACTCCTCCTGATTCCTCAGAAAGACAGAATATGTATCATTTGTCTTTAGTTCTCTGATAAACAGCTGAATTTGGAGGTTTTACCATCTTTCTACAAGGTGTAGTCAGCTACTCCTATTTGACTGTCGTAAAGCTTCTCAAGCTTTACAAACTGGTTTCAAAAGTCTATGCCATGCCTGGATGAAATGACTTTTAAACATGAAAAGTAATCTGTTAGGTTCTTAGATCTACGGCTCAAGCTGGTTTTCCACTTGTATTACAGTTTCTGAGATGAGATGAGAGGGACACATCTTTACTAAGAAGGTAATCAGTGTAGTAACATCCAGCAATTGACAGTGAGATATCAACAGAGATGTACAGCTCTGAACGAACTCCTTTCCAGCAAGTCTAGTGTTTAGAACAGCAGATCTTCATTACTAAAGCAATGCTTTTTCAGCAAGATGTTTGTCATAGATGTTTCACAAATCGAAATTGTGTATTTATTCAAAATACATTATACAAATGATTTTGCCAGACTAGCAGCAATTGCTATGTCTTTATTTCACTCTTCACAAAGATGACGTTTTTTGCAAGTCAAGGATGACATTTAATCAGTAAAACTAGTCAGTAATTCTTTCATGCCTTATTTCAGTGAAAGGCATTTAAAAACGCATGTGTGAGCTACATAAATACAGCCAATTTTGAAAATGACTGCATATGAAAATAATTAATATGGGATGATCCTTCATTTATTCTAAAGCATGTGAAGCCACATTTGCATCACAAAGCTGGCCCTGGAACACATGTATCTTCCGAATGCTGCTGAGTATCCTAGCTTTGCCAGAATGAGTACTTAAATTTTTCTTCACAGCACTGTGGCAATAGTGCCAAAAGATACTCTTCCTCTGGAGAAACAGTAAACTATGTGGAACTGTTTGGCATGCTCTCTGGAATATAAGAAGTCTTCCTAAGAGGAGAGACAGCTTATTTTCATGAGCTCCCATAATCTTTAATTTGATCCCATCACCCTTCCAACCTCCCTCTACTTCCAACATTCCATTCTGCTTTATTCCCAACTATGTTATTTTACCAGGACAGTAGAGTTTTAGTATATTTTTCACATGAAATGTAATAGAAATCAGGAACTTTAACACAGAAGTAGAATTGAAAAAGAACTGATATGAGGAAAAACTACATTAAAAAACACAAATTAAAAAAAGCTCTTCTGAGCCTGTGAGATTAAAGGTAAATGATAGTATTAGGCTGTGAAACAAACCAGACAGAACAAGATTCCACCCTCTGGGAGCTGTACATTGAACTGTTTAGTCTTCCAACACAGAGCTATGAAAACAAAACTTCTAAAGCCTTACTAATACGTAAAACTTGAGCAAGATCAGGTTGGTTAAAAAATTTTATATTTCAGAGTGAATTGTCTATGATGACCCCCTATTTTAATGTTGAGATGTCTTTTACTAGAATTCAGTATTAATCTCACTTTTACATACACTAGAAAGAACATCTTATAGAAAAAGAAATAACATCTGAAGCTGGGTGAATCTGTTTTTATGGTTTTATGTTTTTTTGCACTGCAAAAAGCAGAATCCTTAGGGTTTTTATGACCTATCCAGAGCAACCAATTAGTTAAAAAACAAGGGAACTAATGTAAGGCAGAACTATTTCATCTCTGCCCTCAATACAGTAATATTCTGTGAAAACCCAAACCCAGTAGGATAGCTAGTTTCAAAAAATCCACGTGACATATCCGTGCTAACAGAAAAACTGGTTTTGTAGGCAATGGAAATATGGAAGCTGCAATTAGTAGGACAGTAATCGCAAGCTCTGAATATTCTATCACTTCCCTGCAATACTGCATCACCATAAAACACTCAGCAAAAATAAATCAAAACCTGAGAAGACAACAGACATACCCGGATGACTCACTACTCACTACAAATTTTTTTTTTTTTTATCAGTCCAAGCAGAACTCTACAACCAGGATAGAGATTAGGTAAGCGGTAGTAGTAGTAAAAGATTCTAAGTTTGTGCACTAAAAAAAAATACTTTCCACCACAGTTTAACTGGTTATGGAGTCACGGCAGTTGTTTCAGATCAAATCTGCAAGCTGATTCACAGCAAGAAATGCATCTGTTGCAAAAGACCAAACAGAACTACATCCAAAGTGTAAATATCAAATCACAGTGGAAAACTGGCAAAACAAAAACTGAAAAAAAAGGACTAGTTCATCAGAAAATAGGGGAGATAGTTAAAGAAAAAGAAGTTACAATATCTGTAGACAAGTAGAAGAACTAGATACTGAGGAAAATAATTACAAGGAATGACTGCCCTCATTACAATTTCGACAGCATAAAATCCGTACCTTCTGAAAAAGGAACTAGAAAAGCACTGCAATATTAGAGATTAAAAAGATATTTAAAATATTTAAGCTAATTTTAGCATAACTCGCTGAGCACTGGATCAAGCAACATCTCATTTAAAATAATCACTTTATCAAGGAAGGAATTGGGAGAGGGAAGAAAAGGCACACTGATGACCGTCTTTGGGTGCTAAAGCTATAACTAGTATTCCTGATAAAAAAAAAAAGCTAGAAAGCCAGTACCTAAAAGAAACTGCCTACCAGAAATAACACTTGCATAAAGTACAGAAAGAAAAAAAGAATGGAAAAATTTACACACCTGAATTTTTGCAAACAAGCATCTAAAGACAGTACATGAGAAGCTGAAAAAGTGCTAGTTCAAAAACTGCTGATTTTCAAAGTGAATAGCTATACAAAATATCAGTGTTGATAGTCTGGCTTTATACAGTTATTTTAAGAAAATGGAATTGGATCATATTTACATTATTTTCTCGATATAAATGACACAATTATCGTTCTCTTGGTTCCAATAATAATGTGTAAAACATGTAGTTTTATTTCTTTCAATAATTCATTAGGTTACCTTTGTAAGCTGAGATTCAGACTCTACTTGTCTGCAAAACAATTAAAAAAGCCCACAGCACAAAAACACCTTCAAAACAGCTTCAAAACTAACAACTGAGAATAAAACATTTTACTGTGCCTTTCCAATGCAACAGCATTAACAAAATAAACAAGACCCCACCCATTACTGCTTCGCTCTTCTACAGCAGAAGTACCTGAAAAGTAATTTTTCTCAAAACGTGTTACACAACATATACCTTTCCTAAATATCCTATGGTACATTTGGACAGGAGTTGGACTCAGTGATCCTTATTGGTCCCTTCCGAGTTTGGATACTGCACGATTGTATGATATTTTTGACAGGGAAGTGTTGCCTTTTTTCTCTACTCGCAGACAGCTCTTCTGGTTTAAGGAGTGAACAGATTTCTGACTTGAGTTGAAAGTCAGACCTTTACACAGGAACAGAAGTATATCTGTAATGAGTGTTTCCAGCTCACTGGGGTGCGGCATTCTGCTCATCCAACGTTACTGAACTGCACACACAAGAATTAGCAGCCTCTAGTAAAGTCTACCAGTTACAGGATTAAAAAAAAAACAACACAATTATGTGAGGAAAAAAGCTTTAAGCCTTGGCTCTTCATTGGGAACAGCTGCTATAATCAAATTTGAGTCTCTTGGAAGGAATCATTCCTCAAACTAAAACAGTGAAGGAACACTGCCTTCTTAATAGTAAACAGCCGTTTAGTTCCATAAGGTTGTTCTGCACTGTACAGCTTACTTTTGCATCATCACACTCATTTTTCACCCATTATCAGCTTATCCTGTCATTAAACTAAATGCAAATATAGTAAGATATAATCTAACAAGACCATCCCTTTCTCTGCAAGTTTAGTTAAGTCACAGAAAGCTTCCTACTAAAGACTGAGACCTCATAATTAGGCTACTTGGACATACTCTACAACACCTGTATGATTTACCACAAGATATTATTTACAAAAGCAATTAACATCAGGAATTTTATTCCAAATATGGTACCTCACATTAGTTATTGTTTTATTTTTTGTTGTTTATGAAGACTTCTTATTGCTACTTTTTGTCTCATCAAATGGAATAGCTTGTTCCATATATTCTTCTCAACACTTGTTTGCCATTTATGAACAATTACTTGAGAATCAGGACATTACCCTCCATCCCTTCAGGAACATCTACTATGACTTTTAAGATGCTTTTACAGATGACATTATGACATGATGCATGTGCATAATTACGCTTTCCTACACAACAATGAAAGTGCTGGAATGCTTCATGTTTGAAGATTGCACCAGGCAACACTGTTATAATCAAAAAGGGCAGCTCCAAAAATATCCTATTTTATTACACTGGCCCATAACAACAGAGGCAGATATTGGTGGTATGGCAATAGAGGCTGAATATTCCCACCAATATTCCATTACATTCATTGTGTTGCCTTGTCCCTAAAGACTTTCACAGAGAGGCTGGATCAGGTCCTGAGTAACCTGATCTAGCTGTGGATATCCCTGTTCATTTCAGGAGAGCTGGACTAGATGACCTTCTAAGGCCCCTTCCGACTCTAATTAGATTCTATTTTATGATTCTACGACAGGTGGCAGCAGAGGGGCAGTCTGACAAAATGGCATATGGCATGGAAGTATATATGAAACAAAGGAGTCTGTCCATGCGGAAAAAAATGCAACCAATGATATTCATTAATGCTTGTTGAACATTTATGGAGACCAATGAATGCTGTCACACTGAGGCAACATCACCAGCAGTGGTGACAGCGATGTAAAGGACAAGCCACTTTCTGGACAGCCATGCACATTTTTTATGAGCACATTCCTGTTCATTGCTAGTGAAAATGGTGGTGACTGCTGAAAGAGCAAATTCTCAGCTGCAAAACAGTATATCAAACAACTCTATTGTGCTCTATCAGTTGTAATTTATACACCTTTGCATCAGAGATGCTTCCATGTCAGGAATTCCAGAGGTAGTCTTAAATTCACATTCCTCTTTCTTTCAGGTTAATATGCTTTTTATTTAAAGCTTATCAACTACTATCTACTGTAAAACACAGAAGTACCAAATAATTATTGCATTCAAATTCTTAATATTTGTCTTTTAATACTGTAGAGACACTTTAAAAAACAGACCAGTGGTCTGCAAAGTAGAAGAATCACACGTTCAGGAAAGTTTTATTTTAAACATACACCATTTATCTGAAAAAAAAAAAAAAAAAAAAGAAATCTATTAAAGAATGAGTTTTCTTTTGACAGCCCAGAAATCTCACTATTAATAAAATCAATATTGTTTAGACACTCAAGTTACAGTTTACAAGTGACATTTAAATGCTATCAAGCGCAAGCATCAGGAAGCTTTTGCCTTGAGTAACACAGTATGACAGATGGAACAAAAGTAAGTGGCAAGAGACACTAATTAAATCTCCAAGAACAATTTCCTGTCACAGACTTCATAGTACTCTCACAAAAATTAGATAAGCTGGGCAGCAATGCAAACTGCCTATAGAACCCATATAAGTGTACAGCTTTCTGATGAACTGTAATATACTTACACTCTATAAATCTTTCCCCGACTCCCTAAAGAAAAGTATTTTTCTTCTCTTACTACAAATAATAAAAAAGGATGCAAACTCTTTGTACACCTGGTTGTGCTGGGAAGAAGACCACAAGCCCACACTCCTTCGTCTAGCTGTCATACACAGTTACTTCTTACATAATTTCATTTACATAAAATGAAGATGCTATTCTGCTTTCCTAATTTTGCATATATTTACTTTCCAATTGCATCCAAAGCAAGTGTTTACACTGACAATTCAATACAATTTGATGATTTCCTCAAACTACCACAGAAGCTACCACTCTTCCTCTTATAACACATTACAAATATGATATGACTTCTATGCAAACAACTTGACGAGGGCTGCTTCTAGTATTTTTTTGACATCTCTGAGCTTCCGATATGCTTTGAGAATAGACAGAATAAGCTGCTGCTTAAGGGAGATAGTACAGGCACAGAGTGAGCAAAAAAAGTGATCAGAATTTCCTTCGTAAATAAAGATGCCCAATCCTATTGCAGCACATGGAACAGATCCCATTGCAACTGAATAGAGCTGAATGTCTGGGTAGCAGCTCTACTGAAAAGGCCCTGAGCAACAGTAAACTAAACTAGGGTCAGCACCATACCCTGGCAGCAAGGAAGGATGACAACCATCTCTGTTCTTGAACTTAGGACTTGCATACAAAACAGGAAAAAGGGTAACTGGTACCTTGGAATTTCTAGCTATGAAAAACTTAAATGAAGCAGTGGTTCCCTGAACTATTAACACATGACCATACTTCAAAATGCAGCCTTTTACCTATCTATGCTTCTCCTTCCCTTTATGTGTGTAGCCCTAATTACTTTTAAGCTGTCTTAGACCACATTTCTCTGGCTTTAATCGTAAAAATGTAAAATGCAGAGACAGAACAAATATAACTGGTTCACATTCTTAACAAACCAGAACTCTTTCCCAGAAGGAATTTTCTGATACTCTAGTATTCTACACGCCCAGTTCCCACTGCTTCTCTCAGAGAGCCAAATACAAACACTGAAATTATTGGATGAAAACTAGACAACTGAAGGGAGGATGTCTTCAGTTTCCTTTCTCCCAATATTTTTCTCCTTCCCTCTATAACATTACTAAGTATTAAGCTGAAACTGCATGTTTAAGAACTAGGTATAAAGTTTAAACTGAGGCAAGATAATCTCTAGAAGAAAGCATGACAGCCACTTTCAGCACCCTGCAGCTAGACTGGATATCTGATTACCTGGTAAACAGGTAATCTCAATGATATTAACAGCTTATTTATCCTCGAGTATCTTTTTAAGGTGGTTTATTGCCTAGCTATACCAGTTCCCTTTCCCATTTCACTTTTTCTACATAAGGCAGCCACACCAGAATAATATATGAGACTAGAAATAGAATTTATCTAAGAATCTCTATTAAATGTGAAGCTACAACTTGAACAGTGGAAACCTGCAAATCAATGACTTAAAAACCTACGATTAGAAGTGTTATCATATGCTCTTGTGACCAATTTAATTTAAGTGGTGGATTAAACCATCTGCTTCTATTGCATCATACCGGTATTATCAGTAGATTGCATTAAACAGTTTGATTTGTGCCAGTGAGCGATCTTTCAATTTTTTTTTCCATAATCTTAAAACAGAAAACCGGCAGTGGAACAGAGCCTGAGCATCACGCACTTAAGAACCACACTTTACTAACCTTCCTGACTTAAACCTTAGGCAAAACCTTAAAGAAAAGAGCTGGTGAGTAAATCCACAAGTAATAAAATGCTTGGCAAGAATTCAATATTTTCTTCATGTAGAAAAAAAGCGTTATCTAAATATGAAGGGATTAGAAAATCTGGGGAAAGATCTGTTGATGCAAGAGAAGAAGGGAATAGAGCAAAGGGAAAATTCTAACACAAATGCACCTTCAATTCTCTATAAACAATAATTATCTTTCAAATGTGCAAAATGGACAAAGACTTACGCCAATAAACTTTTACCCCAGGCAACAGAAAGAACTGCAAAAACCAGAACAGTCTACAGATGTCAAAAGTGGCAGAGGTGGATACTTCAGGGATCTCAGTCTGCTGCAAACATGCACCAGTGTAGCATCCACCTCATAAACCTTTACAGCAAAAGGGGAGAAGGTCCCAACATACCAGTAGATAATCTGCAGATATGCAGTGAAAAGCTTTGTTTTACAGTTCTGCAAGTCTCTTCCATCAGACCAGCTACTATCTATGGCACAGTTCTGCCAGAAGTCATAATACTTATTCCTAAGTATTTATCAAGAGACATGCAAAACCAGTCCAGTGATCACGACTTTTATTAATAAAAAATTGATCTAATTTACTAACAAAAGAACACTTGCAAAAGGATTTTAAATGCAATTAAAAAAATGACACAAAGTTAGAAATCTTACCATATTATTAAAACAACACCTTGGAATTTAAGAGGGCACAGTGCCTAAGTTCTGTTATCTTTTCTGATGTATTTCACTGCCAAAGTGGGCAGCCTGCAGCAAGAAGGACTTGGGGGGGGGGGGGGGTGGCAAGCTAGACATGAGCCAGCAGCATGCCCCTGCAGTACAGAAAGCCAACTGTATCCTGGGATACATTAAGAGAAGTGTGGCCAGCAGGCAGAGGGAGGTGATTCTGTCTATCTACTCCACTGGTAAGGCCTCACCTGAGTCAAGCATCCAGATGTGGAATTCTCAGTGCAGGAGAGACATAGACCTGTTAGACTGCATTCAGAGGAGAGCCACAGAAATGATCCAAAGGATGGAATACCTCTCCTACAAGGACTGACAGGAAGCACTGGGGCCTGGAGAAGGGAAGGCTCCATGGTGACCTCTCAGAATCCTTTAAGTACCTTAAGTGGGGCTTATAGAGAACAGAGGGTCTTTGCTAACAGGACAACAGGAAATTATTTCCAACCAGAAGAGGGGAAATTTATGTTACACACAAGGAAGAAGTGTGTTTTACAATTGGGATGGTGAGGCACTGGAATAGGCTCCCTAGGGAGGTGTTGAGTGCCTTGACCCTGAAGACATTCAAGGTCAGACTGGATCAGTCTCTGAGCAACCTGATGTAGCTGTATATGTCCCTGCTCACTGCAGGGGGGTTGGACTAGATGACCTTCAAAGATCCCTTCCAACTCCATGGATTCTATGATTTTATACCGCTTCTGAGCTCCAATCTTGGTTTTATTACGTTATAAAAAAGAACGGACATCTGTGAACAAATGTAAAGTAGTGTTAAAAAAAAAAAAGTGTAAAAAAAGATTCTGCATACTCTATTGCTTCCATCACTTGCTTGCCTAGATATAGGCTTCATTTTGTAACAGCTTTCTGATCCTCAAAATATCTTCAAGTCCCTTCTTGATAGCATTTACAATTGTGAAATTCCACCAAGAAACACACAGCAAAAATGAAAAAAAAAAATCTGTAAGACAATGATCACATTTCTTTTACACTGTTTATATCCACAAGCATACTATAGAGGACAGTGCCCAAATTTAAAAAAGCAATGGGTTTCCTAGAGAAAGACTAGGATTTAGTGTATCTCCAGTGGATATCATGTTCCTTGACACAGAGGGCAATAATTTTTACCTAAGTTTAGCATAAGCATTACCAGATATCAGCTGGCAGTAATGAACATTGGGGTAACCTATTTCTGAACTGGCTTCATCAGAAACTTAGTGAAGATGGTAAAGCCAAGTCGGTTTTGAAATGGTTTCTGCTGATCTAAGCAATATGTCTGCAAACAGACTCTGTATGATCACAGCATGAGGCTTTGAAACAAAAGTAGTGAAGCAACATGTGTACTATACAAGTGCCCTGCACAGCTAGACCACTCATTCCATGAGCAATGTCGGAGATTAAGTTAAAAAACAATACAAAGCAATATAAAGTGCATCAAAAGATAATCCCAGGCACTAAGAAGTGGTTAGTCTCACAAGCGGACGGCTCAATATGAAGCTGATGAATACTAGGTGAGTTTTGAGATTATAGCTGTGTTGCAGTATGCCAGCTGTATCCAGCCCTCAATACCTCTGTGATGAAGCAAGTCTGATGTTGGAGCACTAATATATCTGAGACAGGCAGCTGTCTGTGCTCATCACAGAAAGCAATATCATCATACTTGCTATGAGTAGCAACAGATTATATTGCCTACAGCTCAAGCCCTGTCAGAGAAAAAGCGTGTAAGCTCACATACAAAGAACAGAACAACAGAGATCAACAATTATGTTCTCTCAAAATCAAAATTTAACATCGCTATAGTGGACAGTTTTAGCAGCATGGTTATTCTGGTAATTACTCATTTTGTGAGTGCATCACAGCAGGGATTTTTTTATTCCATCAGCTGGGGGCTCCAGCTCTGCAGCTTTTCATAATTACGTTAAAGTTGTACTCAGAGTACAAATACGTCTGGTAATGCTGACCCTGCTCAATACTTGCAGCTGCTAGACTGTCGCACAGACAGAGTGGAGTGCTGTTCTCTGTTCACTGTTCTCTGAAGACAGCAACAGACAAGAGTTAAGACTATTATAGCAAAAGAAAACTATTTTGTCTCAAAGATCATGGAATCACGTACAAGAAATGAGCAACTTAAATTATGCATATTTTCAAGTTAAGTCATTTTATGACAATCTATTGAGAACCGCTGACTAAACACTAATGGTACAAACTGTCGATCAACCCCATATCTAGAAATAACCCAGTCATTACATCACCAAAGTGGACTTGCACTTCTATAACTCCAGAATTCCAAACAAATTACACCTCCAGATAATTACAGCAGACTAGCATTGTGCATGCTTCTAAAGATTTCTCAAAGCACTTAGCATATATAATGCTATACTACATTTTTTCTTTACGTTCAGAGTATCTTGATAAAATAGTTAGGAGGGATTAGACCAAGACTTGTGCAGGCAAGTTTAAGTATCATTCACAGAGAATAGCAGCTAGATAAGTGTAAAAACACGCTAAGATGTGTGATTAGGCTGTCAGGCTGTATATACAGAAAGCTCAGAATTATGCTAGGGAGCAGCTTGAAAATTGTTTTACATGGCTCAGACAACTCATTTTTAACTATGTCGGATTAGTGTTGACAGCCTAGATGCATTTGATTTAGAACATGGAGGTAGATGCATATGTCAAGATGAGGTTATCAAGATGCATTTAGAAACATTTTGGCCCGTTTTCAGTGAAAAAAGAGTTGAAAATGGTTTACAACGTTTCCTTATTAAGGCTAAACTCAAAAGGTTGCAGAAATCCAACATACTATCAGCACTGCCCAGAAAAGTTAAACGCAGTGCATAAAAATGCTTTCCTCCCTAACTTCACTTTTTTTTTTTTTTAAACACCCTGTAAATACATTCTACAGGTTAAGAACTCATATGTTATACACATATTTAATGCTTTTCTAGGCAACTCGAGTAGAGAAGCAGATGAGACAATATCAAAGTAGGCAATAATCCTCCTTCCTATTTTGATTATCAGTGAAGTAAAATATAACATCAAAAAGAAAAAAAACCCTTTACTTGACGCTGCCATGTTTAGGGCAAATTTGTGCCACTGTGTTAACATTTTTCTGTTAATAAACATAAAACTATCAGACCCATTTCAGCTTTCATGCAATTAGTGGGAAAACTAAGGCTTTGCAGAGAAATCCTTCATATCTTGATAATATAAATTTCACTAGCTTTTCTACACTGCATTTTCAGTGTTATTTTAATTACCTGATAGTCAGTCAGTCTCAGTGCCTCTGATTAGGATGATATACCTACTATCTGACTAAGACCAACACTGATTATTTTTTTTAAACAAATATCACATCTGTAATTATGGCAAAGAAAAGAAATAGCGTTCTTATTGGAACCAGTTCCATTTTCAGTGGAAAATGAGTTATTTCAAGCAAAACAAGAAGTAGATACAAACAACTGACATTCAGCTTCCTTTAAATGTTTGACCTTCTCTTCCAGTGCAGTCAGCTCTTTCAGTTCCATGCTTCTGATTCCAACTGCTGAGCTGTTAAAAGTAGTACTGGACAACTTTAATCAGTTTTTGCTGCTAATCAGGTAAGGTATGACTAAATAAAATGCTTAAATGTTATTTATTAGAGACAAGTGAATGTCATAATCTTATTCTTGCCACCTTCCCCTGCATATTCCATATTTTCTAACAGCTTCAGGCTGTGTGCATTACAAAACAAATTAATGTTTCTCGGTGCATCTATCAGATGCTTTTCAACAAGTGCTCCATGAACACAAACAGCAGCTGCATACTAGCACCACGGCCTCACTATTTCTCTACAGAAAACTAACCACAGAATGAAGAAAAGCAAGTTACAAGTCAAGTCTTACTGGGCTAACCATTTGTAAATAAAGCACTTTACACTGAAAAGTTGATTGGATGGGAACACTAGAGACTCTGTAGCTTCCACAAAACCCCACATGAGAAGCTGGTCAGAGCACCACAGCTGGGACAGATGAGAGTGAAGGACATGATGGAAGGCTGATGAAAGGGCAGCAAACAAAGACAAACAAAGCACTAGGAAACAGCTAGGTCTACAATGATAATAGACTAGCATTACCTTACTATCTTACTTGTATTTATTGCTCAAAATACTTTGGGAAATTGCTTCCCCATTAGATACTACTGCCTTGTAAATTTTTGATAAAGAACAGCATATTTACCTTTGATGCTTTTCCATATGTACACTTTCACCTATATATATATATATTTTGTAGTTTGACTTCTTCCTATCTGAAGTGCAAGTAGTCCACAGCCTTTAAAGCATACCTTAACTAAAGGGCCAATATGCTGTACAACAATCACTGACAACAACAAGCATACACAACCATATGCTTTTAACTTCAAAAAATGCTACAGTGCGTAGGAAGAGACTGCTATCCAAATTTATCTGTATAATTGATGACACTACATTTTAAAACACCATATGAAATTTTTTATGAGAAATGAAACTGGAATTTCAAGGAAATGTTAATGTACAATGCACTGTCCAAGTGAGCCCCACGCAACTTCTATTTTGCATTAGGGAGCACAACCGTTCTATCACATCAGTATTTTAAAACTAATCAGGAGGCTACCACTTACATAAATAACAACTTTCACTAAACAGAGCAAGAAAAACATTGCCTCTTAATGCACTGCATAGCTTAGTCGCTCAGAATCCAAAACTGATATTCAGGAATACAACAGTACGTACAACAATGCTTAGAAGAAAGTAGAGCAGATTCTAGCAGCTCTTACCCTTTCAAACACACCTCAAATCAACAGAATCGTACTGATGCAAAAGAAGTTTGGTAAATCCCACTACAGAAAAATCATCTGTCTACTTAGATCCACTGAAACCCAGAACATACCTTTGCAGTGTGGTCACTTTGCAGCTGCTAAATACATATCCAGACAGATGGTAGGAATCAGTACAGCTCTAAGTGAGAGATGAGAAAGCTGGAGGTTTGACTGGTATCAGATTTATTTCCTCTGTTCCCTTCTCCCAAGTCCCAGAGAGGGTTTTAAAACAGCAAAACGTTCTACCTTACATGGCAGATAGTGACACTTGACAAGACAAAGATGCTGTTTTCAAACACTGACAAAAAAAGGGTAATAAATATAAAAGCACAAAGATCATACAACTAAATTACATGTACGCAGAAGTTCTAGGACATTAGTGATCCAGGCCATCTTGGATGAAAAGTCCCTGCAAAATGTAACTAAAAATATTTCTGCCATGACGTTTTCCTTACTGAACTTTTCACCAGTGAAATCCATAATGGATATCTACCTAAGATGTTCTGATCTGCAAGTGTTGACAGTTACAGATTAAAGATTCACAACTGGCTGATTTTTGCTGGTATCTCCAGTCTACCACAGATTTATCATCAGCCTGTCCATCAGCACGCGAGAGCACTGCAGTGACTTGCAGTCAGCGACTGTAAGACAACAACTTTCACCTATACTAGAAGAAAGATTACAGCTCCACACAATCACACCAAATAGATACAAGGAATAGTTCTGTACCCCCATGGCAGGACAGATCCATTTTTACTCCGGCAGAAAAGTGGTCTGTCAATTCACTTCAGCTGGACACAAGAAATGGTCTCAGGTTGCACCATGGAAGGTTTAAATTTGATATTAGCAAGTTTCTCCATGGAGTGGGCAGTTGAGCATTGGAAGAGTCTTCTGCAACATTTACTTTTCAATATAGTGAAAAGAAAAGTGGGTAACCCTCACTGGAAGTGGTGACATTGCTTTTAGGAAAAATAAACCACCACCACCAAGGAATAGGTATTACAGACAAGGCATTTCTAGCTAGTTATTATTGACTGCATTTACTTATTTGTAAAGCTCTTTAAACACAGTCTTGAACTTTTGCCCTTTAGCAAAACTGCAACATATCACAAAGATAACAGCATACCAAGTACAGACCTATATTGGTCCATACCATTTTTTACAAACCAATTGTTTGCAAATTACGTATCACATAGCTACTTATTTAGAAATAAAATCTTCTCCAGACTTATAAATAATGATGAGGCCTGCTCTGAAAGTAATGCCTCCTATTTTACTATATTCCTCCATGACGTCAGAGGTGGATGTTGGTGGGATGGAAGCAGTGGTTGAAACTTCTCATCGATATTCCATTACATGCTGATGCTGTGAGACAGATGGCTGCAGAGGGGCACTCTGACAAAATGGCCTCTGACTGGAAGCATGAATTAAGCAAAGGTGTGTCCCTACATTTCTCCATGTGGGAAAAAATACACTCACTACCATTCATCAACAGCTGCTGACATTTATGGAGACCAGTGAATGGAAGCACAGTGAAGCAGGAGATGGTGCACTTCAGCAGTGATGACAGCAGGTGGAGATTTCTATGCGTGTAGCATGAAGGTTTTTGTTAATCGGTGCATAGTTAATTGTGATGACTAGGTTAAAAATAGTGCTTTGTATGTGAGAATCTGCTTTATCAAGTAGTGTTGCTCCACTCTTCATATCTGTTGTCGTTTCCATGGAAATAAATAGGAGACATTACTTTCTGAGCAACCTACGTATAAATAAACTATATTATTCCATAGCGAAGAAGCAGCAGCAACAACGAGTGACAAAGCATCTGTGCATAGCTAGCACAGAAAAAGAGAAATTTCTTAAAATGGATGTATGAGCATTAGCATGTTGTTTATTTCTCAAGCACGGATTCTCTCAGTATGCACTATGATTGGCAATACCCCCTCGCACAGCAATCCTAGGATGTTTAACTCTCTTGTTCTTGCACTTCTCTAATGCTCAAGCAGTCCATCACGACAGTGGCAAAGGAAGCTACTGCTGGACATGGTCTTCTAGATCTCTGATGCCAATAAAGATGCAAAAGACTAAGTGATTTTAAACTGCTGCCCGACAGCTGGGATGCTGCTTATTCCCTTTGACTTACTCGGTATCCACAGTACAATCTGAGCCGAAATACTACGAACAAAAAAACCATTTCAGTGATAGACACCTGCCTGTGGAAGTTTTTCCTTCTGTAATACTGTTTAAATAGTTCAGGGATACAAAGTAATTATAATGAATAATTATAATTAAACCTATTAATTGGCTTCCAACTTGACACACCTAAACAAGTTTTCCCATGTAACTACATACAAATTTTGTATTACTTGGACCTGTGTGGCTCTGTCAGAGATTTTTCGAATTAAAAAGCCAGATTTTTGTAAGAAATCAACCTTAAAGCAGTTACGTTAAACAGCTTTATACATCCACTGCAACAGCATAATGTCTTGCATTCCCTACCTCATTTTATTGAAAATAAATCCCAGTGCCTGCACTTAAAAGACTTCTGACCCAGTAAAAATCCTTATCCGAATTTGACAGTGAGTTCAAGAGAAAAAAAAAACTGAGGATGCAGATACAAATACAGAGCAGAAGTTCTGTCCTCATGGTTCATTCCCAGTTTTTCACACCCACAGCCTGTTGCTGCAATGGCGAGTTATCTAAGAAAGCTGATAATGACAAAGATTAACCTTGAAAGTCATCTCCTCAGGCCAGACCAGCCCCCAGAACTGGCTTACAGTACAGTCATGTAATAAATGGTGGCACAGGAACACAGTAATTGAAGTTTGGCTTACACTGAAGCAAAGCCAAACTTTAAGGATGTGCTTTCATCCTTCCTGGATGACATATTATCCTAAACCTGCCATTCTCAGCTCTAGCACGTGCTGTTTTAAAGCAACCTATCAAGGTTGTGATAGGAAACATGTATTCCCCTGCTCTCTCATGGTGGTTCGGCAAGCAGCTGATGGCACAGCCATCGCTTCAACAGCCAAAAATGGAACTAAAGCGTTTTTATGGCAGGGATATCCCACTTCAGTGACATTATTGCAAAAACAAACAAACAAACAAAACAACAACAAAAAAAAACACCTTATTTTTTTAATAAATTTTGATCAAGAATTGGATGTTGACAAAGTCATCGGTGGAAAATAAATCAGTTACAGCATTATCAGAATGAACTGAACACTAATAGGAAATTTCTATTATTTTCACTTCAGTTGCTGATGTTCTTGAAAGCAGAATCTTCCAATAAATTTTTAGATTTTGTAACTACATGACCACACATACTCCCCTTTTTCATAAGGGGTACTCCCATGACACCATGAAAATTCACTTTATTACTCAAATGACATTTCTTCTTCATGATTACATTATCTTTACGCAGGATAACAGTAATGGTCACATGGATACATCAGTCTCCCCTGACCACTCTAGTCAGCTTCCAGGAGATAACCTGCTATAACACTACCATATCCAGTTTAACTTGCACGTGATCTGCATCCTCTTTTCATGTCAATGATGATATTTGATTCCTGAACAAACCACACTGGGGAGCTAACACACCAGAAACATATCCTCCACGTTAAACAAACCCAACAAAAACCAAATGAAGCTGCTTCTGATTCAGCTGCTTGACGATCAGAGAACGTAAATGTTTCAATAAAGATGGGGTGGAAACAAACTGGTGGAAGTAAAACCTTTTGTAAGCAACTATAATCTCAAATTACATTCTTGGACTAAAAAACTACAAAAACTACTGAAAATGAGGCCTCTTTTTTTTTTCTGAAGTTCATCCAGTCTACTTTTCCAAATACACAGTTCAAGTAAAAGCATAATTCAAGAAAATCGATCATCATAACTTACGATGTTTATATGTGCAGAAATTAACGTATTTGGCAATTTCTTTCTGTAGCAACAGAAGCAGAATCGAGCACAAAACAGTGCCAGAAGATTCTACCAAGATTCCTGAGAAGTACCTCTAAAAACTAAATAAATACTTATTAAACTAATTATGAGAAACATGCACACTCTCTTTCAGATCAGTGAATATACTCCATGCAACAGCTGCCCATGAATGCTTCCCAAAAGCCACACCACACTATTCAAAGACTACCCATGAACAACAAGCTGCTGTAAGTACCACTGAAGACACAGAAGGAAACGACAGATAGGTTTAGAGACTGAGTATCAGGACAAAATGATTATACTGTTTCTTGTGAAAGCTTTAGATCTAACAGGTAACATATTTTGGAACAAAACCATGATAAAGGAGTTGTCATGATCAAGAGTTACTAGAGAGAAAGGCCTGCACTGATGTGAAATTCAGAGTAGATGACAGTGGTTGAAAGTCACTGGACATGAGCTTGAACTTCAAGCCGAAGTTCCTCCAGAATCTAATAGCAGAAATCATGATATGCAGTACACAAACATTTTTTTCCTTAATAAAATGTGAAGTTCCCTTCTCATGCTTTTATTTTCTGAAAGTAACACTCTAGGCCCAATATGGCTAGAATCTCATTAACAACTTACTCCCTGAAGCTGGTAAGTTACACACTCTTGCATCCACATTTTGTGACTGATGTGGGCTCAGAGAGGAATACTCAAGATTGGATTTACTATAAAACCACGCACAGTGTAATGAACTCATGAAAACATTACATGCAACAATACCCTTTCCCCTCCCCCCCTATATAATTTAGTATTACTGAAGAAGGTGGTTCATCTGAAATGAGTGCACATGAAAATAACTGTAAAACAAGCAGCTAGTAGAGGACTAGAATGAACTGCAAACAATGTATTTTGCTCATAAAGAAGTACAGTTCTTTCTTTAACAGAAAGCTCCCATCACCTCCAAGAACTACAAAAAACTATTAAACAGTGTTAAAGTTACATATCTACAGACAAATGAGGCCCCAGTCTCTCAACTGGTGATTTGATATTCTCTACAGCCTGTGCTCTTCACATCAACAGACGTGTTTTCTCCCATCCAGCCCAAATTTGGTCCTAATTATTGAAAGATGTACTTTAAAGTGATACCAAATGAAGCTTAACACACAGCAAACATGACATTCTTGTGACAAAGTGGCACTAAAAAAAAATGATCTGCTTTTATGGCCAGTTTACATGCATAAGAACTCAATTCCCGAACTGGGTTTTGCCTTGCAGGACATAATTCCCATTTTAAATTAAACTGTACTTCTTAGTCTGCTACAGCTTTCATTTCAGATTACTGTAGAGGCATACAAGGTCAGTTCTCACACGCATAATTCAACAGAAACTAAGGTGTTACGCATAATAATCACGTTAGAAACTAGCCACAGCTCACCTCTTTATCCATACTCTCTAAATCCTCTTTACATAGGGTGTACAGGGGCATGGTCTCAGACATACTTGGCTGGCGTTTCCGCTTAGATGGACCAGGCTGCTCTTCATTTTCAGTCACTGGTAGGTCGTCTTCAAAGATCTGCTGCTGGTGTGGTTGAACAACTCTGAAAAATTTCAGGGGTCTCACATAAGAAAGATTTACGTGACTAATAACTCGTCTAGAAATAAAATCCTATACACAGTTTATGACTGAATATGTACGACCTCATTTAAAAGGCTTCAATGTTCATCAACTCAACAGAGAGGAAGATCAAGTATTTCAATAACACTGCTTTTATTTTCAGACTTACAGCTTATGGTCTTATTTTGACATGGCATTTACTCTGTTGTCTTCCCACTGTTCATGTAAACATCAAACTTTCCATGAAATTAAGAGCTTCATTATCTGGGGATGTGTTGCCATTAAAAATACTTCAAGGCTGGTGTCCAAAGTTTGTCCCTTCATTTGACACAACTATCATTTATGAAATAGCTCTTATATTCAACTCATAATTCTCATGCTCCTACATTCCGTTTGCATTCTTCAGTCTTACAGTTTAACCCTTTAGTTCTCAAACTCTCAGACAAGAGGTCTGCAGGTAAAAAGTTCATTTCTGTAGCCTCAATCTTCAAATACCTCCCTGATGCTAAGCCTGAGACCATATTTTGTTTGGGTTTGTGTATTTAAATATTCCAGTAGTTTCAACTTGACTGTATTTAACCATACATGCAGGATCAAAAAGGAATGACAAAATATTAACCAGAATGGATAAAAACCAATAACTTCATGGGAATTGCTATATAATGGTAATAAAATGCTTGACAACAATTAAAACAGCAGCAGACATCCACCTTCCTGAGGTAACTTTTTTCCTCCATTATTACCTAGCTAATTAACACTTGCAGGAGCTATAACTGCTATGCAGAATGCTTACCTACAAATATCAAGTTTGTCATCACACTAAGCTCCTGAAAAACATCACAGCAGCTCAACACCCCCCAGGGCCATATTTAAAGATCTCAAAGTCAGAAAGAATTCCTGCATCACAAATTGTTTATGCTAGCTGGAAGATTATATGCATAGAGAATACTTAGCACAAAATTTAAAAGCAGCTGTGTATCTGAAATCTCAAGCTGTTTTGAGCTGTAGCCACCAGGTGAGACACCAGCATCAAGCTGTACGTGATAGTGATGGCAATACAGAAAGGATACAACACAATGTTTGCTGACAAGTTTCAGAGCACAATGGCTTCTCCTCATCAAGCTTGCAATTTCAAGTAACAGCTTTAGAGCATGAAAAACAGCTCTATGCAAAAAATAATAAAAAAATATATATATATTTCCACCCCAGATCCAAACATGCCTTAAAATTATGTGAATTCAGTCACATGAGGTCCTAGAAAAACATTTCTCATATCATGAATTTAACTGCTTCATGAGAACACCACATAAAAAAAAACAGATTTCTTTCTACATCAGTATTTCATCAAATCTGAAGCCACTGATTGAGCTCCTTTTGAAGACTTCTATTTCCTAGATGGTATGCCTCCTTCCTGTAAATGGCCACAGACAGGTACAAGATATGAGACTTCATATTTTAACCTGGGGGGGGGGGCACAAAATGTGGAAGGAGAAACTCAAGTCAGTTGCTTTTTTTTTTTTTTTTTTTTTGCTATGAATTGCAGTGCACGCTACAGAAGATGCACGACTCAACATTACTCATAACTCAGCAGCTCAGTAAAAATCAGTCCCTGTGTTGTGTCTCTTGTATAGACTAGAATTTCCTATGAAGGAAAAAAACCAACTGCCAGATGTATCTCTTCCCCTCCCACCCCCCCAACTAAAACTGTTCATTTAAGACTACAAACTTTTTTTTTTTTGTATTAAATTCCTCTTCTCGGGCAATCATTTTCATTCTTAAGAATGAAAATACAGTACTCCACTATATTTTTCAAAAGGGTCTTCAATAATATGCTTCCTGTGTCTTTCTAATAGTTACCCTAGCCGAGAGAAAGGTAGCGATGCTATTTACATTCCTTGTAAAGCAGTGAGTGGCAAAATGAAACATCTTACCCAACTGTATTAACATGGCAAGCTTGACTATATAAAGAATTATATACTTAGACTATATGTAGCAGGTAGGCAGCCAAGCAGATTCTTTCAGACTAGAAAAGATACCTAGACTATTTAAGAACACAGAATTATACCAATAACAGAACTCCTTTCGCAGCTTCTGCATCACTGTATTCTTGTTTATATACTTACTTTGGAGAACATCACCCTCGCCTCAAATGTTGGCAAAGGCAGGTACCATTCTGCAACCTCACTGAATGAAATCAGTATTGACAGTTTAATCTAGGAGATACTGAATCTAAGACCTATGAAGTTGTTCACTCTGAAGCAACAGCATGCAGCAGTAATACAAGTCTCAGGTTAGTCTTGGAAAACTCCACCACTGTTTAAAACTATCAAGAATACAAGGTGAGATCGCACTTGATCACATTATACACATACAGATTAGCTATAAATAACTGTATTAGCAGCATCCAAATGCTCCTGTTGGATTTTTTTTTTTTCATTATTTGCCAACAGCTACTATGTAAAAAATACTATAAGTACTTCAAAAAGCAATACAAAACAAAGATTTCTTTAAGGTTTGTGACAAGCATTTTTATTTTATCAAGGACATTATTAACATTTTCATCTGTATTTTAAGAACATATAAATGCAGGAATTCACATTTCTTACCAGATGAGATTCATAAGCACTTTTTCAGAAGTAAAAAAAATAATAATAATAATAATTACCCCTGTATAAGTTAGTTGGTTCTTGCTAGTCTTACAGGCACAGCTACATACACAATCATGAGAACTCTACAAGAAAGCTGAGCTCAATACTTGTGGAAGTAACAAGCATCTGTTGCCAAGACTGAGAGCATTAAGTAAGAAAAACTGCAACACTGGGCACGTAATGAAATTCTGTAACTTGCAGTATTTTTTTTCTTTAATCTAGTCCAAAAAACCTCTTGCATTTCTTCTCATGGATAACACTAAATTACACACCTCACAAGCTGTCACCACTTTAGTACTTGCCATCCTTTTATTAGACTACTCTTCTTATGAAGATAGAGGAAACTGTTGAGAAACATATGCACTGCTAAAGCTCTTACACAAGTTACTAAAAAAAGAAAAAAAGCATCCTTGCTGCTCTCCAATGGGCAAAAGAGACCAACTGTCAGCTGTCAGGAGCAATAATTTCCAGTACAGTCACAAGTTTTTCACTGTCTTCTACTTAGACTGCAACAGCCACAACAGAAAGAAGGTATTTAACCCTCCCAGAACTAAGCACAACGTCCAAATCTGCATCTACCACACAAAACAATAACTAAGTTTCAAGAATCATGTGTAGTTCACTGGTGTTGATTTCGCTATAAAGTTTGTAGATATTCAACTAGCCATATTCTATTTTAAATTATTTTCTCTGCAGCATTCAACTTAAACAAGAATCCAAAATTAAAAAAAAAAAAACAACAAGGACTGAAACAGTCAGGAAATTTTACACAGGTAACTCAAGGCACTTCTTAGAAAGCAGTCTTACAACTAATACAAAAAGTCTATACTTAAAAACCAAATATTACTGCTATAACACATGACAACTATTCATTTCTTCAGTGGTTTCACTGCACACTGGAAGAACTGTTGCCCAAAATTCAGAATCCAGTGGAATTTTTAGAAATTAACAGAGAACACTTCTGCAGGCCTTAACTACACACACACAACAGAAGCAACTGAAAGAATTAACAGCTCTGTATTTAAATTCAGAAACTCACATCTGCAGCATTAGAAAAAAATAGTATGTAAAGTCTGCGAGGACACAAAATGCACTGCCCTCTATGAAAAAATAACTGCACTAACATCAACTCTTTTAAGTGTTACACTATGTTTTTTGTTGTTGTTTTTTTTTCTTTAAAGAAAAGCTCCTTTGGCAATTTAAGCTACCATTAATACTTGAAGAAGAAAGTAAATGATGGCT
The DNA here is from genome assembly GCA_023055505.1 of Callipepla californica brunnescens. Classification (NCBI taxonomy): domain Eukaryota; kingdom Metazoa; phylum Chordata; class Aves; order Galliformes; family Odontophoridae; genus Callipepla; species Callipepla californica. Next base: position 1,994,093 of record JALIRH010000053.1, read on the forward strand.
TCTGCTTTAGCTCTTCCTCAGTTAAAACACAGCAAAACTGTTCATGCTCGACTTGTTTACTGCCTTGGTGTTCTGTCTACACCATGTTCTCTCCATTAAAATTACTTAAAACAGTATTTGGTGACTGATCTCCGCAGCCTTTGTCAAGGTATTCCTTACAACTAAAGACAGATGAATTGTCTAAGAAATATAGACATGCACCAATTTAGGCATCACTGTCAATAACTGAGTAATTTTACCACTGGAACCAAATCATCAGGAAACAACAATGAAAATACTAATTATTCACCAGCATAAGAGGGCCTCGGAGATAAGAGGGCAGGAGTGGCACTCCTATGGGGACTGTCTATAAGGGTTGGGGCTCTTCAGCCTGGACAAAAGAAGACTCCAGGGGGAACCTTCTAGCAGCCTTCCAGTACCTGAAGGGAGCCTACAGGAAAGCTGGGGAGGGACTTTTTATGAGGGCATGCAGTGATAGGACAAGGGGAAATGGCTTTGAACTGGAAGAGGATAGATTAAGAGCAGATATCAGAAAGAAATTCTTCACTGTGAGGTTGGTGAGACATTGGAACAAGCTGCCCAGAAAGGTTGTGAATGCCCCCTCTCTGGAGATGTTCAAGGCCAGGCTGGATGGGGCTTTGAACACCCTGGTCTACTGGGAGTTGTCCCTGCCTATAGCAGGGGGGGTTGGAACTAGATGATCTTAAAGGTCTCTTCCAACCCAAACCATTCTACGAATCTACAATTCAGTTTCTTAAATTAAACCATCTCAGCCCCGGGCACTGACAGTCAAAAATGCTGAAATGAAATACAATAAAGGAGTGGGAAGGAGGTACTATCTCACTGTATACTCACTATCACTTGACTAAAATAATTTAATTTCAAAAGGCCCCTTCAAACTCAAAATATCTCAGAATTTGATTCTATTTTTTTCTTTGCCCTTAAAAGGATTAAATGAAAAACCTCTGTGTTAAAGAAAAAAAAGGTGTAGGCATGGACATATCTTTTCTTTAAGTTGCTGACAAACATAGGATGAGCACCAAAACCTTTTCTTTATAAAGCACTGAATTATTAATATCGACATAAGCCATCTTAGAAGTGTTGTGACAATTACATATACATACATCCTTAACAACAGCATTTCTAGACAACCACTTTTCCACAAGAACTGACAAACAAAAGTCAGAAGCATTTCAGCTTCTCTGGACTGTATGTATACATACTTGATGTCCTCTGCAGATGACACCAAGCTGGCAGGAAGCATTGATTTGCCTTGGGGTAGGATGCCCCTACTGAGGAATCCAGACAGGTTGGATAGCTGGGCTGAAGGCAATGGCATGCAGTTCAACAAGGCCAACTGCCTTCTGTCCTGCACTTTGGCCACAACAACCCCATACAATGCTACAGGCTTGGGACAGAGTGGCTTGAAGACTGTGTAAAGGAAATGGACCTGAGGGCATGGTACTGGGGGATGAACACAAGCCAGCAGTGTGCCCAGGCAGTCAAGAAGATCAATGGCATGCTGGCTTGCATCGGAAACAGCGTAGACAGCAGGAGCATGGAAATGACCAACCCTTTGTACTCAGCTCTGGCGAAGTCACATCTCCAGCACTGTGTTCAGTCCTGGGCCCCTCACTACAAGAAAGACACTGAGGCCCTGGAACATGTCCACAGAAGGGCAACAAAGCTGGCGAGGGGACTGGAGCACAAGCCTGATGAAGAGTGGCTGAGGAAACTGGGATTGGTTTAGTCAGGAGAAAAGGAGGCTCAGAGGAGACCTTATTGCTCTTACATGACAAAAGGTTGTGGTGAGATGGGGGTCAGCTTCTTTTCCTGCCTAACAATAGGACTAGAGGGAACGGCCTCAAGTTGCACAGAGAGATTCATGTTGGTCATTAGGAAATACTTCTTGGAAAGAGAGGTCAGGAGATGGAACAGACTGCCCTGGGAGGTGGTTGAGTCACCAACCCTGGTGATAGTAAAGAAATGCTTAGATATTATACAGAGGAACATGGCTTAGTGGGAAATATTGGTGATAGGTTGACAGTCAGACTGGATGATGTAGGTCTTTTCCAATCTTAGTGATTCTGTGATTCTTTAATTTTCTTCCTGTTCATTTAACCTATAATTGTGAAATAAAACATAGACTTCAAAGACAGAAAAGAGCTGAAAACGTAATGTCTCCACAAACAAGAGACTGAAAAAGCCCCTTGCATTTCCAGAAGAAATTTAGCTGAAGTAAGCAAAATCTATAAAAACATGATGAAAAAAACCACACCAACCAAATAGGCCAAAATTATTTAGCAACGAGTATTGAAGGAAAAAGCATAATAAGGTACACTACTCTACAAAATCTTCAGAAGTGATACACCTCAAAGGGCATGTGGTAAGGTAGAGAACTTTGCATTAACAACTGTATTTTTGCAGTTGATGGATAAACTGAATTGTTTGATAGCAACTGTTTTACTCTGATCACGTCTTAAAAAGGAGTTCAATCACATTTTGCAAAGATAAGTGCGTGCCCTATAGCTGGATAGTTCTTTACAACTGTAATCAAGAAGACCGGCTAAACAGTTAGCATTCCAGAAAACAATGTGTCTTACACAGGTACTTAGGAACACATTTCAAATATAAGAGAAAAATGTTGCTTTTGTTGCTTAACCAAATCCACGTTTTGACAGAGTCTGGGTGCTAGCCTTATACTTTAAAAAGCAGGCCTTCCCCTGCTTCCTATTTCTTGATTTAACATTGCTACCATCACTAACTACTGCTCAGTAATATGACTATGATGAATAATACTCAATTAGCTACAGCCCTCTTCTACCACTTATACTCTTCAAAACAGAGGCTTATGACATCTGAAGGAATTATCAGACAAGGAAGAAAACTTTTACCAACACAAGCCAAATCCTGTGAGATATACTTCAAAGAAAAACCCCAACTTCCCCCCCGCTCCCCAAACACAGAGCACACAAGCTACACACTGCATTTATTCCTACATACCTATATGAAGCACAAAAGGCGCCTGCAATTCTTGGATCCTGATTTCACTTTATCTGACTATTCCCTTTCTTTCATTTCCTTCAGCTAGTTGGTTAAACAGTAAATCTTTTTTAGAAAACAGAAAACTGAAGCAAAGATAACAATGTGATCAAAAGCAAAGACAATCAGTTAAATTTCCTACAACATCTGAAAATATAGTTGAGGCGACTCATAGCTATTTTTTAATGTACCTGAAGGATGAGTGTTCACCATGGACTGGTAAGGTGATGGGAGGAGCTGGAGACTGGATGTACATAGGCTGGCCAGGTGTTTGAGAGCCTTTCCTGATCAGCTTTCCAGTGTTAGGATCATAAAGTCGAACTTCAGGACCAGGTTGAGACTTGGGATGGATGGGTGTTGGATGAAACAGAGCTGTCTGAAATGTGCTGTGTGTATCAGGAAACGTGGCAGGGCTATTTTCTCTGTTGGATGAAATAAAAAATTTGCTTTAAATTTAAGTGGACTACCTAAACAGAATGTAAGAAATTATATAGATAAAAAAAGAAACAACCTTCTATAGATAAAAAAAGAAACAACCAGTGCTTTGGAAGATTTCTGAGGAATCATTCCCTCCCCCCTATTAAAAGTCTCACTGAATTTGAAAACAAAAATACAAGGATGAGGAATTCCATACTTACATTATTAAAAAATATAAAATATTACATGTCCAAAATATTGTCTTAAAAGTTACTGAAATTGCTTCCACATGGAAACAACTACACTACCATAATAACAATCTGCATATATGTAACAAAGAGAAAAGCATGCTGCTATGTCATATCTTAGCATCTGTACTTCAATGTGGCTCTGAAACAAAACATGTAGAATTAATTTGAAAACCCTCCAAATTAATTTGTTTAAATACAAAACCGTATCTGATCACTCCACTGCATTTTATAACATTTCAGAACTATTAACAGAAATATTACAATTAGTCTGAAGGAATAACATACAGCAAGTGATCCAGTTAAGACCAAGTGCCACAAGAAAAGGAAGTAAATTGAATCATTAAGGATAAACAAAATCAGATAAAATAGCATGCAGGGCACCATGAAACTAATGCTAGCAAAAAAAAACAAACAACAACAAAAACAAAAATGCACAATTACACTATATTGCAACAACTATTAGGAGTGCAACAAAGTATGTGCTTCTACAGACCATACATCTGAAGTAATCTGGCTGTAAGTTCAGTATTTAAGATCAACCAATTCCAAGTTTACTTAATCATTTTCCTATTAATCTCATTTTATATACAAATATTTTCCTAGTGTTCATATTTCTTCTAGTTTAAGTGTTTTTGCAGTAATTATTTTAGGAAGCTTCATTAAGGAGAATTTTTTTTCCTAAAGAAGTTGCAGGAGTATGGTTAATAAAATATTTGCATTACAATAAACGTGTGACTCACTGAAGCTTTAGGGGAAACATAATTTATTTGAAACAAAGTGAGAAAAATTAACATCATGTTCCTATAAAATTGAAAAATAAAATATGAAAAGCCAAAGATTGGCTTAGGTTGAAGTAAATCTCAAAAAGCATCTAGTTCCAATCCCCCGCCACAAGCAGGGGTGCCAACCACTAGATCAGGCTTCCCAGAATCCCATCCAACCTTGCCTTTAATGCCTCCTGGAATGGGGCATCCACAATTTCTCTGGGCAACCTATTCCTGTACTCCTGTATGAGTCAAAAAAAAAAAAAAAAAAAAAAGTTCCTAACATCTAACCTAAATCTACTACTCTTATAGTTTAGAGCCATTCTCCCTTGTTCTTCCAGTATCGAACTGTAAAAAATCAGTCCCCTCCTGCTTGTAAGCTCTCTTCAAGTACTGGAAGGCCACACAATAAAGGTCACCTCAGAGCCTTTTCTTCTCCAACCTATACAAGCTCAATTTCCTCAATCTTTTTTCATGCAAGAGGCACTCCAGCCCTTTGATCATCTTTACAGCCCTCCCTTCAGACCCAGTCTAGCAGCAACACAACTTTCCTGTACTCAGCTCCCCAGGCTTGGACACAGTACTCCAGAGACGGCTTATAAGGACAAAGCAGATGGGGGCAATCATCCCTCTCTCCCTGCTGGCCACTTCTTTTTTGACACAGTCCAGGATGATATCGACAAAAATGGGTAGACAGTCCTACATTCATCTACCAAGAAATCAAAATCTATGCAAGCAAGTCACTGTCCAGATTACTGGCAGGCACCAAGTTTTCTAGTAGAAATACATGTTGAAATTAAATATCTAACATCAGTTTCTAAAAACAAAATGTTCTAGTCAAGCAACAAATTTGCAGCTAATCTCCTGTCTGATAAGTGGCCTTACTCTCATTGTTTCTGCTCTTCTCATCAGTGTGTGGTGACAGGACAAGGGGAAATGGCTATAAACTGAAGCATAGGAAGTTCTGCACAAATGTGTGTAAGAAGTTCTTCACACTAAGGACTGTGGAGCACTGGAACAGGCTGCCCAGAGAGGCTGTGGAGCCTCCTTCTGTGGAGACACCTACCTGTGCAACCTGGTCTAGGGAGCCTGCTTTGCAGAGGAGCTGGACTAGATGACCTCTGGAGTGCTCTTCCAACCCCTGTAATTCTGCTTTTGCTGAATGAGGTGATTACACAGGCACGTTTTGCCTTCAAAAAGGAAATCTCTAACCTGCTCAAGTCATTCAACCAAACCAGTATAATTTTAACATCAAAAATCCAATATGCTATACACCTTCTCGTTTAAACCTAAAAGAGGAGGTCCACTGACAGGCGAGCAAGCTGCTATTAAACACGTTTATCTAAACAGACCAAGCCAAGAAGCTGAAAGCTAGCTCTATAGTATGTTGTTGCAAGTTATTTCAGCCCTATCACTTTCCTCAGTAGGTCTGTCCTTTGGCCTCCTTTGTGTTAATATAGTTTCTGGCTGTTCCTGCAATGTGGTGGCATTCAAGTGTATGTATAATTTTAACCACTTCTCCTTCAAGATATCTTATTATCTCAGAGCTTCTTGATCTCTCACTACTTCTTTTCTTCCAGTTTTTGCAATCTTCAGATATTCCCCACTCCGACTTTTTTTCCCCCCTCTTGCCTCATTTCTCTCTTATTCCTCATTACCAAGTATCAAGAAAATATGCAATACTTTACCAATTTCTCATGTTATGGGAGTGTATGGAAGATTTTATTTCTTCATTTGCCAGCATGAATGCTACTGAATCTTCGTGGCATTCCCTGTGTTATGTGAGTGACCTAACAAGGTCAACTGCTCCAGCTGAAGTGGCTAATCAAGAATGCAAAGGGAACTAACAGTACCAGTTCTCCTAACGCTACTAGTTGCTGGACTGCCTCTCATTAGTAATGTTCAGTTCAAACAGAAATGGACAAAAACATTTTTCATAAAGCCTGTAAGCATTATGCAAGACGCCGAGTTCGTCAGAAACTGGTCTGAATAATCTGTTTTCGTTGTCTCCCTTCCTCAAACTTGCATTTACCTGTGTGTCTTGATGTAGTCATCCTTCAAGGGAAACAGCTGCTCCTCAACCTTGTCCCAGCGCTCCAGGCAGCTCCACAGCCAGTCAGGGTTTACAACGTGGAGGTCTTTGCAGTCCTGAGCTTGTCGTACTTTTTCAGTCCCTATTATGAAGTCAAACGAGTATATACATAGAACGCTGTAATGTCACAAGACAGTGTACAAGTACAAACATTTTTTACCACCAAACTTCAAATAACAAAAAACAAAAACTCCAAGAAAACAATTCTAACTAATACGAGTGAGACTTTGCATAACACATGATACGGTCTGACTCAATCTACACGGGGAACTGGCACAGCGGATGCATTCTAGAATTAATCTGTATGGAAAGACTCCACGCTTTTATGTTAACTAAATAAACAACCTGAAGTTTTGCAATTCATCTCCTTCACATATTTGTCAGAATCTAAGCAGCAATGGCTCTTTTACACTGCTAAAGAGTAACACACTGACTTTCTTATGCAAAGTTTCCTACACACTGCCTCTGTGTAACACAACACACTGTCATTTAACAGCCATCCACCTCTCAACCTATTTTACAGAAGCACAGTCAAAGCAGACAAGTATATTATTTAGTGCCAGAGAGGAACAACAAATGTGAAGTTTTACATGGCTAGCACAAAGTCTGTAAGAAACTATCTGCACTGCGTTGTGTAAGCAACAACTGATCACAAATTCCATCCTCAGGAGAAGCCAGCATAAAAGAAACTTTGCAATGCTGCAACACATCTTTGCCAAGAAGCTTCAGAACCTGAAGTGAGTAAAAATAAGCCAACAAAATAAAAGACAAAATTAACCCCGGTCTATCTGTCCAAGTGTTTCAAGAACGCATTTCTTCCTTCTATTTTTACCAGGGGGGAGATAGATAAACGAACAGTGGTATTTGTTTCAGCATTTATGAGAGGTCTACAGAAGGACTTAATATTTGAAGATGAAGTAACAAAACTTGCTAAGTTGTTAAATACATAATCAGTAGGAAAAGAAAAAAAAACAACCAAGGATTCAACCTGCTATCTGTGTGCTTCACCCTCAGTTGCAGTACCTTTACACTACGCAGTGTTTTATAGTTGAGAATTTCTTAGAACTTCAGAGCCAGCTATATAAGGTGAACAAAGAGGCAAGACCAGAGCCATTTAGAAATGGTACTGAAATCAGGCTCATAAACATCAAAATTTCAAGAAAAACAACAAAACCAAGACATTTGTTGGAAGTTTAGGTATTTGTGCCCGTTACTCAATACTGAATCAAGTATTAGACATGACTAGCCATGTTCTTCACATTGCAGTGTTGGAGCTGACTGAACACAGTCTAGATAGGTCACTCCAAAAGTAATGCTTCTTATTTTCATGGAAACTACAACAGATTAAAAAAGAAAAAAAAAAGCAGAATAATATTACTTGAGTGAGCAAATTCTGGGCTACAAAACACTATTATTCAACATAGTCACCACCATTAGCTGTGCATTTTCATCAGCCACGAACAAGAACCTGCATGCTGCGCTTGTAAAAACCCACATGGCTGCTCAGAAACATATCTTGTTCTTCATGTCCTCATCATCACTGTTGAAATGCACCACCCACAGCCCCACTGTGCTCACATTCACTGTTTGGTCTCCAGAAACATTCAGAAAACATCCACGAACGTAAATGGGTGTAATTTTTTTCTGTGTGGAAGAATTAAATTGCACACCTCTATTTCATACGCACTTTCATCTCAGATGCCACTTCGTCAGCCTGCCCCTCTGCTGCCATCTGTCGTACAGCCACAAAACATAACAGTGAAGATTCAACCTCTATTGCCATACCATCAACATTCACTCCTAACGTTGTAAGGTTAGGCAGCAGCAGACAGAGCTGCTTTAAATCAGTTTCTGAGCACCCAAGAAAGGTAGAGGTCACAATCTGGTAATAAAGAAGGTATCGCTTATCCCTTTCCAAGAATCAGGGCATACCCAACACTCCAAAGGCAGTGATCTCTGAGTAGTGATGCTTCCCTTGTGGCTGCCAGCCCTTAAATTAGTGGAGGGAGGGGTAGGCCCTGGGTCTGTCCCACCCAATTGCACAGGTAAGTTGCTTTCACCTGTGCTCCCAGGGCAGGCTACACCCTTTCATGAGGTACTCAATCACTGGTTCAGGCCATGGTATAACAGTTCCCATACAGATGTTGTGAGCAAACATGATAAAAGAAGAGGCATTATCTTCAGAGCAACCCATGTAGAACAGCAACATGAGCGTGATTTCTCTAATGAGCGTACAGAATAGTTAACCAAAATCATGGTGAACATGGATCATGCTTGGGATGCCTGAATAAAAGCTTTTCTGCTTCTGTTGCACATCTGTTCCTCCAACTCAAGATACTGCTGCTCCTTTTGAACTGCATCAGGATGAACCATGAGTACTAAATATTTAACAGATCTAATGAGGCAAAGACACATATGAGAAGATAGCTTTCTCGAGGTATTTCTAAAATTGAACTTCCTGTATTGCCAGCTATTTCATCTTTCTGCCCCTTCCATACACATACACATTCCACATTTGTGCCTATCTGATCATTTCACACTGAACTTATACTAAGACTACATAAATTTCAATTCTCATCAACTGGATTGTAATGAAAACCTTAAACAGTTAAAAAAAATGCTTATGGTCCTGAAACAACAGTTTTACTTGTGACAGATACAAGCCATTTTCCAGTGTTATATTACGATAAACCTGGTGACAAGAATAGCATTGCATAACCAAACCCAACTCCCTACACCCTGAAGTCTTACCTTTCTCAGCACTGCAACTTGCAGTTTTTCTGCTTCCTCCCATTTGTGAAGTGCAGCTGCCTATAGCAGCATGCTGGAAATAGCATGAAATAATACAACTGTGCCATCTGACAGGCCATCTTCTATTTCTAGAAGACATCTTGAGAAATCAAGATTTCATACATATGATGGTCTTTGAGCAAGATTTAGTGAAACACTAAATTTAACTGGATAGAAGAAATAGCCCTGCAGTATTTAATATCCTTGCTTTTTGTCTTCTCTCTCTCACCAGTTTAACTTTCCATTTCAGAAGCACGCTTATCAAGGAGAAGCAATTAGTCCAGAAAAATGATTTTAATCTATCCAAATAACAGTACTTCTGATGCATCTAGGAATAAATGAATCATCCAGCTGGCTAAAAATCATTAGCGAAGTTTTTTTTTTTTCCTGGACAATCTTTTGCATTGTTCTCCTTTACTCATTTTTATTACTTCAAATTCCAGTCTAAAATTGTTCCAAAAAACGTTAAGAAGTTATATATGACTTTCCACACAAAGCAGCTAGAGTTCAAATTTATCACATCTGCCCAATACGAATACAGCTGGAAGCACTTAATACTAGAAAAAGATTTTCAAACCTGGGGATGGGACTGACCAATTCTACTACTGAACTTGCAAACAAAAGGTTAAAAATGAGACAATTAAAAAAAAACAAACAAAAAAAAAAGAAGACAAAAACCCCACCAACCACCTCCTAATAAATTTATTACCAACGAAGTGATCAACACCCACAACACTGCAATAAACTTCTACAGACATTCTTCAGAAGATGGTTTTATTATAGCACTTTAGTTTGTCTTATTCAGAGTATGAAGGCACTTAAGCATAGAAGATGAACGAGACTTAGACAGTATGTTTATGAAGAGTAAGAAATGCTATATGGCATAATTTGGCCATGTTCTCATTCCCAAACAGCACAGCCCAGCAGAGCAGAGCAGGTGCTGGAGGACTGATGTGCATTTTATCAGCTTCCAACACATTTTGCTTTGGCTTAGCTCAGCCAGGTCCCACAGACCAAATACCTCTGACTGTTCATGCAGCTGCACTTTCCAATTCGTCCTGAAGGAATCGAGTGTGCAAGCTTGAGCCTGCTCCAGGGTGAGCCAAAGTACAGTAGGGATTCACTCTCAAAAGACTCAAATTCTAACATGAGGGTACCCTGAGGGCAACCTATAAGCAGGTGATCAGCTGGCTGCTTCCTCTTTTCTCTCAGCATCTCCAAGCTACTCTCAGCTATAAGCATTAATAAGAATGCAGACAAGGACGAGTACAAGGAAATACAGTCATAGGCAACTGGCATTTTAAACAAGCTTAACATACGCTAAGCCACCAAGAACAATGAACCGATTCCCAAAAAGCTTTTAAAACGTAGGAAGAGGCAGAAAATAAAATGTATTGTGAAAAATAATAGAAAAAATGAGGGTGTAGACTGAAATGTTTCCATTTCCACATAACAGAAATTTTTTGAAATGACCTAAACAGATTTTACCTCCTCCAACAGCAAAAACTCAACTTAAAAATCAACTACAGCATCTTCCACTTGTTCAGGAAGGAATATACAAAGGTCACTCTGAAAGTAAGGCCTAATGACTCCTACCTTCTTCCATGGAAACTACAACAGATACAAGAGCGGAACAACACTGTTTGACAGTAAATTCTCACATACAAAACACTGTTTTTTCAACACAGTCACCACCATAGCTATTGTTTTTGCCAGTGATGAACAACAGCCTACGTTCCACGTTCATAAAAATCTGCAGCAGTGCAGGTGACCCAATACTGCTGTTTCCATTGCTGCAATGCACCAACTACTGCCTCACTGTGCTCACACCCATTGTCTGATCTCTATAAACACTCAGCAAGTGTTGATGAATGTCAGTGGGTGCTATTTTTTCCTCACATGGAGGAATTCAGGAACACACCGTTGCTTCATGTGCGCTTCCACGTCAACGCCATTTTGCCAGAGAGCCCCTCTGCTGCCATCTGTCAAACGGCAACAACATGTAATGGAATACCGTTGGGAAGGGTCAGCCTCTTCAACCATCAACCCACCAACATCTGCCTCTGATGTTGTAGGCCAGTAATAAGCAGGATGCATTACTTTTGGAGCATCCCTCAAACCAAGACAATGTTATGGCAAATGTTTAGCCAAATGTACGTGCGTGTAGGGTGAATAACCCAAAAGAATAGCACCCACACAAAATAATGGAGGTGGATGGTATACTTTGTATGGTTTATCCAGATGGTATAACAACAACCAGCAAATAAGGAAAGGCTCACCTGACACTGATGGTCAAGGCTCACCCAGGACTCCACAGGGGAGGATCTCCAACAAGAAATCCTTCCCCAGAAGGTGGTCAGCCCTTAAATGGGATCTGGGAGAGGTGGAGCCAGACTCCACCCCTTCTGGTCACACAGGTACATTGCCTTCACCTGTGCTCCTGCAGCTGACTCAGTGCTCACCTCAGGTGATCATCAGTGGTTCAGGCCATGATTCAACAGTTCCCACACAGTGTGTAAGGCTATAACTAATTATGCAGTGCTGTTCACTGTTGCTTAGATCAAAGAACAGACATTTTATAAAAACTAGGATTTATGTTTATGTGGCATAGAGTGGGAAGAACAACACAGTAGCCCTTTCTCAGCCACTCAGATTTAGGAAAGCTGATTAGATGATCAGTAATCCAAGCAGACAGTATTTTCCTCCCTGCATAACAAAAACCAAAAAATCTTAATTTTCTCATAAGAAGAGGGATTTATTTATTTTTAGAATTTGGAGTATCTGTGTCTGCAAAGAAACAAACTGTTTGCAGAGAAACAGACAAGCACACACAGACTCAAAGAAATTTAAATTTACTGCAGTATGCTTCAAGGATGCTGTAAACATAACCCCAAATAGCAACTATTAGGCTGCAAGGGTCCTGCAAATAAAACCTCAAATAGCAGCTATGAGCTTGGCATAGGGAAGGAGTAGTTATGCTATGTTCACAGGGGTAAGCTTTCCTCAGACCTCCAAGTCTGGGGGGGAGGGGGATGCTCTGTTTCACATTGACTTCCCCTTCACTTTTCCTTTGGAAAATTCTTCCTCTTTTCATCACCCTAAAGCAAGCACTACTCACTCCTACAAATGCTGAATATGTCATTTTACATGCTCAACTAATGAAGAATAATCATGTAGGTTAACAGGCTTGGTTTGAGTCCTAAGTCTGCCATTCTTAGAGGTGTCACGGAGAAACACCATACTGACAGCTATGCTTCTGCATCACCTTTCATAACCAGCTATGAGGTGGTACTGCTGGAGAGAGCACAACTCGTCCAGTTTCATTTCTGAAGAAACAAGTTTGTGAATACCACTACAGGAACGTGCTTCCCTCCACCATTTCACAAGCAAATAGGAAGCACAGTTTCAGATGTTTCTATTTGTGTGGCTTACCTGCAGCAAATAAAGACTTGCCTCATTTGCCTTCTAACCACACAAGGATCAGTATGAAAATTATGTTGACAGCTGAATTATCACAACTCCAGCTGTGAGAGGACACAATTTATACCTGCAAAATCTGATTAAATTTCAGAGATTCCCTCATGAAATTAAGATGATGCAACAAAAATACTACAATCTAAACAAATGTGTGAAAGGTCTTCAGTTGAAAAAACAAAACAGACCTCTCCCACACAAAACCAAAGCCACATGCAATCCATTAAAAGCTTACAAGAAAAAAAAATTGAAGAACATAGAGATACTTAGACTGAAAAAAACTATCTTGCTGCCACTGTTACAGAAATAATTACAGACTGCTGTTGAGAGATGACAATAGCCTTGCTTGTCAGGCAGAAAAGACTGCCAAATCACTTGATCTGAATTGATGCTATGACTTTTCTTAGTAACACAGGTCAGCTTCTAAAAAAAGCTTTTCAACCCAACAACTGATGAACAGCAGTATTCCTGCTATTTCTAGCTTTAATTCACATGCAATATTTGAATATATTTTCCAGTTTTAAATATCAAGAGCAACAGCAGCAACACAATAATATTCTGCAAGAGAGTCCAGGTCTTGGCACAAAGTCAGAAAAAGTGAACTGCTCAGTGAAAAATACTAATAGACTTGATTTAAATACTCTAAAAAAAACTATTTTATCAATAGTATTAAGATTTACACCAGCGGACAATCACTAAGAATGTGCAGGCAGCTAAGAATCTGGTTAAACCCCTCCCCCCAGAAAAACAGAGCATAGAATATCTATCTATATATACTACCCCCAAACCTGTTGGATGCTTCAAAGACAAAAAAAATAGAAACTCCAGCTACTTCTCATTTTCTCTTGCTCTGTATCTTAACCAAATCTTGAATAATAGCTTTTCCTCCAAAGAAATGGGGAACAGTGGATGGTGTTGAATTCATGTACATTTATTCTAACAGTTTGATACATCACCTAATAGCTGCATTCAATGTACAACTATATTCAGGAACCATCTAGAGCAAATCACACTGAGTAACCTTGAAATTAATTATTTTATGATTTGAAGTAGAAAAGACTTGAAAACCGTATGAACAATCGTCACACCTCCAATGAACTATGACAAGCTTCACTGCTTCATATTCTTTGCTGACAGAGTGCTGCTATTACTACAGTTTTGAGAGCTGTTCAGTAACCACAATAAAACCAGAGCCCACAGCTCATGCACCCACCTATTTTAACACTCTAACACTTGCAGTTTCAACTATCACATCTTCATGAGTCAGAATCCCAGCTGATCTATGCAAAACTAATCCTACTTTCTGAATTTTCCAGTTGTTTTTACTACTTACATCAGGACAATTAATTCAGATTTGTTACTTCTCTACTTCAGGACAGTTTTTATCCTGATATTACTTCACGAGATCAATATTGCAGTCTTTTTGCTACAGTTTTGCTAATTAAAACAAAACAAAACATTTAGGAAGGCTATACCAAAAAAGAAAAGCTATCTGAACATTTTGTCACTAGAGCTCCACACTGAGATAACCGAAGTAGGTTTACACTAACCTTGCAAAGACACTCTGTTATTTAGGCAAATATATTAAAAATAGCTTATTAGCACATCACGGTACACTGATTTCCATCTAAACTACACAGTTTTACTTTTAGTTAGCATGTTTTTGATCACTAGATATTCAGATCCCATGCAGCTTTTAAGGTGAACAGTAAGGGATCTTCCTCAGGTGAAAGAACAGACAAAAATTTATACTGGAAGCAAGTCATGGCCTCTTAGCTCCTCCACTGAAGCTCATCAATGGCACATTCTTTTCTATCCTTTCTCCATCAAAGCTATGTAAAAATAGTTAGCTTTGTGAAGTACTTAATGCAGAAATTAAGGCCAAGCTCTCATATACATTAATGAGTAAGACATACAGACTACAGAGAACAGTGACAGAATACCATCAAATTCCAGCTTCTGGAAATAACTTTTATTTTAAACTAAATGAAACGTAGCCATTTCATGTTAAATCTGAGGAAAGTTCATAAGGCTTTTACTCAGCATACGTAACATAAACCTTGTATCACCAACATCACCAAGGTGACATGAAAAGCTACGCTACAGCTAACATTCCTTTCAACAAATTCCACAATCAAAAAGCAGCAAAAGACATTAAAGAAATGTCTAACCCAACGTATAACTTAAAATCAATTCTTTAATTTAAATCCTAACCCCTGTTGCATTAAAGTCTGTAGCTTATACAAAAACAGCCTACAGCAATGAATGAATGGTCACAGAAAAAAAAGCTGATAGAAAACTCGAGCATTATTTCTTTCTTTATTTTTAACCTACCTGTCCTTGCTGCAATGAGATGTGTTGCTTTGTCCGGATCGTCAGCACTCAGTACTAGATTCTTAACAATTTTAGCTCCAAGCGCTGTAGCATGATAGTGTTCCCGTGTTTTTTCAATGGGGAAGTTAGTTGGGTAGAGTCCACTGAAGATTATGGTTACATCTGCCAAAACTTTACTTTTCAGTTCCGGTACTATTTTTCTGATGTCAGGAATTTCCTCTATCTCCTTTTTCAAGTATTTATCATACTTGGTATAATAATCAGTGTGAACCCGCACAAGGATCTCTTCAAGATGCATTAAATGGTCATCATCATCTGTATCATCCTCATCCTCCTCTTCCTCCATACTCTGGTCTAAGGACTCGCCCATTGTAATTCCAGACTGTTCGCTATTCTGAGACTCTGTTTCAGCTTCTTTCTTGTCCGCACACCCATTTCCTAAATCACAAAGGCTTTCCTGTTCACTTTCTTCTTGCACATCAATATCAGTTTTGTCAAGAATATTTTCACTTGGTAGAGATTGCTTCCCCTCAGAATGATTCACCTGACCATCTTTTTTCTCACTCACATCAGTGCAACTCCCTTGCTGTGGATTTTCATCCTGCAGAGGTTGTTTTGATTTCTTCCAGCTTCTCTTTTCCTCATTCTCACTATCTGATACAGAAGTAGATGACTTTCTGGTATCTAATCCACCTTCACTCTCACTGTCACTAGACAGTTCAAAGTCCAAATCACTCTTCTTCTCTTGAGTTTGCTGTTTCTCTAACGCCGTTCTATGTACTTGCTCAGAAGAAATCTGAGATTCCTTTGTACTTGACAAATTGTTAGTGACCTCACTGTCTGTTTTGTGAACAGTGCTATCACTTACAGAGTCCTGAGTATTAACTTTACCATGAGAACTCAAATCACATGCAGGTGTTTCACTGCTCACGGAAGCGCTTCCATTTGCTGTGCACATGTCCTTTGTAGCTTTCTTGAGACCATTGCTTTGTTCTTCTATACAGGTAACATTTTTCACTTCATCAGCATCTTTTCCCAATGTCACCGCTGAATCCTGTGCCTCTGGTTTAGCAGAGTGGTTTACTAAAACACACAAAAGAAACAAAATACATGGTTTTTTTTCAGATTTTTTTTTTTTTAGTAAGTTTCCTTCTTCCTTAAGCAGACGATTGATGCATGTAGTAAGATTTCTCTAAGCTCAATAAAGACAACTAAACTTTTCAAGGGTGCTAAGATATTTCAGGTATCAACTGCTACTAGAATTAGCAAACTTCACTTTTCTAAAGAAGCTGTATAAGATTATTACGACATGATCAGTACAGTTAAAAAAATCATTTATAAAATCTGCAAACAATAAAAGGACTTCTGTTGTAGCATAGCTTTCATACTACAGCTCAGAAGAAGCTACTGAAGAAAAAAAAAAAACAAAAAAAACAATACAGGGCAGATTTTACTTCATAAGGCCCCAACCCAGAACCTCAGCTACAAAAATTTCCTCTATAAATTTCCATCACTTTCATATATTTCCTAATTTTCACAACCAAAATTACTGCATTTTTAGAGCTGAAAAGATATGCACGTTTTAGCTAGGCAAACGTACTGATTAAGATTCATTTGAGATACTGCTGGAACACAAGCAAGTGTAATGACTGAACTCAAAACAGAAAAAGCTTTAGATGCGTCTTCATTAGATATCTGTAGACTGGAAGATAAAGAAACTGTAGACATTCGAACAGTTGCACTCAGATATTCATCAAGAATAAAAAGGAATGAATGACTAGGATGAAATTATCCTTCTCTGTCCCTCTTCTGTGTGCATGTTCCTGCTGTCCTGTACCCAGTGATGCCAGTCAAAGAAAGATCCCATGTCTTGGATCAGGTTGAGTAACATAACTGTTTCCACGTTGGACATTTCAAGTTCAATAAGGGGGGGGGGGATGGGGAATGTATCATATTAAATAATACGAATATGAAACAAAAAAATTCCTTTTTTGAACTAGGAGAAACAGTACAATTTCTTATATACTGCATTTCAAGTACTTTTTCCCGCCATAAGAATACTACAGCAGCTCTTCAGCTGTATCAACCAAAATGCTACCACTAAAGCTCCACTTCTGTTTCAACACCTCACCAAAAGGAAAGCTATTAAGAAACAGTTCAGCTTCACTGAGCTATGTCTATATGTGCTTCAGCAGCACTCTGTCAACTACAATAGCCTAAGATCACTCACCTGAGCGCTACAGTGATAGTACTAAAATCAACACAATCAATACCTTTGAAAAATGAAAAAAATCCGTAAGAATTACAAATACTTACTTTTCTTCTTCATTTGAATCTCTCTTGATCCAGGAGGTGCATTAATATCTCCTATCCCCTGAAAGTATACATATTTCTTCACGGTTATCAAATTGGGTGCAAACTTCCAGACATCCTCCCTGTCATCAATGATACAAACCATGGAATCCCCACATGGGAAGAGATCTCTAGGAAACAAAATAGTTGAAATAGTTAAAATGAATTCAGTTTAAAAATCAGTAGTATTGCTGAACTTTTTGTTTATTGTATGTATGTCTGCAGAATGTGGATGAACTTACAAAGTCAGCTACATTGAAGTTACAACATTTCAAATGCATTATTTAAACTAATTAAAGTTAATTAAAAAGGGAAGGCCTGTTCTGAAATCCCAATCCCATACACCAAAAGCAAGAACTAACAGTTTCAGCAAGAACAAAACATCACAAAATGTCTGTTCAGTTTTCTCATTTTACACTGACAAAAAAAAGCCAAACACCAAAACCAACTGCCTACATATAATTAAGAAAAATACCTACGTACATTTTTTCAAAAAGTGACTTTTTCAATACAAGACAAAGAAAACAGTGTTAGTATTTACAGCAACAAAAAGGAGTAGGTGCTGTAGTCAAGACACATGCATATGAAAACACCAAGAAAAAAGAAAAGCTTCTTATCTGCTATCCTCTGATGAGGAGCATACAATTATGTTTATCTAGCTATATATAAAAGCCAAACATCTGTTTCTCTGGAAAAAAAAAAAAAGTTTTTATTGTATAATAAAGAATGTCAGGGTAAGAACCTCAGGTCAGACTAGAATATGAATTCAAAGAATATAAATCTCAAAAACAAGAGAAAAACCACACATCACTGCACAGCAGAAGCTTCTACATGTACAGCACTTTTGAAGCCTGAATATTAAGTGTACATGACTGAACTGAGAATACTGAGGCATGCTACTCTTCTTTGATTACAAGTCATTGCACAAGGCCACAATCCAAAAAACTGAGATACAGGTATTGCAAGAAGAAAAAGTGTAAACAAAAATAACGTCATTGGTTCACACCCTTGCTTTTCCATTGCCACAGAATAAACAGCTGAAATGCTGCAATGTATAACATCTGTTTTACTGAGGCAGTGTTGTTATTTAAGAAGCAGTTACAGAAGGATTAATAACATGTGAACTACAGAGACTAGATTTTATTAAACTGGCAGCACTGTCTTTTTGTCCTATTTTGTTTAACGCATAAGACTCACATACATACCTAAGATTCCCTGTTTTAGAAAATGGATCAATACATTCATCCCTTGATAATATCCGATGGGAAAAAAGCTTCTTCTCAGGATCCAAAAATCCTTTTGAAAGAAGAGAGTACAAGATTAACACTTGAGACATTTGGTCCTTTTACATGCTCTATAGTTCAGCTATTTTAATCTGTGCAACAGCAGTTTAACGAAGAGACAATTTTAAGGTAAGAGATACTATATGGAGTTAAGGGTATGTACAGCACATTAAATATTCATAAGAAATTCAGTCGGATTCATTTCAAAAATCCCATTTCTCTTTCAACATAGCAACAAATCTGATATTAAAATAACTAATTTGTGACATCCAAACAGATTAGGCTGAGAAGTACAGTGATTATAGATGCACATTCTTGCAACTTACATTTATACCTCTACAGGTGACTCTTAAAAGCTAAATGCTCTCCTCAACTCATTATGCCTAGGGACTGCAAAGAAGTCTCACAAGAGTCGGCAATGTGCTGCAATACTTTAGCACAATAGGCAAGTTATGGGACCATTTCAGCCGGAGCTCTTGCATTTGTAGGTTTTAAGTTTTACCTCTAACGCTACTTTAATACCTGCACACAGAACAAGAGATCCTGTGATTCATTGAAATATTTATGCTCATTGCAGTTACATGTCTGACTACTCTTAAAGGAAAAAGAGGGGAAAAAGAAGAAACAGGAGAAGCTGTGCTAGCTGACTTCAGAGCAAGATAAAATACCATTGTTTAAGAAAATAGTGACTCTGGTGTACAAACACATGCACATGCTTCTGAACCTATCCTCAATAACTAAGTTGGTCTTCATGAACAGATGTCAACGGCTGCATAATTGCATGCTAACCTTAATCTGTAATATCATCAAATTTGCTCAGCTTCTCACTATTCCTATGAATAATACAAGGCACTATATACCTAGTGGTTTTGTTTTTAATTACAATTTTGTTCTATTTAAGTTGTGACCATCTTCTAGACAGAAGAGTTCAAAATGAGTACTAACTCCAGAGACCCACAATGATCTCCTTTCAGGGAGCTCAGATTTTTACAGAAGGAATGTACTTTATCTTCTCCACTATTTTAAAAATAGTCCAGCTCCCAAGCGTATGTTAAGTTGGGTCTTCTAAAACAGAGGGTTTAAATAAAAATATTATTAATAAAAAAAAATCAATAGTCACTTCTGCAGTATTGGCTGTGTATGTATTACTGAGTAATTGGAATAACTTAAAACCCATAAAAGCAAGAAAATTCCGAGTTAAGGACAGAGGTTCAACCTTAACTCACCCGACTATGCTTAAGAATTGCTGCAAACTCGTAGAATCATCCCCTGTAGTGAGACCCTTGCAGTACCTAGGCATAATGAATTGAGAGAATTAGCTACAAAGATTTATTGCTGTACACACAGATATTTTGACAAACTACATAAGCTGTCACACAAGTTGCTCTTCTTCCAAACCAGGGACTCTTCTTCTAACTATCTGAACACAGAGGGACTCTACAGTACATTGGACTGCACTGCTTAAATGGCAAAACCCAAATGAGGCATTTAGTTGCACTGCTGTCTAGCTAGAACTGCTAAGAAAAGAGGAAATTAACTTAAAACATCACAAACAAAGTCCTGGCTGTTAGGGATTACCAATGAAGTACTGTTCCAGAGCTATTCGAGATGGCTTTAATAAAGATGTTAAAACTTCCTCCCTTCATAATTCACTGAGAATACAGAGGATATTGCTAACCAGTGATGCAACAGAGTAGGGCCTTCAGATGCGTTAGTTCCGAAAATGCAGAAAGATAAAATGGAATTGCCCTTGTAAAGAACTTCTTTACACGACTGAAATTTTTTGAAGTCGCTTAAGAAATCAATTCAATGTAATAAAAACAACTTTATTTTCTTAGGTTTCAGGGAAATCAGAAAACCACAGAATCATTTAGGTTGGAAAAGACCTTTAACATAATTGAACACTAGTCCAATCATCTGCCTACCACCAACGTTGTCCACTAAACCATGTTCTTCAGTGCCATGTTAATATGTTTCTTGAAAATCTCCAGGGATGATGACTCAACCACCCTCCAGGCAGTCCATTCCACTGCCTGACCACTCTTTCGAAGAAGTTTTTGCTCATATCTGATCAGAACTGGTGCAACTTGAGGACATTACCTCTAGTCCTATCACTAGTTACATAGGAGAAGAGGTTGAGTCCCACCCCCCACCTCGCCACAACCTCCTTCCATGTAGTTGTAGAGGGCAGTGTCTTCTGTGAGCCTCCTCTTTTCCAGACTAAACCAATCCCAGTTCCCTCAGCCCTTTTTCATCAAATTTGTGCTCCAGTCCCCTCGCCAGCTTTGTTGCCCTTCTCTGGGCATGCTCCAGGGCCAGATATTAAATCTTCTTTGTAGTGACGGGCCCAAAACTGAACACAGTACTTGAGATGGGGCCTCACTAGCGCCAAGTACAGAGGGATGATCATTTCCACGCTCCTGCTGACTACACTGCTTCTGATACAAGCCAGCATGCCACTGGTCTTCTTGTCCACCTGGGCACACTGCCAGATCACGTTCAGCCAAGCACTGACCAACACCCGTAGGTCCTTTTCCTCTGCACAGTCTCCCAGCCCTTTTGCCCCAAGCCTGTAGGACTGCATGGAGTTGTTGTGGCCAAAATGCAGGATCCAGCACTTGGTCTTGCTGAACTTCATCTCACTGTCCCCAGCCCAGCAATCCAGCCTGTCCAGATCCTTCTATACAGCCTTCCTACCTCAGGCAGACCAGCACTTCCAGCTTGGTGTCATCTGCAAACTTACTGAGGATACACTCAATCCTTGCATATAGATCATAAATTAAGATATTAAAGAGGATGGGCACCAATACCAATCCCTGGGAAACACCACTCTTGACCAGTTGCCAGCTGGATTTAACTCCATTCACCACCACTCTCTGGGCTTGGCCTTCCAGCCAGTTCTTTGCTCAGCAAAGAGTGTACCTATCCAGGCCACAGGCTGATAGCTTTCTCCTGAGAATACAGTGGGAGAGATTGTCAAAGATTTTGCTAAAGCTTAAGCAGACCATATCCACAGCCTTTCCATCATCCACCAGGCTGGTCACTCAATCACAGAAGATGATACTGGTCAAGCAAGGACCTGCCTCTCATGAACCCATGCTGGCCGGGCCTGGTCCTCTGGCTGTCCCACACATGCTGTGGGAACTCACCCAAGATGATCCGTTTCATTACCTTCCCTGGCACCAAGGTCATGCTGACAGGCATACAGATCCTCCTGAGGACCCTTCTTGGAGATGGCAGTAATGTCAGGAAGCCTGAAATCATCAGGAATTTCTCCAGCTGACCAGTAACACTGACAGATAGGGGAAAGTAGCTTGGCCATCACCTCCGTCAGCTCCTTCAGAACCTTTGGGTAAATCCCGTCAAGTTTCATTGACTTTTGAGGGTCCAGATGGAATAGAAGGCCCCTAACAGTCTCCATCTGAATCGTGGGGGGTTTATTCAGCTCCCAATCACACACTTCCAGGTTAGGGAGTTAAGTACCCCAAGGATAACTGATCTGACTATTAAAGACAGATGTAAAGAAGGCACTGAGAACCTCAGCCTTTCATTACCCTCAGTGGTCACATTCCCCACTGCATCCAGTAAAGGATGGAGACTCCCAATGCTCTCCTCTTACTCTTAATATATTTGTAAAAAAGTTTTCTGTTCTTTTACTGCAGTAGCCAAGTTGAGTTCAAACTGGGTTTTTGCCTTTCTAATTTTCTTCCTGTAGCAACTTTTTGCACTCTGCAAAATAATATAGGATGCATACGGAGAAGCTGAGAAAGCACAAAGGAATCTTACAAAAAGTTTCCTTGCATTTTATTACAAGTCCTTTCCTTATGTAACATGAGGATAATAGTAAAAAAAATAAAAAATAAACCCTCTATTTCTCCTTGTGAGAAATGACTTAACCAGTAGTGCCACCAGGTGGTCTGTATATGTATTAACATACATACCTAGCTATAGCACCTTGGTTATACAGGTGGTGAGCGCATGGGCTCAGGGTTGTATCAACATTCTTTTCTGTCTCCCCATAGCTACATATTTCAGCAGGAACTACCATCATCACTGCAAAAATCCTCTCCCGTTTTGAATGCTTTGGATGAATTAGCAGATTCAGGAAACATACAGAAGTCTGGAGATGTCTGAAAGCAGCAATACCTTAATTTGCTCATTTTGTAGCTACCTTCTCTATGGAACAGATGGAACAGCTCAAGTATGGCAACCACAGACATGCCTGCCACACAGTAAGCATCAGACTGTGACAGCATGGGGACTGCAGAGTAATCCAAATTTTAGCTTAGATATGAAAATAAGCAAAAACAGGACCACCTTCAGATAAGAGCAATCACTGTTATTAACTACCTCTACTGCTCCTCACTTTCCCTTACTCAGAAGCATATCTGCTATACAACTTCTGAGTTTATTCGGTATTCTTCTTTGGAACTTAGACCACGGGCAAATTTTGGTACAAAATCCAGCTCAAGACAGGCTCCCCACTTCGCTAATGTCAGGTATCCACATTCAGTACAGTAGTATTCAATATATAAGGAGCCCTGTTTTGCTAAAAGAAATAACCACTCTCTGCTTTAAGGACAGTAGGATAAAATAAATAATAAAAAAAAAGCACTGTACATTAGCAGTACAGAACATATATTAAAACAGTGAGACTGACAAAGCTTTAGAAAGAACTTCAAACAATTCAGTCAGTAATGAATAATGCAGAAATTTGGACATCTCTCCTGAAATTTATTTTGAGGAGATGACAAATAGCTATCACTTTCTAATAATCAAAATCTCCCCTTTTAAATATATTCTGTGGCACATTAAACACGCATACAGTTCTCAGTTTATACAATTCCATAGGAGAACTAAGACAGATGACTAGAATAGTTAGTTCTACTTTGAAATCTTCCTTTCTTGATTTGGAACAGTTATTTTTCACTGCTATCATTCTGAAGGGAATCATGGCAACATGATTAAAAGGCAGATGTGAAGGACATCGAGGGTGGATGGGGTAAGCCACATAACATGGAAGAGCAGCCAACAGTCAGATAGGTGGAGACGCACTGTATTCACATTGTATTACACTTACAGGGTATTAATAGAGGGAAACGTGACAAGAAAATACCATTCTTCCAAGGAGTACTCAGGGATGGAGTGATTTTTTTTTTTTTTTTTTAATTAAAAAAAAGTTTAAACACATGATCATACCCCTAATGTTCATTACCTTGACCCACGTGATTCCCCAACAACTTAGCTTTTACATACGCTGGAAAAGTAAAACATTTCACACAATGACTGACACACAGACTACTGCTGTTGAAAGCTTTAGAACTTTAGAAGCTGACTTTAGAGTTACAAGCAGAAAATAATTACAAGTTTTGGAAAATAACGCATTAGAATACTGTTAGATCTGTGTTTTTCTCTCTAGAAAGTCCACAAAACACAAACAGAATTGTTTTAATTGATATATAGCAGCCAAACTTCCTCAGGTGAGGGGAAACAGTACATTTCTTTCTTCCCCACAGAAGGAGATCCGCACTGTGAATTTTCACAGAACTGTTGCTTTAGATCTTTCAGTGATGTTGCAGATCCCTGTTAGAGCTCACCAGGTTTATTTCTTAAATAGGAAGGCAATATTTGCCATGCCACAATCTGATTCTTTAACTTTTCAAGGAAGCAAAAAAAAAAAAAACAAAAAACCAACACGCACCTGGTATGGGGAAAAAGGGACTGCTGCTAAAATTACAGGCCATACACACACAACACCTAAATTCTAAGATGAGAATTCTGCTTACAGGAGAAGAGAGGAATTATTTCAAGCAAAACTGAAGTACAAACACTTGAAAACAATCACTGAAAGAAAATAAATCATACAACTACGAAGCCAGCTTACTGAGACACTGCTAAACGTCATATATACTACTCACCTGCAATTGTATGTGCATAAAGTCTGCTGCCAAACGTAAAAACATGCAACTCATACAGCTTGGCAATTTTTTCCAGGAATTCCTTACAGTGAGGACGCAAACGAGTATGCAACATCGGCTCACCTCGACCTAACTGGAAATGAAATATGCCCTAGAAGAAAAAGTATGTTTTATATTATCAAAATGCCAAACAAAAATACCAGCATGCAAAAAGTACCCTCTTCCATCACTTCCACTACTTGAATTCAGAAAGAGTAAGCTAAAACAAGTTTTTGCCACAAAGATTATACAGATTAAAAAAATCCAAAGCACACTTCTGCAAGGCAGTCAAATATGACGTTCTGCAAAGCCAGGAAGGTGCACACTACTCTGCAAACTTCATTCAGATTAATCTCATTACATATTAAGCCTGGGGAAAAACTGTTGAACAGAAAATACTACAGCAGTGAAAACACTGCAGCTAACAGACAGCAACCAAGATGAAACTTCACTGAAAAAAAAGCTATTTCTTATTTTGAAATCTCTTAAAAAAAAATATTTTCTTCAAAACAAGCAGTTGTACACATAAAGGCACAACCTTTTTAAGCTGCTGAGAAGAAAAGCCACTGTTTCCTTCTACATCAATTACAAAATATATCTGCAGCTTCTCTGTGCTAACAAGTCTGAATACATGCTCACATCAGTAGACATGAGAGTATGGCACGAGGAAATAAACTAAGGAATTGCTTCTTTTATAACACTGGAGTTTGAAGTGGCACCTTTCTATACATTTCTATGCATTCAGAGAGGAATGACAGACATAGCAGAACACAGAATTATCCAAAAAGGGACTACCAACAGAAATTCATTATATCCACATCAGAATTGGAGGAAAAAAATCCAACATCTCCTAACCATGTATTTAGTCTGTTGTAGAGTTGTAGAGGAAGAAAGGCTCTGATTATAAATAACTACCTGAATATTTTTTGCTCAAAGTAGCTGGAACGTAAAAATGAAAAGAAACACAAATGAAAGAAAGAAAGCTGTCAATTTAAAAAGAGAAGGGAGAAAATAGAGTATTTTTCAGAATATGTTTCTCGCTTTTTTTCTGTTATTCTTCAGTTTTATTTATTTAACCACGTAGTGTTTTTATTATTACTATTATTATTGTTGGTTTTATTTTCTGTTTTAGAAGAACCATCATTCAAATATTTTTAGAAATATTCCTGTCATTACTTCGGCTTGAAAGTTAACACCAAATACATACCTTATTAGACATTTGTTGGCAGTGCTGTTCTGTAGTATGGATCAATGTCTGATCCAAATCTACCATAAGCACTAGTTTTCGATTTCTGTGTAGTCGTTGTTGATCTTCTCTTCCTAGTTGTTCAGCTTGCTGTAACAAAGCATTCATAGAGTAAGCTTAATTTACAGTAAATGAACTAGGGTTACTGGCTTCCATGTATTGTGAACTTGTGAAGAAACACTGCTATAAATTAACTGCGAAGGCAGTAATACTTCATAACAGTAACACTGCACAGATGACAGCCATGTCAGCAAGTTTTCCTACAGAAAAAAAAATATCCCTAGCATCTACCTGACAGGAACAACTCATAATTGGTGAACTCAAAACAATATCTACCTATGCATAACAGATAACTACCAAATCATTTTGAGACTAAAACTGAGTGCTGAGGTACAAATACAAGAAGTTCATCGCTGGTTCTGAAAACTTCTGACTACAATGTTTGACAATTTTGTACCAATTCAATACAACACAGTTGACAACACTATCAAGTATTAAATCAGAGCTGCCAATGACAGAAGTCATCGCAACTCTCAACTTCAGCCTAAAGAACAAATCACCAGACAAACATTTGGACTATTTAGTTCTACGCAGTTTTATTATTAGTTCTATGGAAAACCCTTCTGTTCCTGTAAATTTGAGGGTAAGCTGCAGTACTAGATCTACACGTAAAGTGGAATATCCTTAAGAAGCAAGGCTCAAACACAAACTACCCTTTGATACAGTCCTCTGTAATGAGAACGACTTATAGCTGCTTTTTTTCCTCCACATTTCTTCTCGCTGGGATGCTTTGAGGAGTTACAAAAAAACAACCAAACAAAAAAAAAGAGCAAGCAGCAATATAAATAAAAACAAACCATCTATTTGGTAAGAAAGATTAATGAGGTATTTATCTTAAAAATAAACATCCCTTTTTCTCTAAGTAATCTGAACGTTGGTTCAACCAAGTGGAACCTTCAAAAAGTAATGAAATAAAGCTGCAAAGATTGTATCTTGACTACATCTCTTAGGACCAATATCAAGGCTCCTGACTAATCAGGGAGAAACTAAGTTTCAAAGACACCGCAAACTCTAAGTACACGATAGTAAAATCTGAACTTTCCACAAACTGTCAATTCTTTGAGACACATATTTAAGTAATACATTTTCCATCTACTATCACAGAAGCATCATCTTTTCAGTACACAGGCCTAAAAAAAATACTATAAAACATGATATAATCAATCTGCATAAGCACAAACACAAAAACTCTGGTGCTACTGATGTTCAGCACCAAATGCCCTCTCAAAAGGGAGCCAAATGCTTTATATAAGTTATACAATATCCTATAAATAAGCTTCTCATCTGCAAACCTACAATGAAGGTTATGAATATGGAAAGCACAATTGTACTAACCTCAGAGCTCACTTTCAGTTCTGGGACACTATGAACCATAGACACAGTTGCTGTAGATAAGGGTACATTCTGCTTTCCATTCTTGCTTCGTATCCTAAACACAAAGAGAAAAGAGGCATCAAAAGGGAACAAAACTTAACTGAATTAAAATGTGAACAGTAAAACCTGCAGTAGCGAACCAGTCACCTTCAAAACACTGTATGATTAAGAGTTATTTTGCCTCATTCATAATTTCAAGTTACTGTTAATGCAAGTTACTGAACAAAATGCATAAATAGATCAAAGAAGCTCACCACGAAAACCTCGCAGAACTCACTTCAATTATGTTTCTAGTGTATTAGTCATTTAATGTATCAGTTATGCTTCCATACAGCCACATATAAAGACAACAAGGTGAAAAAAACATTTACACATTGATGAATATTTGACGAGTTATAAATTGTCAGCAACCAAACCATTCAGAGTTAAAACTTATTTTCCTTTATTTTGTAAACCCTTAGCACACAACTGCCTACTCTCCCAAGCCAGAGTATGAAATAAATCTATTCAAACCACAGGCAAAGTTCCTCTGTGTGCAGCAGAGCAACTGATATGTTACTGCTTCTTCAAGAGATGTAGCCAAAAAAAACCAAGCATACATTCATTTCCCTTTCTCTTCAATCAAGGACAAAATCTCATATTGTATCCACAGTCAAAGTTAAACTTCATCCAGTTCTCATTTCACGAAAACACAGCACCAAATAATTTACAAACAAGTTTCCAAGAAAGAGTATTTTACTTCTGTACTAGGGCCTCTAAGCAGTGACAAAGAAATGGTCACATACAGATATGTTTCTACGGTACCACAGCATCTGGAAGCACTACCTGAATCCTGAAAAGATAAGAGAGATCACTTGGTCCACTTAAACAAGCAAAGAAATTGTGTAACGGAAAGGATGAACTGCTGGTTAACACCTAGCAAACTGCATCTCTTCAGGCAAGAAAAGAATTGATGCTTGTAAAACTGCCTTTTGATGTAGGCTGAGCAGATCTAATGCCTCATTTCAAATGCATAAGAAATATTGTGTAAAATGAAGACATTGTCTGACTAGCACTTAATTGAGAAAACCAAACACACTGTAAAAATTCAAACTCACACAGATTTTTATGAAATAATAGCAACACTGGACATTACTATATTAGAGCCTCAAATCAAATATTGGTTCAGGGCAAGAAAAGTCCTACATGCTATTATCCTAACTTCATGTTAACCTTGCTCTTTTGCCAAATATTTGTCTATAAAAATATTAACAATCAAGTTTTCATTTAAAGTTATACCCCACTACTAACTGGCCTATGTAATGTCCAAGGTTTTCAACATTCACTGCATTTATTCTGGCTTATAGTACTTACAGTACTGCTCAAAATTTAATTCCTACCAATGACAACGAATTAAAAAAACCCAAGTATTTCCTTCCAAATGGAATGACCATTCAGTGCTCATTTATAAAATCCAGCCAAATGTTCAGTTTGTTTTAGTAAACAGATGTTGAATTAGTAATTCAGTATGCATAAGAAACATTCTCTTTACAAACTGTACTAGCAATAAAAGCAAAAGAACAGAAAACTTCTGAGTCTGATTTCTGACCTAAGGCTTAAATTCCCTTAGTTCTGTAGCTGAATATCTCATAAAAAATTGAAAACTAAAGCCTTAAATTAAAAGCACTGAAGATAAGCTGGCTCCCACTCAAACACACTGTAATCAAAGGAAGGTCACCTGAATTATACTGATACCTTCTCACATTTATGTATACCTGTGCATATAAAAGTCTCATGTTTCTTACGTCATGGTCAACAGAATTTCTGCCTCTCGACCCCAGTTATGGGCATATAAAAGGCAAAGTAGGCTACACAACAATGAGAATTTACACCTCTACATCTATACTCTTCACATTTTCTCCCTAAACCAGTAAGTTTCCCTACATTCATCTTCACAGAAAGACAGTATATGCAGCTGACAGAACAGTAAACATGCAATACAACCGTAACTCCAGTACCACATGGCATCTCATTCACTCATACTCTGAGTTATTAATCTCCACAATAGCATATCATATTTAATATATATAATTTAATATATTTATATATAATTTAATGATTTAATATATTTAATATATATATATATTATCTCCGTAACAGAAGTAAATATAGTTCTAGACCACGCATCTGTGACCCCTCCACTATACCACTACTGATAATGTGATTGTGAATTAACATTCAGGCCACTCAACTTTAAGCAAGAATTTCACTAGACAATCAAAACAGATTCTTTTTCTTTTCAGAAAGAGTGCTTCACGCTGAAATGTGAAATATAAAATTATGTTGACCTGTTTATGCTAGGCAGTATGAATGCTGTTCTCTCTCCCTGCTAGTTAATACCTACAACTTCACAGGTAAACTTACAGGCATGATTCACAGCTACTAGAATCAGAATACAGAAGCAAAGTAGATGACCAAAGAAGGAGTCTGAATCTCTAATCACAAGGATAAGCTCGAAAGAAAAAAAAGCTGTAGTACTTACTGAGTCAAGTCCTGGCCACATTCTGCACACAGACCTTTCATAACAACCGGATGGCTACATCCTTCCAGCCTCACCAAGACACCTCTGGAAAAAAGACAGTCATCCAATTTATTGCATACTGATTTCAGATACTTACATTACTGATCAGAGACAGAAGTCAGATACATGCTTTTACCCCAAGTCAGATACATGCTTTTGCCCCAGTGGAGGAAAATAGGGACAGGAGCCTTCTTCGTACAGAAACTGGTTATATTCAGTTAGACAGAACAGTCCATTAACATGGTATTGAAAATCAAATACATAAACTCTTCTATACTGACTTCGTCTTGGTTTATGATCTTCTTGCGTCATGGAAGGAACGTGAATTATTTCAGTCTTTTCACAGAAATGTTTTGTTATGCTTTTGTTGAGCTCTCAAGTACTTGAACAGTCATTACAAGACACTCCTCCCATTTTCCTCAATAGATGAACATGGATTTCCCCCCCCCCCCCCCTTTTGGAATTAAAAACTAGATTCAGATCAGTTGCACTTAAATAGAAGTTTTCGCTGGTGTTTTAATTTACAAAAGGGCAGATCAGGACCCTTCACATGGAGGTCCATCATCTGCTTGGCAAATTACAGCTTCTCTTCCTCTGCTATCATTTTAGACCTCAGATTTTCAAATAGCGTATGTATTTCATAGGACACAAGAAGTCAGTTGGACTCCACAAGAACACAAAAGAGCGACCCTTCACTACAGGCATTTTTTTTTTTACTGTTTACTCTCATCTCCCCAAGTTCACACTACTTCATCACTTGACTTATCCTTCCTTCTCCTCACTTTTACAAACATGTTTGCCTTGCTCTCCTTTACCTTGGTTCATCTCTGAAGTTCCTTTTTCATTTGCCTTAGTTATGCTTCCGGCTCACACAAGAAGCAAGCCAGAACTGCTCATCTTTACCCCCGTGTTCAGTGCATGAACCCAAAATTACACAAATGCTGGAACAGTCCAAGAAAACCCTCCAAAATCAATAAAAGCCTTCAGGCATTCTGTATCTGAGAATCATTCTATCCGACCTAATGTCACCCTCCAGACATGCCACCAAGGAGCTGGTATAATTCTGATGATTTAAGGTATGATTTAAGTTAGGACATGCAAAAGTTTCTGTTCACGTTAAACTTATAAGAATCTCTACTCTGAGATCATAAGAAAAATTGAAACTTCTAAATTATTCGTTGATACTTTCCCTAAACATCACCTCTCTAACTCGTCACATACTCAGTGGCACCATCAAATACCAGTTCTGTCCTTGCACGTTCAAACATGACCAGAACATCTAATTTTCTGATGCTCACTGGAACTAAAAAGTACCTGATAGCAAACCCTCTGTCACTCCTAAATCGCAAGAATGAATATGCTTTCTACTATTGGCAGCATTAACAGCACCTTACTTCTTCTCCAAAAACCAACTCAGGAACCGCTTGGTGATTAAAGGAAAAGGCAGAGAAAATGCAATCCCTCCTCCAAACAATCTTCTTCCAGTTTTGCAGAGCTGTGACAGTTTGTCAGCGACCCAGGCATTAGGGAAGAAGAACTGGGCTGTGAATGGCACATCATATCCAGTTGACTGGATATGAGCCAGCAGGGTGCCCAGGTGGCCAAGAAGGCAAATGGCATCTTGGCCTATATCAGGAATGGTGTGGTGAGCAGGACTAGAGGTTGGATATCAGGAAACACTTCTTTATGGAAAGGGTCGTTAAGCACAGGAATCAGCTGGACAGGGAGGTGGTTGAGTCACCATCCCCAAATGTGTTTAAAAACCATCTGGATGCAGTGCTCAGGGACATGATTTAGCGGAGGGTGTTAGAGTTTGGGTAGTATGGATAGGTCGCAGTCGGACTCTATCTTTAAGGTCTTCTCCAACCTGAGTGATTCTAAGATTCTATGAAAAAGACAGCAACATGGTCTGTTCTCACTCTTTTTTTTTTTTTAAATACATACATACAGCGCAACTGAAGTTGTGAAATAAGGAAACTTTCTCCAGGATCTTCTTCGCATTCTTTCCAAGAATGATTGTAAATCAGAATCAGAGACACTAAATCATGGTCAGGGACAAACTAATAGCATCAGGATGCACCAGATGACCTTAAGCCCGTCACTGCTCTCACAGCACTTCCAAACTTACACATTTCATCTGTTTCTAAAATAAGCCTTTTAAACGTGCCTGCATTCTTATGCTGATGATTGAAAAAGTGTGGCAAAAGGAAAGCTCTCATGAAATCTGATACGAGCATTTTGCCTTCATTAACAGAGGAAGTCAATACCATTACTAGTTCTAAGGCCTGGTTATTAGCATTAACTCAAAAAACACAAAAAAAGATTTAAAGTCCATAACGAATGCAACCATGGCTACAGCTCCAGGTAGGTTAACTTGAATGGGAAAGTCAGCATATAAGGTTGTCTAATCTGTGATCCAATTTGCTGCTTTTTCATTGCAACAACTCAGGCCACTACAAATAAAAAGCACTCTCCTAAAGGTTATATATATATATATGTGTGTGTGTGTGTGTGTGTGTGTACTTTCTTTTAAATCAGTCTTTTCAGCATAATCACACATTTCCAGCAGTGAAAAATGAAGATGGAAGCAGCTTCAACAACTCACCATACAGAACAGTCTCCCCACAGCAGACAGGTCACTTCCATCAGCATTTATCTTCCCAATTTGTTCAGGGCTAGCTGAACACCTCCATGCCAGGGAAATCATGCCATATTATCTTAATAGTCTTTTTACTAGTCTTTTTAATTGTCTTAATAGTCTTCTAAAAGGAACTAAGCATTGCCACAGTGCTTACAGAGAGATTTGTCAGGTGTACTAATGGAAAAAATGGAAAAACTGACAAGTTATGTGCCGTAAAGTTACTGCCTCATGCCTGCTTACATCTTGCTATAAATCAAAAGCCAAAAAAATTCTGCATTTCCTCAGATCAATTCAGGATAAAGAAACACCGCAAGAGTCATAAACCCCTGAGTCGTCACTGTGGTCACTTAAAGCTGCTGACCTCAGTTTGATGCCGCGTGACTTCACAGTGAACATCAGAAGATGCAAAGTTGAACTAATACAGCAAAACAGGATTCCTACAAACGACTAAATAACAGCCTCTGCTCCTACCAGTTCTGCAGCATGCTCAAGAGATTATCATCAAGTAATTGTCAATGGGTAAAAATAAAAATATGCTAGATTCGTGATTACTAATATCCAGCATGATTGAATCATCCAACTGACCTACACCACAAAGTCTGCACACAGTGTTTTAGCTGTCATAGGACAGGAACAGCAAACAAGCAAAATTTCATTCAACTTAAAGCCTGCTCCTACAGGTTCATTTCCCCAAAATGTTTGAGAAACTGATGTTTTTAGCTTACACCAGAGCACCACTTTGTGGTGCGTGGCTGCGCATTTAGAACCACCTCAAAGGGCCCTAAAGCCCAACTCACTGTGACAACCAACCACAGCTTCTGTTACACGGGACTGGAGCTCATAGCGTGAGGTTTTCAAAGCCTTAACCACCTTGAAGGTGAAGGATCACCACAAAGGATTAATTCCTTCAGTATTTAACCATGAGATTTTTATTTTTATTTTTTAACTCACAAATATCTGCCTAGAAGCAGACAGAGTCTTTGAATAACTGATGAAAAGTACCACGGATGAGAAGCACAGTTTTCTTGAACCTCACACTGACTGACTTTCATATCAGTTACCCAGCAGCATTAAGTCACAGGTAAAATGCAGCAAAGCCAAGTGTCAACAGTCCCAGGCTTAACCATTTCTGATCACTTCTGAATTCTTTTGAGGCATATTTCTTCTCAAGCCCTCCAGTCCTCTAGGTCAAGGCACACAACTTCCCCACATACCACACTAACATACCAGACTTCCTATGATCCCTCCAAACCTGCATTTATTAATAATGAACGTTACATCACCTTTCAACTTTTGGCCACTTTCTTCTTTCAGAGATCACAGTTAAGCTATGTTTCCTTCATCCATTAGAAATAATGCATAGAATACTGCAATGTTTTACACTGTAATGTGCAAAGTGGAAGAATTCTAATGAAAGAAATCAATCAACATCAGTCCAGACATCCTAGATCTGTTATTTCAGTACCATCAGATGACTAAAGTTAAAGTCTCCTCTTATTGTGCTGGAATGTACCTACAACAAAATGCATGAAACAGCCCAGTGAGCTATCTCACTGCTGGCCCAACACCCCACAGATAGATCAAAAGCAGCTTCCTTAACAACAGCACTCAGAACACGAAGGAAAAAAAAATCCCCACAAAAAACCATGCACGGGAAACAGGCTGAAAAGATGTATACCATAACATTATAAAAACAGAATGTGTTCAAATACAAAATGTAGGTAAAAAAAAAAAAAAAAAAAGTAGGTAAGAGATACAGTAAATAGGGATTGCTAAGTGTTATTCAACGTTCCTCAGTATTCGACTCTAAAAAGCTCATTAAATATTTGACAGGATACTGTGAAAACACCTGTGTTTAAAGTGAAACAGCAAGCTGTTTTTTCTGTATTTTATTACAACAGTCATCACTTCAAAACCTATCATTGATCACTATTTTACTCCTCTTGAAGACTCCAAGATGAAAGGTGCTGAGGTCCACATTGAAAGTCCTCTTAATCTTGGGTGGTAAATGAAGCCCTGAGCTTTTGTGACATTAGATAAACAAAGGGTGATACTGAAGATACAGTACAATAATCTACAGTTTTAGAGAACACATTGCCATCTCTTAGAAAATAAGCTCTGACGCGTTAACACTTTGACTACTGTTCTCGTATATTTTATGCACTCTAAAGGGATTCAAGTTTTAGCTACTACAGCTATTTACGCCAGAAAGACATTTAACCTAAACATACAGGTAATTAATCTTCTGGGAGATCCCGCAGACATAAACTACTGAAATTCTCTCGTATGATTATCTCATTATTAGAGCCCCAAAGGGGTCAACTGTTTCATCCTAGAAACGCTTTATTTAAATATTCGCATAAAACAAAATATTGATCCAGTGCAGAATCCTGACATTCCAGTCACAGCTTCAAAGCAATTAACTCTGATGAGTAACTAGCCTTAATTATACACAGAGCAGTGCAGCAGTTTATGAAATTTTATTTGTTGCTCCTGCCACCCACTAACATTTTGCTTTGTTAACATCAAAGCCCTTCCATTACCTGCTTGCTGTCATCCCTGCTATTTACAATCCTAGCAGGTCATTCTCAGCCTCCCAAGCCTTGGCTGGCTGTCTGACTGCCCAAGTACGCCAGCATAAGCAACATCCACCTCCTGCTTGCCCCAGGTTGCAATCTCTGCCCTGCAGCCCTCCACACACCAATACAGAAGTCTGGAGCAAGGGATGCATACCGCTGAAGAACCAAGCAGCAGCTTCCTCCTGCAGCAACCAGATGAGTTATTTTCAGACGTTTCTGCCAGCACAATAAACACCAAGGCCTTCAAGGAAGGCTATACAGAATGAAGGGAATGACTGCTAAAGCCAATGCCTATGCCAGGAAGTAGGAAACTAAGCTACAAGAAAACTAAACTAAAACTAAACTAAACTATTACTTTCATCCCCTGAAAGATTGTTATCTGAGCTCATACGTGATTAAAAACAAAAATGCAAACAAACACGTACAAACATAAGATACGTTTCTAAAGAGAAACTTGTGCTCTAAGAAAGCATTATGATAATAAGGATGGCCAAAATGACACGTTACTTATCCTCGAGAAGATTTAAGCAGTTTGCATTCTCATGTTCTAACTAAAAGTAAAAATATTTAAATAAAACACTGTAGGTATACACTAGTTCTAAGTGACTGGCAAATATTTGAACGTATCTAAGGTTTACAAAGGGTTATGGGTTAAACTGATCAAGACCACTTTGAGAAAAGCACCTAGGAAGCTTGGACTGGGAAGGGGAAGAGAGACAAGCAGACCCTCTGGAGATAATGAAAATAATGAAAACATTTCAGCTGTGTTACTACACCAGCTACCTTAGCTATTACTGTACTTTAATAGTCAACAATGTGCACTTAAATGTTACTGATAGATGATGAGATGTTTTTACTTCCATTCCCCAAAATGAGAAGCCACAGGCAAGAGATAAAGCACTTGCTAAAACACCTTATAAGTTACTGAACAAATGCAGTTACGCCTCCAAATGCTGACCAGCTCTACTCCCTTCAGGTCATGCTTTTTTACCTCTTCGCTTGAGTATTTATTGTGTATTTACCAAGCAAACACCACCGCAGCGTGTGAGAAACCACGCTGAAAATTAAGAACTCCAGAACAGTTTAGAAAAGGTCAGTACTAACAACAAACTGTCATCAGTTTAAGAGAAGTGTTTATGGAAGCCAGGGACAACAGCGATAAAAAGCAGCACTCACTTTCTGTTTCAAAGCAAGCATTTGCTTATTATATTCAAGAGAATCAAGATTAAGCAAATCAACACAAGCACCGCACAAGAATTGGTGCATTCAAGTCCTAAAGTTCATACCATACGAAGCCAAACCCAAAATGCTGCTATACCAGAGCCAGGACATTTTTAATTTTATTTTTAATTTAATTGGGTTTCATTTTTTCCCCTCAAGCGCTTAGCTAATGTAAACTACAATGCAATATAAGACAACTTCATCTCTCTGTCCACTCTGTGCTAGCAAGAAAAATACAACTTGTATCTCCTCTGCATTTATCATCTATTACTGACTGATAATAAAATGGCTGGTTTTTCCTGAATCTTTGAGAGCATCCCTTCACACAGATGTTGTGTATGTACT
Source organism: Callipepla californica brunnescens (assembly GCA_023055505.1). Taxonomy (NCBI): domain Eukaryota; kingdom Metazoa; phylum Chordata; class Aves; order Galliformes; family Odontophoridae; genus Callipepla; species Callipepla californica. The sequence continues at coordinate 2,030,875 of JALIRH010000053.1, forward strand.
GCTTTCAATCAAGAAAATGTAGGCCTGGCTGCACCCACCCAGCCACCAAGAGAACAGCAATAAAAGAAAACAACTTGCTGTCATAAAACAGAGGAAGTAGAAGGTTTCGATGGTTTCCTGTCAAGAAAAAAAACAACACAACAACTGCTTGAAGAGTAGGGTAGCAAGCTATAAAACAAGTTTAACCTAGAAATTAGAGAGGCCCTCACTATCTGTTAGCCATTTAAGAAATTAAAAGTTGATCAATACGCAACGTTACAAAGACAAAGCCATTGTTAAACTAGAAAGCCTCTCTCATTCAATCCCTCAGCCTTGGTAAAGTTTGAACTGCAGCATTTAGCTAATGTTTGTGAAGCCTCATATGCTGAGACTGCTACGCTATTAACGACATTCATGTTTTTCACGGTAATTCCAATACTTTGCTGCAGCGTTGCGTATCAGTAAAACCTCTCCAACCAAGCAGCGAACGATCCTGCTGGTGTTAGAGTTTTATGCTGACATGACAAACGAAACCCTGGTATCTTTGGTAGGCTTGCTCCTAAGAGCAGCTTTCACGGAACCCCGGTGCAGCACAGCTTTCCACAGGTGCCCCATCACAGGACTCCACGAGGAGAACAACCCTCCTCAGCAGCGAGGCTGCCTCACGTCGCAGAGGAAAGCCAAGCTCCCGACGAACACCTGCGAGCACCGCGGATGGGCACGGCGCCCGCCCCGCCGGCAGCGCCCGCCACAAAGCCGCGCCGGCCGCTGTCCGTTCCGAGGGGCCGCACTCACCCGGGCGCGATGACCTGTCCGGGCCGCGCGCACAGCTCCCGCACGACGCCGGGCCGCTCCGCCTTCAGCTTGCGCTCGGGGCCGGAGCGCTGGGGCCGGGGACTTGAGCCAGAGCCCGGCGAGGCGGCGGCGGCAGGGCGCGGGGCGGGCGGCAGCGGGGCGCAGAGCGCCAGCACCGACCCGATCTGCACCGCCGCCCCCACCGACACCTTCCACTCCAGCAACCGCAGCGGCCGCGGGCCCGGCGCCCGGATCTCCGCGATCAGCCCCGCGGGGCCCTCCGCGGCGCTCCTGTCGGCCGGCCCCTCCATCCCGCCGGGACGGGTCGCTATGGCGACCCCCGCGCCACCGGCCTGCCTGAGGGCCGCGGCCTGCCGCTGCGGGGCACGGGGCGCCACAACAGCTCCCGGCGGCGCCGACCCCACTGCGCAGGCGCGGCACGCCGCGAGCCCGGCCGGGCTTAAAGGCGCCGCGGGAGCGAGAACGGAGGAGAGGGCGGGGAGAGCCGGGAAGCCGCGCACCCCGCCCTGCGCCCGCTTCAAACGCCTTTCCGGGTCGGCCAGCGCCCTCTCCTGCTCTGGCTGCCCATCCGCGCGGCCGCCCGCCCGCCGGGAGCCGTTGCTTGAGGGGCGGGCTGTGCGAGCGAGGCGTGCTGGGGGCTGTAGTTCTACTTTGGGGGCGGGCTCTGCGTCACCGCCGCGGACAGGGCTGCTCCGTTGTGCAGAGCGCTCGGCCTGCCCGCTGGCCGCCGGGATGTGGGCAAGGAGAAACCAGCGCGAAAGGAAAGCCTGAAAGAGGCTCCTCCTAGTGCTAGCTGGGGGTACCGTGAAATGAGGACTGCGTGAGCTGGTTGGGAGTTTGGCCTTCCAGACGCTGCTGTGAGCTTCACAGGACAGCTGGGCTGTGAGGACGCTACTGTCAGTAGCAGCCCGAAAATGTGAAAATCGTGCACCTTTTCTCAGGTCCTCACACGCAGGTGTAACACCGTACCGTGTGATGGCACGTTTTCTACATCTCTCTCATACAGGAGAGCTGGCAGGAGCGGCTTTTTGGGATGCTTTGAGGTTAAAGAAATCAACAACGTTGGCAAAGACCTTCAAGATCATCCAATCCAAATGTCCACCTGTCACCAGTAGTTTGCATTCAACCATGTCCCTCAACACGACGTCTGAATGTTCCTTAAGCACTTGCAATGTGATAGAAGAGGCTGTTGACTGATCTGTCCTCCACTCCTTATTTACAGAGGTTGGAAGGTATTTATAAATGAGATGTAGGAACTGTGAGATGGAATGGTGATCATGAATGCTCCTCCTGCTCAAGAGCTCTTGCTTGGAATAAGGGAATTTTCTTCAGCAATAGATTTGAGAAAGTAGTTTTGGAACTACTCTTTCCTGGAGTGCGTAAGGAGATAGTAAACTTTGTTGCTCTTATTGGAGGGATTTACTTACAAGAACGTTTGTTATAAAAGGTAATGGCTTCGAATGCAGTGAAATAAAGAATAAAGCCACACACTGAACACAGGAGTTAAAAGAGAATGCTGAACACAAGTTATGTGTGGCCCACCTGTTCTTTTTATTGGTAATACCAGCCTCAGACTAATGTCTAGATGGCCACCTTCTTCATAACCTTTTAACGTTGACACGTGCATGCAGTAAAGTTTCATCATAAGAGGTGAGCTGTTTTCTTTTTGCTTTACTGTTCCTTTCTTTACAACACAAGGCAATTCTCACTGGGATGACTGCTAGTGTCCTGCTATAATCAATGTTATTGCTTCATAATATAAAATAAAAGGTACCAGCACTGAAGAAACACGTCCACATCATACATGTGTACGTGTTGTACATAAAAACTGAATTTTATTTCACCAATGGCTGCTAATGAGGCCAGTAGACTTGATTAGCTAAACAAAGAACTCCACTAGCAAGTTCTGGCTTGCAGCGTTTCCTCTCACTTCATGTTTTTAGCTTGAATTCAGGCTTCTTTCTTTTGGGGGTGGATTGTTAAATGTTCTGCTCCAGGGTGAGCAGGCTGAGGATAGCCTCAAGGCAGCACTCCCATAAAGGAATGCAAAGGAAAGGAGAGATCCTGGAATAGGAGAATTGATCAGGAAATTCCCTTTTGCTAAAACCAACCCTGTAACGTGAAGAGTGTTAATCGTGATGGTCAAGAAAAGACTGAAACTCTAGTTGAGGTGGGAAGGGGTCTTGGAGATCATTAATCCTGCCTCCCCCAGCTCAAAGCAGGGAGGCTATCAGATTGCTCAGGTGCATGTCCAGCTGGATTTTGAGAATCTCAGACTCCGCAGCCCTTCTGGGATACTTTTTCCAATGTTCAGTGACACTCACGGTGAAAAAAGCTGTACTTCTGTTTGCTTTCACTGCCTCTTGTCCTGGCAGTGGGCACCACTGACATGAATTTGCCTCTGTTTATCCATCTCTCTCTCCACACATGAACATAACCTCAATGATCCCTCGGGAATTTTCTCCACGCTGAGCAGCCTAAGCTCTCTCAGCCTCTTCTGTTTGTGGCCATTTGCTGCAGGTGCTCCAGTACATCTGTGTCCATAAACATACCCTTGTACAAGCACACCCCACCTGACAGGGCACAGAAGGATGTTCACCTCCCTCAGACTGCTGGCAGCGCTCTTCATAATGCATCCCAGGATGCTGTTGCCTCCTTTGCTGCAAAAGCACTTTTGCTGGTACACGGTCAGCTTCGTGTCCACCAGGTCACCAATGCCTTTACTGCAGAATTGCTTTATAGAGCTTGCCCTCAGCCTGTCCGGGTTCCTGCCTTGGGTCCAGACTTGGCATTGCCTTTTCTGGAACTTTCTTGTCTTGAATGTGATGAAGTTCCTGCCTGCTGATTCCTCCAGTTTGTCAAGATCCTTTGGACTGCCACTCAGTATTCAGCTGTCTGGCCTCCCACCAGCTCCTCCCAGCTTTGTATCATCTGCAGAATTGCTGAATGCATGCCCTGTCCCATCACTGAGATCAACAGTATTTGCCACAGTATCAGCCCTGGGCAAATTACCAGTGAATGGGTAACTATTGACAGGACCCTTATAGAATAATATGAAGCAAAGTCATATTCATGCAATATTTTTTTTTTCTCTTTCTACCATGAGAAATAACATCCCTAAGTAAACCAGAAAGAACTGTAAATTACCTCCGGATTCCCTGAGCATAATCTTGCCTTGTATTTGACAATGACCTCTGTTAAACAAACCATGTTTGCTGGTACTGAAAAACCCCTTATTGTATGTGGATACGAGAATCTTAGCAGAGGAGTAGAACCGTGTCATAAAAATGATATAGCTTTGTTTTCCCTGCAAATATTTCAGACCTCTGGTTACTTTGCTTTCCTTTGTCTGGCTCATCTCCCACATCCAATACACATTAAAGGTCATGCAGCTTTCTGAATAACTGTCATTTTTTGAAAGCTGGCCTACCACACAGCTTTTATTATATTCTGACATCATATTTATCCAATCCATCCTTTTTGAGTGGACAAGGATAGAAAATATTTGATCCTTCGCTGACAGGTTTGATGCATGTAAGAATTTGGTGACTTCAGAGTCTGACATTGGTGGCTTTACAGGCAAGGAGTGAAGTAAGAACTCACCTCATCTTGCCAACTTTGACACTGCTGACTCTCATCTCTCAAACAAAGTGTGTGTGTCCCGCGTCTTCTACATTAATGTCAATCTCAGAAAGTTTCTGCAGTCTCACCTTGCATGGAAACTAGTTTGTGATTTTCTTTGCACCTGTAACTGCAGAGAAAAATCTCAGCTGGGAGAATAACAAATGAAATCTACATAATAAATATTGTTCCTGGTTACTTTGAACGCATGGAGACAAAACTTCACAAAATGTCTGCACTCATCAGTCCTAGCTAGGTGCAAGGAGATGGCGTGCAATGAGAATGCTAGGGGAAGAACTTGCAATTCTCTTATGTAAATATAATTCTAAAGAAACATGCAATGTTAAAATGCTTGATTTAATGTCTGCTAATACCAGATGGCTTTCATCAAGAGGCAGATGTTTTTCCCAGTCTTCCCTTCAAAAAGGTCATCAGAATTTAACCAGGCCTATATATTTGAGTACATGGTATGAAGTATCAACTTCATGTAACTCCTTGAGTGAAAGCACTGGGGTGGTAAATATAGTTTTGTGGGGAAGTGTTTCTTGAAAGTGGTAGATGAGGAATTTTAAAAATACACGTCTAACTTCTAGGAAAGTAAAGGAGAAATTATGCAGTTCATTTTACTTAAATTTGAAATACGCTTAGGTAAAGATCTCTTAAGATATGTTACCCTACTGTTGAGTGTTCTGGTTCAGATAAATATTCCAAATTCTTCTAGAAGTTGACTTGGCTGAATGTTTTCGTACTCAGACTGATGATTTTAATGCTGTAAGCCTGTCATAGCATGGCATATTAGTATCTGTTTCACAGTAATCCTGGGAGGCTGCAGAATGCAAGGTAGACAAACTCCCCAAGTCTAGGAGCAGCTTGCTGAAATCTGCAAGTGGAAAAGAGCAACAAAACATGCAGCATACAGCCCTCTGCTCCCAAGAAAGCTGTGGGATTGTTGGGAGCAGGGTGCGGCAGCAGCTCAGCAGTGATCCAGCAAACCCCCTCCTGTTCAAAGCTTGGGTGTGCAGCTGTGATGCTGGTTGGCCAAGCAGAGTCGCTCTCATTAATCCCTTGCAGCTGGGGATTTGCAGGAGCAAGCTGCCCTGGTGCTAGACAGCCCCATTGCAAATTATGTGATGTAATCTTACTGTGAGCGCTCCATTTGTAGTACTCAGGATGCACAGAAGTTAAGAGTTCCAGAGCGGCCAGTCCCTATGGCAGGGGGTTTACAGTAATTTACATGTAGTTTCTGAGTCCAGGAAGTCTGCAAGATGGTATTACCTTTAGTTATTTCAAAAAATTTTGGAGACATTTAAAAGCTTTTGCAGCTCTTCCATGCTGTGCACAGCCAGACACCTCACTGCAGCTATTGTGATAACTAGTGACAGGTTTCAATTGGGAAATTGAAATAACCTCATCCTATTTTTGAGGATTTCCAGTAGGAAGTGAAGCTTTAGCCTCCTCAGAAGCCTGTAAGACTTAGCATCAGAAGCCAGAGCAGTTTTTGCCATGTGTAAGCACCCTGTCTAATAGAGGTTTGGGTAGTTTCCATTGTGGCAATCCTTTCCTGTTTCTAGATTCTTGACTGCTCAGCCAAGGACTTTCTGCCAGGTTTTCTGCTGGCTTTTGCAGATGCAAAAGGGAATGAATTTAACACAGAGAATACAATAATATACACATCTGGTGCTTGATCTCACTCTCACCGAAGAATTGCAAATATTGTTAATTGCCATCAGAAGGAGACAATGCACATTCTTAGCATCACAATAATCAATTAGCAGGCAGCTTAAACGTGTGCTTTCACCAACTTCTACATCACCTGGCTCTTTGTGTTTGAAAATGCAATCTTCACTCCCTGATATTTCTGGCAGATATCTTTGGCAAAACTCTATGCTCTTCAGTGGAAATATAGCAGAGACTAATTTAGCTTCTCAATTTTTGTTTTTCTTGGTCAAACTGAAAGAAAAGGATATAAAAAAGAAATAGTCTGTGAAAGTTACCTTTTTCCTCATTGCTCTTTCTCTACAGGAGGAGTTAGTTTTGCACTGATGGATGTTCAGACATGTTTTCAGAAGTTGTATTTATTTTTGCACGGGTATGTTTATATGCCAGCTTACAAACAGGCTCAAAACAGCCAATCCATTCAAGAGATGGTCACATACACACCTACATGAGCGTGGCTACTCATGAAACCCAACACAGATTCATCCTTTTGGATCCCATTCTTGAAATCCCTTTAGGTAGTTGTCCATACTCATAATGTAAATCACTGTTTACTTCTTCGGTGCTGCTCCCATGGTGCCTTGGCAGTCAGGTTTCACATCTTGAAGCTCACAGATTTTTGAAATATATGCCTTTGAAGCATGAACCAACATGTCTCCCTGTCCTGACTAGGGGTATGTACAGCTGCACATCGCTTCCCTCTTCTGCAGAAGGAGAATGTGCCTAGGCATTTTCTCATTGATTCATTTGGGAGAAAAATGAACAGTAGTTAATGGCAGGTATTCCTGAGTCATTGTAACAGAAGTTTATTCAAGCTCTTGAGCAGGCCACCAACAAGAAAGGTCAGAAAATTTGACAGACAGCTCTGTGTGACTACACAGCCTCAGAACATCTATTTCCAGCCTGTGACTGTAGGCTCCCAGGACCCCATGGGGCCCATTGGTGTTTATTAGGAAACTCACTTTGCTGTCTAGTAATCTATAGGTGTGAATGTTTTAGGCCCCCCACTAGAAAATGTTCAGAGATGAAAAACAGCAAGCAATTGAAAAGCCTTGTCATTAAGAAAAGCGTGCTCTTCTTCACAGGGGTGAGAAATGTTTATGTGGACCAAAGCCTTTTACCTTTCTGTTCCCTTTCAAACCACTGTCATGCATTCTCAGCCAAACGAAGAACCTGTGTTGGACACCCTTGAAGACAGGCGTGTGGCAGCAGTGTGGCTAAAAGGGTCAGTGCTGTGCTCTGTCCCCACGAGGTGGCACAGCTGGGCTACTGTCAGGGTTGCTATCACGTCGTCTCATCTGTAGGTGCCTTTGAGCCAAGTGATGCGGTGCTACTTAAGAGCTGAACATACTAAAGAGTGATGTCTCTTATTTATATAGAGGGTGCAAGAGTCAGGAAATAACCCTGCTTAGAGCTGTAGGGAAGAATCTACTGCACTGGGAAATTAGAATATATTGTTTCATCTGTATTAGGAATAGGTAAAATTTAACAGGTAAGATCAAAACAAGTTCAAAAGAGGACTAAAATGTTTGTGTTCACGGCAGATCAAGCAAAGTTCAGAAGAACTGAGAACGAAGGACGAAGTGTAAGAAGCTGTATGCAACAATCTTTAATCAGAAAGAAAAAACATAGCATTGGTAAAGAGATGAACCAATCAAAAGTGACCAAGATCAGAGCTGCTGACAGAAGTGATATCAAAAATCATTTGGTTTGGTACCTTGCTGAGAAAAGATGTGCCTGGCAAGCAAATGAGAATGAAGTGAGGAAAGCACCATCTCTTTTCAGAGCAGAGATGAAGACAAGTACATCCAAAACAGAAGTGGGAAGATGGCGCAGCCACATAAAATGATCAAAGAAGACATACCACATACTGTGTTACCATAAAAGACAAGCATGGTAGCTTCATAAGTTGATCACACAAACCATAAATTAGGGCAGTAATATTAGGTGTTGGTGTCTGAACTGGTGAAGGTGAAGTTCCGTGCACATTAAAAAGAAACCAAGAAACAACATGGATGCCCGCACAAAATCAGGGTTAAATCCTTCTTCCAGATTTACTTTATTGGAAACCTAGATGGTACTGAGATTTTTCTTTTTCATTCTTTCAGAATTAGCTTTCAGGAAAAAGATTTTCATATTCTGTTCTCTTAATGAGTAATAGGCCCCTGAGGAAAATATTCTGAGAACGAAGAAGCCGCAGTATCCTGGGCTATTCTGTCAGTTTTTAGATAGATGTGTGTATTATATGCATTACAGTCTGACAAAAGGACTTCTGTCCTCGAGATGCAAGTGAATAGGATATGTGTCTGCTGCAGAAGGAAAAATGATGTTCAGTAAACTTAAATTTGCACTTTTTATGGTATCAAAATCACAATTTATTAGAAAAACATGCCTCAAAGTTGAATGCACGTGCCAGGACCATCCTCACACAGAGTTCAATTACAAGTGAGACTTTCTGGTAAACATTTTAGTTTTCAGCTGCATATTTTGCACACTATTTGCATGAAGCATTTCTTTCCCTTGTTGGCTGACTTCATGCCCTTTTGGCTTGTCCTTTTTTTGTCTTTTTGAGCCTAGTGGTGATTCACTGGAAAAAAATCCATTTAGCCAGTGAGCAGGAATTTATGACCTATTTACAAGTGAACTTTACTGCGCTATTAGTAGGCCCAAACCCCAGGAGCAGTCCCCAGACTCCCTTTCAGCTCACTGTCAGTTCCTAGTGCTTCCCAAGGACTCAGCTCTGGGCAATCTGCACTCACCTTGTCTGGCCCCCGGTGCCACAGGTAGTATTGTTCACCTATACTATTTTCTTTTTCTTTGGCTGAAGAACCTACGTTCTCAGGTTTGGAAAGCATGTCTTCGTAATGTCTTTAGGAGATACCGCATGCACAAGAGCTGAATTCTGGGACACCACCAAACTGTCTCACTGAGCAGCAGGCAGAGGGAGCCCTCAGAGGCGTGCAGTATTCAAGAAGCTGCTCACAGAATTCTCTCTTAGCTCAGAAAGGCCGTAATTACAGCAAAAGTGGCAAGGCACTGCTTGTGAGAATCGCAGACATCAGGTGAAGTGTGCCATTTGCACAGCATTTCCTCCTGCCTCTTCTAGAGAGTGAGGCTCTGAGTGCTGTCACCGCAGAGCTGGTGCTCTGAGCTGCTGCCATGCCACACAGTCTCCGGATTTCATACCCTGCCATGCCACACAGCCTCCAGATTTCATACCCTGCCATCTGCCAGCGGGACAAACTCTTGGTCTCCCCACTTTCACCGCATGATGGCAGTAGAAGATTTTGATTCTCAGCCTTTGCTGACAGCGTGCACGTACCCGCCTTGTGCGTGTGACAGCATAGTTAGGCAGAAAATTAGAAACAGTAGTGGGTTTTTTTTCTCCGTTTTGAAAACAAAGATGTAGTAGTTTCCTGTCAGATAGAACTGAATTGTGAAAACACAGAGACAGTAAGAATGCAGTGCTACTGCTGAGCTAAGGTGTTGCCATGAAGTCATTTCAGAAATATACCCCAGCTTTGTGCCTATGCTGACTGTGCTTTTAATCCCTTTATACTTTGTAGATATATACACACACACACTTTTCAGTATAAAATTTATACTGAAAAGATGATGTATTCCAAATGGCCTCTGAATTCAGGCAGCTAGCATGCAAAAGTTGCCTCTTTGGCCTGCATTCTAATGCACACTTGCTGCCAACGCAGTCCCAAAGCTGCCAGAAGATCTGTCCAGCCTTCCTTCTCTGTCCCTAGTTTTGCACCTCCATTTTCTTTTCGCAAAGCAAACCAGGGCCTTTGATTTTAAAACGTAGTTGAAAAAAAAAAAACCAAACAAACAGTTTTTAATGAGATTGGTGCCCCCAGCCTGTGGTGTGGGCATGGGGAGGTAGAGGAGGCCCAGGCCCATCTGCTTCAGCCACACCTGTGTGTGGCAGCAGGGCTGCAAGGAGCTCTCAGGCACAGCCTTGCTGCTGGGCTGGTAATTAAACTGACTTGCGAGTGCAGGTGTTGTTTACTGGTGTGGCAATCACAGCAAAGCCTTGATGGCACAGCGTTCCCTTTGACGCTTTTGTCAGGATTCAATGCAGTAAAATATCACTGGGGCTATGTTAATGCCAAGGGCAGTGCAGGTTTTAAGCAAAGGATTCTGCTCTGAACTACTGCTGAAGCAAGCCCAAGTACTCAACTTAACAGTGAATCGCACCGATTGCACAGATAAATCTGTACAAAAAGACTATGCAGATAAGCTCCAGGAGTTTGAATGCCATATTGACATCTTTCTCAAGTTCTCAGATGTTATGAGAACCACGTATGTCACAAAAAAATACTGCACAGCTTAACAGAAGTGTTGAGAATATAAACTCACTGCCTTAAAAAATGTGAATATGCATTTAATTTTTAAATCCATCATCTTTAGGGTAAAGCTTTAAATGCTGAGGACCCAACTTGTGATTTTTAATGCTAGAGACTGTCAGCCCTGTGTTTTTGTCCCTGGTATGCCATCCTGGTGGCTGAGAGATGAGATGTGTTTGGATCTCAGTTTGATGGCAAACAAATGAAGGCTGAGCATTTTCAGCTTAAGATTCTGTTGAGCAACATCTCTAGAAGGCACAGTCAGTGGCATGGGCAATGCTGTCCTATTTGCTCAGACTGTTGCTGGAGGAATATAGTTTGAGATTTTGTTTTGATGTTAAAGGATTCTTCAAATGGCAGCTATCTGTCAGTGTTGCTGCTTTTTTAAAGCTTCTGTGCATGTGTTAAGTGGTCCCAGTAGCCCACTGAAAGGTAAACCAAAGCACACAGTTCAGCAGTGCTGTTTGAGGTGTAATAATGGCTCCACATAAATGCAGCAGGGCAGCACGCACTTCTGATTTCTCCCCTCCCCTATAATGGGCAGCTTTACGTTTCAAACAGTTTCTTGGATGACTGATATGATCTTGCTGTCTCTGGTACCAGCCTGTATGTAGTGGGAGTATACACTGGAAGAATTAACGGAGGAAAAATACATTTCCCATAGCTAGTAATGCATAGCAGTCTTGGTTATACCTGAGAGAAGTGCTACTTTTAACACTGTCATTCTTGCACTATACCCCATGGGTGTCCAACCTTTTGGCACATCTGCACCACATTAAGTGAAAAGGAATTTTCTTGGGCTGCATATAAAATACATAATATAACTAATGTATTTAAGTGACAATGCTTTTGTTTGCTTGTTTGTATGTTTATTAGAAAAGAGGGCAAGAAAACCACAAAGCTAGTAGGTAAAGTTTACCCCATATCAGTAAAATTTCTGGAATGTGGCATTTTTCTCTACAGGGAAACTTCAGGTAGATTTCATTTATGTTTATAAAGAAGATATTTTTTCCTTTCTTTTTTTTTTTTTTTTTTCCTCATGACATTACCAAATGTACCACCAAAGGTTTCTCTCCATCTCTTCTGATGATGTCCTGGTAACTGAAAGAAACCATTGGTGGTACAGCTAATACTCTCAAATGATTCAAGATGCAGTTTCTCAAAACACAGACACTGCAGTTTCACAACCAGATAGACCCCAAGGATGTCACGCAGCCTGTAAGTAATTAAGTTTTGTGAAAAATTTGTGGCACGTGGAAGTGGCCATATTTCCAGCAGTAAAAAGCAGGGCTGGCAGCAGGAAATGTATGAGCGGGGATACAGGGAGCTGTCCTTCAATATGTGACCCACAGCACAAATCCACTACTGTGGGACGGTGAAAATTTGTGGGGTGCTGAATGGGGGAGTGAATGGGGCAGCCTTCTTGTAAATCACTCTTTGGATGAGATCCCACTAGGCTTCGTGTCCTGCAAGCACATAATGCAAGAGGTTATTTTTCCTCTGCAGAGTTATTTTTGAGTTGAATATCTGACTTCAATTGTATACATTCCATTCAAGACTTTGCAGGTAATGTATTTATGTTAACTGAAAATGGAGTAGCAAATATACCAAAAAAATTATTATTCTTTCAGCAGTCTTGAAACCTAATCTCAATTTCCTTTATCAAAATAGGAAGCACAGCTGTATGTTTTTTGTTGTTCACAGGACTATGTTTGCCAATATATCAAAATACATAAATTTTTTTGCTGTAACTTGAGTTAGAACTGCCGCGCACCCTTCTCTTATCCTCTTTTCAGCCAAGAAAGTTAATAGCACACTGATGTTCGCTTGTTGCTGAGTGATGTGCACACTCAGGGCCAGGCCGGGCCCTTTGGTGGGGAAGATCTGCTGCCATAGTTGTGTGGGGCAGGAGGAGGCTGCAAGAAGAGCTGTGCCAGCATGTGTGTAATCCATGTGTTACAGGTTGGTCGTGCATGATTTTGCCTTTTCATCCACATGCATGCATTTCGACCACAGTGCATTTCTCCCAGTGCTTTCCTTTGGCAGTGGCAGCTAGGGGCTGAGGAGGTGAGGGGAAGTAGAATTGAAAATGGGCAAAGAGAAGAGGAAGAATGAGAAAGATGGAGGGCAGAAAACCTAGAGGAAATGGAGACTTTAGGTACTGACTGAAGACCTACAACAGTGGGGAGGGTTCTCAAAGGGAGACAGTCATCAAAGAGCAACAGATCAAGTTTCAGGAAGACCCCAGTGCCTTCTGTTCAGCACCCAGGGAATGTGATGCTTTAACACCAGGGCCCTGGAGGCCTCTGTCCTCGAGCTCCCTTCTGCTGCAGCACCAACGTGGAGAATCAGGAGAGCTGAGCTGTGTATCTGTGGGAGCCAGGCAGGGCCAAGAATAAAACCCAGTTTTTCTGTGCCTCAGCTTTATCCATGCAGCCATCGCTTCCCCACGCAATAATCTGACATTACAGAACGTATGGTGACGCAAAGCCACAAAGAAACTAAATTCAGAGAGTAGTGGGTGTATGACTTGCATGCAGTGTTTCCCTTTCACTGCAAATTTCTCGTTTACTGTTATTTTTGCATGGGGCTATGTGACTAAATTCCCATAAAGTGGTCTCCCACACCTCAGGCAGTTATTAGAGAATGAGGCAGTCACCAGACTGATCTGTGCCTGGAAATTAGAGAGAGGCAGACACAGAGCAGGCATTTGAGAAAGAGACTGCAGCATGGGAAGGGATATATGAACCACTCCGACACAATTCGGTTGTTAGGCAAATGATTAAAGCTAAAAAGGAGAAAAAATGAACTGCTTCCCTGGTTGTATATATAAGCTGGACATTTGTAGAGAGTGACTGAGTGGAGTGGTTATCAACAGTAAAGGAGTAATAAAAAGATAAGATCTTTGCATTCCAATTAAAAGAAAAATCATTGCCACAGAATCAGATGTTTTCCCTGGCAAAGAGGCAAAGAATTTCTCTGCAGGCAAGAGACAAATACCTACCTCTTCTATTTTATCAAGTATTAACCCATAGGCCTCTGATAGCAAAGGGCAGAGAAGCAACTCAGGAATTTCTATTGCAGATGAGAAAACATTTTTTTTTCTGTGCACAAATCTGAAGAAAGATTGGACCAATGAATCAGTGGGGTAGAAGGAAACCAAATTATTAGGAGATTAACACTGTGGAAACTTTAGAGCAAGACAGCTTTTCTGATGCAGCAGTGTTAAAAATTAAAGAAACAAATATCAGCTTTGCTCTCTCTTCCTGCCACCCCACCCCCACATTAGCCACATTTTTTGCAAAACATACCATGATGCATGTATTGATTCATTGGTAAGGCTTACTTCTGTGATAAACACTTTTCTTACTGAGACTTTCAAAGCTTCAAACCAATGAAAACCAAGTATCAGAATAAATGATCCTATGACAAGTTCGCAATGTTGAGCATCCAGTGGACACACATACAAATGCTTCAGTTAATGGTACAAAACTAGGTTTGTCTTTCTTTTGCCATTTCTTTCAGAATTGTTCTAAAGCAATTAGTGATGCCTAAGTGTTAAGCACACAACGTACTGAAGAATTTGAAAAGCCAGGTTCAGGTTGTGCTCTGTCTCTCAGTGCTAGGCAGAAAGAAAGGTCATCAGAGAGAAAGTTGGTTTCACTGACTAACCTTAAGGAGTCATTGTGAAGATTGCTGCTTCGTACAAAGATAAGAAGTGTCATTGATTCAACTCCTACTAACTATATAACTAAAATGTCAGACATGATTTGAATGAGGAAAGTGCTTCATAATACCAAATATAATTTTTAGACCTGATTACTGGTTGATATTTTTCAAGTGTGTTTTCAGTGGAAAACTGAGTTTCCCAGTTCTCTTCCATGAACAAGTTTCCCATCCAGGCTTCAGCTCCCACTGTGCTTTGCTCATTGCATGACAGCCCTCCAGTAACACGGGAGGAGTGGTCTGACATGGGCACTTGCTCAGGCAGGTGGTGATTCGGACCTTTAATGAGATACTACAGTCACATTTATAGATCACAGTTCTGAAGTCACCATTTCTCTGATTAAAGATGACGGTTTTTCTGTGGGAAATTCCTTTTCCAAATTTTCTGACCAGAACTTATGTTTTCTCAGTCTCCTGATTCCAAAGCCTCATCTCCAGTACTTCCTTTCCTTTGACAATCCAGTAATAGCTTCATTCCCTTCCCTATCATTGGCTCATCTTTCTTCTTATGTGCAAGTGTAGATCAACTGAAACATGTATATCTTGTCTCCTTCCAATAGCAATCTGATTCTTTACATTAACCTTAAATTTCAAACAAACTGAGGAAAAAGATAAGAGGTTTCTGTAGCTATCGTTTGTTTCAGTACTAGAATTCAACTGAAATTCATTACATCCCACACTTTTACATTATAAAATAAATATTTTAACAGTGTTTGGAAAAAACATAGATTAGCAAGCGTACAGACTTTCCTAATAAATATTCTGTAAGCATGTGTCAAGTACAATGTCTTAGAAGTACTTCAGCAGGTGTTTATTCTGTAATTAATGGGAAATATATATATACATACACATATTTGAATCTATATGTAAATCCAGTTGTTTTTCCTAACAATGATTTCTCGTGTAGGTACCCCAAGTGGTGTCTTTCACTCATTGCTTGTGGTCAGTCAGTATGATGAATACATCCTTAGTAGCAAGATGACAGTAACATCCTCATGCCAGGGGAATACCCAGAACTGCATTAATAGATGTCAGTTGCATGTGTTTTAATGTTGCATAAGTTTCATGAGGAATGTGTTTCTAAAAGCAGTTTTCCAGTACTGCACAAAGTATTTGACTAAGTAACTTTTTACTCAGTTGTTAAGGGTCTTGTAGAACACCAAGACTCAAAATAGGCTAAAAGCAAAACTTTCCAAGGGTGTCTGCTAACCAAGGTAATTCTAATTTAGTTCTAACTTATAGCCCTTACAGCCTAACTTAGCCTCCCAGATTTGGGACTTGCAGTCAGGTGAATGCGAACCCTCTCAACCACCCAGTTTCTTACATTTGATTGCAGCAGGGCATTGAACAGGTCTTGTAGTCTAGGTGATTGCCCGGATGATCGGTCTGCTTGCTAATATGGGGTAAATCTTTCATTCTGTCTTGTGAGGGGTGTCCTACTTAATAATTAAGTACTTATTTGAGAAGGTATTTGAACTCTGAACTCAACTATATTTCCTAACTAATGTCTAGAGAGTCAGGGCATCTTCTCTCTCCTTGCCCTCTTCTCTCTCCTTCCATTTCTGGTCCAGTGGTAGTTAATAATTTATATGAAATGGAACATTTCCAACAGCAAATATGGAAAGAAACCGGCCCCCCTGATACTGATATCACCCATGAGTTATGACAGTAATTAGAGATTTGAGGAAAAGTGTTTGGATGCAAGAGCTATCTTTAGGTAACTAGAGCTTGTATCAACAACTTTTGCTTGAGTTGAACTTAATAATTTGTGGGTCCATCCTCCTCTGCCGGCTCCCTTGCTCTATCCAGACTCTGCTCTACATAGTGAATACTTGGGAAAATGAGAGAGACTGATCTATAATAAAATCTATAAGAACAAAATTATCCCAAAAAAGGAATGCTGTGATACATACCGCAACTCGGTTGTCTTTCCATAATCTTTGAAAAAATATTTAATCCGTATTCTTCAGTTCATTTTAAATGTTATGCTTCCTTGGTTATTTTCATTAACTGTTTTCCTAATTTTGATTTTAAAAGAGTGCTTTTAACTACTAAAAGTTTGAGGTTTCCCTTTTCTTCTTCCATGCCCCTACCTTTTTTCTTTAGCATAAATGCCAGCAGAAGAAAATGCACACTCAGACTTTACTCATCCATGCACTGTAAATATTCTGTACTATATTAAGTACAAAAACAGTCAGCTACCTGGTACTCTGGAAACATGGCTTTAACCAACAGAACTCTGATGCACCGACAGTCAGCAAGAACTCTATCCCGATGAGTAACGGGAGAGATTTGTCATTGTCTTCTCCCAGTGAAGTGTTTGCAGATGTACCCCACTTTGAGAAACAATAATGCATCATATGTTTTTGCACACGGGCACATTTTCCTGAACAATACGGGAAAGATAAACTTCTGAATGAAAAAAAAAAAAGAGAAGTTCAGATTAATCATGCTTATTTTCAGGTTGCTTTAAATGTGCTGTTTCCTTTTTGTCTTTAAATAGTTTTCTGTGTGGTTACTGAAACGATTTTGTGAGAGAAGCAACAATACTCACATGAGGAAAGTCCCTGGTGTTTTTTAAACACCACTTTATTAAGGGTTGTTTCTTTTTCAGTTAAAGCAAGAAGGCTCTAATGAGCACATCATCATCATCATGACATTTTAAGTTTTATGAAGAGCAACTGAAATGACTACATAGATGTCTTGAGTTAGTCTGTGGAAGTGTTTAAAGTGGTCTGAGAAGCTGCATTCTAAAAGAAGCATTTTTATAGGCAGATAAGTCAGAAACTGAATTAATCAGACAAGGAGATCACCCATGCAGATCACAGAATTATAGAATCATATGATGGTTTGGGTTGGAAGGGACCTTCAAGATCATCTGTTTCCAACCCCACTGCTATAGTCAGGGATACTTCTCTCTAGGTCAGGTTGCTAAAGCCTCATCCAGCCTGGCCTTGAATGCTTCCAGGGAGGGGGCATTCACAACCTCAGTGATTACTTAGGTGTGTAATTTTACATTGGTCAGCAAATGCATTGATCATTTGCAAGAAATATGCCTTTCTTCAAAATATGTTCTCCAAGAACTTTAGTTTCTTCTAGATGATAATTCTAATGACTAAAGCTAATAGCCCTGAAGCTTTTTCTATGCACGGTGCAGGTACAAGACAGATGATGCTTTCAGGAGACCTCTCTATATCACTGTATGATTTTCTTCAGAATTTCTGTCAGATTGAAAAGAACTTTGGAATAACCAGAAAAGAGATTTTTCATTTTCAAGGAAATGTATTCACGGGATTGCACAAAACTCTACATAATTACGGAAATATTTTGGAAATTTAAAATCTATCAAACCTTTATTCCTTCAGAGAGGACGCAATCTCAGATTATTCAATGTGTGCCATTTTTTTATTATAGAAATCATCGCCAGGTTTGCAGGTGCTAACAATTTCTTACATTTGCAATAAAATGGCAGAAGGTATATAATTTCCGAAGTACCTGAACTAGAGGTTTTGTTATGTGGGCTTTGTTTTCAGACCAAGGCGTAGCACAGAAGAGCTAATCACTGGGATAACTTTGACGGACAATTTTCAATAAAGTTAACACCAGATCTTTTATGTAGCTTGTGATGCCACTCCGAGATCCTGATAACTGGGCTGCATCAGTTAGCCAGGCTGGAGCGCATCCATTTCTCTCTTTACGCTTCTGGAAGATCAAGCAGCTGAATTCAACCAGATGAATCTGGGAAATGGTTTAAAGATGAGCAAGGTCTAATGTCATCTATATGATTGTTTCATTCCTTTCATAAGTGGTCTGATTCGAGGAGTCTTCTAGCATTTAAGGCAGTATTATTTGCCTTGTTTCATCTACCTACCTACTAAATATTGTAACAAATTTCACATATGGTCATAAAATACTTTTTTCAGCTTAAACATTTTGGGAGATATGGCCTTAATTCCAGATTTGTGTCACATGGATTCAAATCAAGTAATACTGTGAAGTTGTGATTGCCATAATGCACTGTGTGCTGAGCTGCCTTTGCAGACCACGGTAGCGTGGCTGGATGACAGCGTGCAGCACTGCTAGCTGTGAATCAGCAATGCGGCACAGCTTGGAAAGCTCTGCTAACTAACTGCCACTGATTCTTGCTCGCCAACACAGTTCGTGACCATTTCAGCTTGAAAAACTGAAAATAGGACTGGGCAAACCTGTGGCATTGCCTGCTGACCTACCTCTTACTGCAGCGATTAAGATCTGCTGAGTTGAAAGACAGTCCAGCCCTGATACCTTGTCACCCTGAGAAGACAGAGTCTGAAGCCACACAGACGACTTCCAATGGTATTTAACTGTGCTTTTTACACATGCATATTCAAGCAGCTGGATTCCTTTCTCCTTCCCTATGAAGCATTTGTAGCTAGAGTTGGAGACTTAGTTACTAGGGTATTCTTTTAAACATACTCAGATATTATGGAAAGTCTTTGTCTACCTGGAAGTATAGAATAAATATGTGATTGTTCTGCTTACTGGACTAGGTTGCTTTTTTCCTTTACGTTTTTGTTTTAAATTATGTCTGAGTTATGCATTCAGAGGCGTTTAGTCGGGAAGCCCTTATTTCCTTGCACTGATAA
This sequence comes from Callipepla californica brunnescens, assembly GCA_023055505.1. Classification (NCBI taxonomy): domain Eukaryota; kingdom Metazoa; phylum Chordata; class Aves; order Galliformes; family Odontophoridae; genus Callipepla; species Callipepla californica. The sequence continues at coordinate 2,049,713 of JALIRH010000053.1, forward strand.
TTGGTCCCTTTTGTTTCTATTATGAGCAAGAAGCACTGAGGTTCAGAGCATGGATTTTTTCATGATGATTACAGTGTCTTTGCAACAGAAGAGAAAAAGCATAGACTCCTAATAGGTCAGCTGATCTCAAGATACAGTCTTATACCAGATGAGGTACTCTTATTTATTGTTAAAAGACAGCAATTTTAATTTTATCCTCCCATAATTATCAAGTGCTTGCTTCTGCTCAGAAACAAGGTGGTGAGTCACCTTTCAAACTTTCCTCTTCCTCAGTCACTATGATACATCAGCAACCAAAAACACACTAGGCCAAGCTGACCTTCAGTTATGACTTCTACAATAGGGCTGTGAACTGAAACCACAGCACAGGCACATCCACCCTGCATGCGGCCCAGCCCGGCTGGCAGTGCAGCCAGTGTGACCCAGGCAAGCCAAAAGGTTGGACACCCATGTTATTTCATTTAGTTTTCTTTATTTTCTCTCAGTCCATACTCTGTTGCCACCTTCAGTGGGCCTGACTCTTCTGGTTCAGCCTCTCTTTAGCGTGGCTGTAGTTAGCAGTTGGCTGAACACCCAGTACTGTCAACAAATGACAGTTATAAATCAATTTTGTTAGGTTTTTTTTTTCCCCAGGTGCTTGTCTGACACTGGAAACCCAGCCTTTGAATCAGTAAGGCTATTATTTTTATTTTCAAAATTAGCAATCCTACAAAAAAAAATAAACCATCACATAAACACATCATTTCTGAGTGTGATTGTCCCAGCTCCCATTCTCTGGCCAAAGAGATTGCTCCACTAGGGCATAAGCAATAGGCTGAGCTGGGCACTCATAATGTGGAAGCAATGGAAGATGAATGCTACTTCATGTGCATTAGAGTGTCTTCACTGGCAAATCAATCTCCTAGAGCATTTCTAGCAACTGAAAAATTTTACAGCTCATAGATCTTTGGAAAGTAAATGCAGCGATCATCATCTCAGATTTCCCCTGCTTTCTGTTGGATTTATTCAACTTAAGTTGAACTTTAACATTAATTTATTGTTAGGACTTTGTCTCTAGTTTGTAGACAGTTCCATGCACCGGTACCAGTGCTCTTTGCCAGCTGTCCCCACCTCAGGATTGGAAGACTGTTCCAGACATAAACTTCTGTGTTTAAGCAGTCCTTGAGCTGGGACAGTGGTTTCCATTGGGTAGAATTGCTAACCATATGCTAACTTGCCTTCACATGGCAAAGTCAACTGTCTTCCTGTGGTGTATGTGCACTGCCAGCTGAGCTGGTGCTGTTTATGTTAACCTCTCCTCTTGTTTACCATGTTTACTGTTCCATATCTGAGTATCAATTCTGACAACATGAGGGCTCTGTGTTTGCTTCAGTGCAAAAAACAAAACAAAACAAAACAAAATACCACAGCTGAAGGATATCATAACTTAAATAATTTCCAGCTAGCATTTTCCAGTGGTGAAGTACACATGACTCACCTACTGAACCATCAAAATTACCTGGAGAGGTTAGATTTCAAGGTAAGTAAGATAGCATCAGCATTAGGTGATTAGATAAGCAATGATTACTGAGTTAATGAAAGCATTCATTCCCATATGAAGGGACACAAAACAGGGTGCATACCTCTTCTCATCTGCATAACCTCATCTTCCCAAGTGACTTTTCTTCGCACTGTTTGTGATAACTGTGCGGGTTGGGAACAGGAAATGTTCCACTTGCTTTTCCTTCAAGCCCAAGAAGAGGAAGATACAAGATGTTGTACAGGGGAAAAGATCCGAAGCACTACTAAGCCTGTAGCATATTCAAGCACTCCAATGACACTAGGAAATTCAGATGCCTTTTCTAGAATGTCGGTGTCTCATATTTTAACTCCCGCATCACTTCCACACAAGCATGTACAGTTCACGTATTAGAGCTCCTGCCTTCCTTTTCCTGGAGAGGTACCTGGTCTTCTCCAGCAAATGCCAATGCCAGGTCTTTTCTCCTGGGACTGTCTGTACTGTCCCTGTGGAGTGCCTGAGCTGGTGCCTCACTCCTTTTTCTCTCATCTTCCGCAGACAAATTACTCTCCTCTTTTTCTCTTCTTCCTGGTGTTTTTCCAATATCCTAATTTCACTGTTTGAGACTACGCTTCATAATGTGAAATTTCAGAACATATGAGGATAGCAGTCCTTTCGTATATATTTCTGAGTGTCCTTACACTGAGAAAGCGAACCTCATTTGTGAGTGTCGGTGTAAAAAACATGAATGCAATTTCCTGAAGTTTTGCATGAGACATGTGGGAGCAACACAGTACCTTTCACATCCTGCCAACTTGACTTCAGAAGGTCCTGGAGAAGGAGGGACAGATGGTAGCCAACTTGTTATTTTGTTTAGCTAATATTTGTTATTCGACCTTTCCATGGGCAGGTCTTCTCTGTATTGCAATATGTAAGTGTCTCTCTCCCTGCCCATGGCCCACATCTTCAGTAGACCCTTTATAAAGTAGATCCACTACATCACAATCATACTTTGGGACAGCCAGTTCTGTAGGAGTTGTGTAGCAGAGTGAAAATGCTAATACTTAAATGGATTGCTTCTCATATAGAGGGCCTACTATGTTTAACTAAAGCTTTTCTCCTCCACCTAGCATCAGAAAACAAAATTTGCTGGGTGCTAGGTGTGGAGTATTGCCCAAACATAACCTGCTGAGGAAGGAAGGAGATCATGCATGACCAGAGAATGAGTTGGACTGTAGGTCTTGTAGCTGCCGTTTCGTTGATAACAAGAACTGCCCTTAGCCATGCAGGCCAGGTAAGGCCATAGCTACTCCTCTGTCAATCCTCTAGCCTTATCTATGCCTAACATCATGCAGCCTGGTACTCACATCAAGCTATGACCAGAACTTGTCATAGAAGGAAAAGGGAAATGGTAGCCTTTGGCCATACAAATGGGTGATGATTAACACACAAACAATCCTTCACGTTTCTGGGATCTGGAAATGAGGTCCTATGGAACTAATGGATGTTTTCTCTGCATTTTTGCGAAGTCATGTGTTTTTCATACCTCCTCTTGTATCTTAGTTTGCATACCTTGGAACAGTTCGACCTCCCTCCCTCCCTCCCCCCCAAACCTTGCTTATTGTGGGGAATCACGTATAAAAGGGGAATAAATCAGGACAGTGGAAGGCAGCTTTTGAAGCTGCCCTCAGCCAGACTGCAAACTCCAGCTTGAAAACTCCCCCCTCACCCCCCACCTTAAGACCCCATCCTACAATGGGTGCGTCAATGACACAGGACACTTTCAAATCAGTTATTGGGAACAGTTTCTAGTCTTTGTGAGTCTTTCTGGCTGTGAAATATTTTGTTGTAGACAAAATTCAGTGCAGTGAAAAATTGAGGCACTATACCTCTGCTGTGATCTCTGCAAAGGGCTCAAGTCTGAGCAGCTGGAAACTGGTGCAACTATGTACTGAATGTTTAGGAATCCTACAGCACTATATTATGAGGGAATTTAATATCCTTCGCTACATAAAGCATGCATACTTCATTTGTGTAAGGTGGGTCGTATTAATCTCTAGCTCAGATCCACCCGATGCATTCAAGTCCCTTGGTTTATTAATTAGTCCCAGAGCTAAGTATTTTTCCACCACTCTCTTTATCAGTGTTGTAGGAACAAGATTTTAATTAATTTTGATTCAACACAGCAAATTGCTTCCTGTTTAGGTCCCTACTTGTCTTGCAAAAGTCAGTGTCCTTTGGTGAACAGGGGAGATGAACCAACATCAGTGGAATATTATTTCCCAAAAAAGCTTTGTGTAACAAAAGATGCACATTTTTACGTACAACTCACCTACTGGTGTGGGAAACACGACAACCTGTTTAGAGTGGACATGCTACGTTTCCAAACTCTGTTCTAGCTGGCTGGAACGGTAGGAGCAATCTGCTGCTAGTTGTGTGTCTACCTTGTGGATGGGAAAGATGAAACAGTGTTGTCACAAACCATCCCTTTGACCTGGGATCAAAAATGAAGTGGAAGAAACTGTAGACACGTGCAGTCAGAATTAAGTTGTATAGCTGTAGAGAGATTAAAGGCTACTTGTTTCACTCACAGACAGCCATCAAATGTGCTGTACGCCAAAAGGTATGTGCACATTTTTAATTTCAACCCATAATTTATGACCCACCTGGAATAATTAAAAAATCCTGCAAAACAGATCTTGCTGTGCTTCTTTACTGTCTTGTCACCTCAGGATTAGGCTCCTGCAATATGCTTTGCTCTTGAGATCATTCAGACCCTGAAGTGAGCCCAGAATGCAGCAGTCACAAATTAATGGGAGCTTTGGCTGGCAGCATGTGACACCAGCGCTCTCCAAGCTGTGCTGGCTGTCACTGAGACTCAGGATGCTGAGCTTTACAACTGTGTATGTGGGCTTTCTCCTCAAAGCACTGCCATCAGCAGAGGCGTCTGGGTAGGAGCTCAGCTGGCAGCAGTAGCTGCCACAGGGCACGTGCTGCCAGAGCCACCCCAGTCAGCAGGTCACTGCGCAGAGCTGCCAGGTGTGCCGCTCAGGTCGTACTGTTTTGTCTTGAGAAACTGGTGGAAGGTGATCTGAGGAATGGACTGGCTTCCTCTTGTATCACCTAATTGCAAAATTTAGCATAGGCGTGCCTCGTTTCTCTGAGTTCTATAAATAAGCCTGCAATAGCTGAAGGAGATCAGAAGAAGTCTGCAGTCAGCACTTGAGCTGTGGGCTCACTGTAATTGTGGACTTGACATATCTGCCTAAGTGAAACCTTTGTTTTACCTTACAAAGTACTGAAGAGCAAATCTAATTACTGCGCCTCAATAAGGAATGTCTGTATCAAGTCAAGGGGACACAGGAGACAAGCACTGAGTGTTTGTTCCAAACCTGGCCTATGGAAACAAAGAACTTAAGCTAGTTAATGTAAAGTCCAGTAATAACGTCGACTTTTCTCTTGGGCACAAGAAATGGCTGAACACTCCAGCATCTGTACGCTGGAAGTGAATTGTGTAAGTGACCCCAGCTACACTACTGGATTCTACCATCCACAGTGTTAATAGAAAATGCATTGATGCATATTACTGAAAGAAAGTCCTGAATATGAAGTAGCAAGAGAATTAAAAACAATTCTCTAGTCATTTCATGGGGTAGAAATGAACACAAAGAATGGAAATTTCTACTCCTTGAAATTAGGTTTTCTTCTGTGACCAGTGCAGTTCAATGACAGTTGCACGCTGAAACATGCAGTGGCATCTAGTTATGGTGATGCAACTGTGACAAAATACTATTTATAATGGAACAGAATTTAAGAATTTATTCACATTAGTATGTGAAATACATATTGTAAACATTAGAATGTGTTAATTGAGTAACAGATTCCTGCTTAACAGTTATGTATTCATACGCATGTATTCACAAAGTTATATTTTAAGAGTGATTAAGTATGATATTTTATAATAAAGCCCCACGCAGCTAGTTTAACCAATGATTACCTACTATCAAAAGTTATGTCATTCAAGAGAAATAGGCGGTAGTGACCCCAGTGCCCACAGCTCTCCTTCTCCTTTGCTATATTGATCTATTTTACATTTTTCCACATTATAATACTCAGCATTTAAGACTGCTTGTCTTTCCATTACAGAAAATAACATGCAGGTATTTCTGCTGGCCTTCCCTGGTCCTTAGTTATTGTCAGAATGGCTCTCGTATTCAGTTACTGGTATGTCAAAAATAAAAGATCAGTCTGACGGATTTTAATTTGTTAACTGGGTACCCTATGGGATTATTCAGAAATGCAGAAACAATTTCAAAACCCGATCTCTTCAAGTATGAAAAGAATAATAACAAAATGAAGAAATGAAACAGATGATTGGGTTTTGTGTTACCTCTCCTCTCCCTACCTCTGCTGGGAGCCAGGAGCACTCCACACCCTGCAGGAATGGGCACTGACACAGTGTGCTTCTGCAGTAACTCACGTGGAAACTGCCTTCACACACATCTCAGCTGATCGAGGAGAAAGTGTGTCTTTCAAAGAGCAAAACACTTCACTGCAAACTGAGCAAGGTCCTCTATTTACAGATCAAATCCCTGTTTAACTATGGGAAATGGCAAAGTCTCTCAATCTGAGTTTGAAGTGTGTTTTCTTACTTTTGTAGCTATAGAAGCAGCCTCTTGCTTCTTAGAAATAAGGCAAGAATCAGAGGCCAGGCCACAAAATATTTTGCTTTATTACCAAACCACCAAAATGTGATTTCTCACCAGTTTAACTGGCAGTGAGAGTATTTCACACAGCAGTACCACGCACTGTTTCTCTCCTGAGGAAACTAAGCAACAGCAACCTTGGCCAAGTGTTAGGACTATTTTTGGAAGCTTCAGAAGTATCTAGGGAAAGCAGTTTTCACTTTTATTCATATAAAGATTATATCTATGTATTAAAAAAGTGAGAAATGTCTTCTCTCCAACTTTAAGTGGCTTTGACAATAAAATTCTGCTTATATCAAGGTCTTGGGAGACACATGAAACCTTTTGATAAATAGAGTGTTTGGGTGATGAAGAGATGACTTGAAGACTTTGGATACTTCACATTTCTGCCCCTGGAGCACAGTGAAATAAAGGTAAGGTCTCTTGAGATCCTATGCTGTGTCACTTAACGGTTCAGTCTCTCACGTGTCCGCATTCCCTTCCCATTTGGGGGATAACCATTTAGCTTTATCCAGCTTCAATTGCTAAAAGGCTGTGCCAGTCCTTCCTGCTATGAAAAGAAAGGAAAACTTATTTAATGTCTGGGTTCCTATGTACAAACTTAAATACAATTGAAGTCCACATAATTCAAGTACGTGTTTTGCTGAATAGGGCCATAGTGCTGAATCATGGCCAAGACTTCTTTAATTGATTTACTGATTCCCAAGAAATTACTGATACGCTCTTTATCAATCCTGTACTTTAATACTTTGGTAAGAAAGAATAGAATGTTTCAGGACTTCTGACTCGTGGTCTACAAAGCATCTATCTGAATCAGGGATTCAGAATAAAGATGATGAATGAAAATGTAAAAAAAAATTAAAAAAAAATAAAATAAAAAAGCCCCAATCAGAGCAGAAACTTGAATGAGCCAGAGCAAGACTTCTCTCGACAATGAAGCTGCCATTGGCTGCTCTGAGGTTCGACACATTCATAAATGTTAGCTGTAATTTTAATAAGCCCAATTTATCTGATGTGCAGGTGGATGGCATTCTCCTCTATAGTGCACAGAAGGAAATAACACAGCGCAGAAAGCCCTCTTCCATGTTCCCTGTATGCAGCCATGCTAACACGAAGTGCTGGTTACTAGTTTTTGAGAGAAAAATGATCTGAGCAAAGCTGTGGCAGGAAGAAGCTCTCTGCTCCACGTTCCTGGGGCATTTTTATCACCTCATCATGGTGCAAGAAAAATGCCTCCAGAACTTGAGGCTGCACACTCCTCCAAAGCATGGGAGCAGCACCAAGTAAAACTCATGATGAAGCCCTTAACCAGAGACTACTTAGGATGATCCCCTCTTGTACTTGTCTTACTGATAATAAACCACGCATCACTTGCTTCATGGATGCCAAACAGGGCACCACCCATTCTTTTTTATTTAGCAACTGTTTTCTATATTGTGCTGCTTTATCTAATTTTAGTTCTAATAACCTAAACATCTTTTAGGTAAGTTTTGTTTTTAGGATCAAAAATATCTGAGGTCTACCTCGTAGTAGTTTAAAGCAATTCAATTGAAAAAATGTAGAAATTTGCTCTCTACTGAGATAGATAAAAGGAATTAACACCTCTGTGTTAATTTTAATTACATTAAAGAGGGCTATTTCATGAGGGCTGCTCCAGAAGTAATGCCTCCTATTTTGTTATGTCGGCCTGCAACATCGCAGGCAGATGTTGGTGGTATGGCTGCAGAGGCTGAACCTTCCTGCCAATATTCCATTACATTTCATTGCCGTGCGACAGATGGCAGCAGAGGGGCAGTTTGACAAAATGGTGTCTGACATGGAAGTGCCTGTGAAACAAAGGTGTGTCATGAAATTCCTCCGTGCAGAAAAAATGGCACCCATTGACATTCACTGATGCTTGCTAAACATTTATGGAGAACAACCTGGATGTGAATACAGTGAGGTGGTGTGTAGAGCTCTTTGCAGGCCTGAGCCTGCACTGAACATGGAGAACAGGAACTCTGCCCAAGAAATAAGCTTCCAGCCCTCAGTGGTTACCCAAGTAATCTGTATTTTTTTTCTGTAGAATACCTAGAAGATGCTGTATTTTCTAAAACCTCTGAGATAGAAGATTAAAGGCACAAACTGAGGTATGCACCTTATTCCCATCCCATGGCCAGATGTAGCTGGTTGAAGTACCTTGCTGTGAAATGTTGATTTGGGATAAGGAAGTCGATGGATTTACTTTCTTAATTTTCTCTTGATTAACCAGAGATACTATGCCTTCTTACTGAGTGATCTTGCATAAATTTCTGTCTTTTCCTTACCTATTCCCATTCTTGACCTACAGTTGGGTAGCGTAAATTCTTCCCTTCTATGAAGTCTAGCTGTCCCAATGGCCCTGGACAGACTTCTTGCAGATGTAGACTATGGACACCACCAGACTGTCCCTCATTCCAACTCTTTCCACATCTCATACTGAATTTCTGAACTTTGATACCCATTGAGATCATCTCTTGGCACTGGCAGAATGTCAGTGCTTTACATAATTTTAGAAAAATATCTTCTGGAAGATGGTGGGACATGGGGATAACAACCTCTCCCTAGGAGGGATCATCAGAAACAGCATCATCTTAATTTACAGACATTTTATGGAATATATTATTGTTTTTCTCTTGCAGGACATTTTGCCAGCCATCCAGCTCGGATGCTGACCTTGAACATCATGGATGATAGATCTCAGCCTCAGTCCTGTGATTAGGGCTGGTCCTTTGACTCAGCTCCCTCTAAAGGCAGCTTCAGACGACATGGTCTGAAAGACCCTACCTGGCTGGACTAACCGAAAGGTGTAACTGCTAAGAAGGGACAAAAGGTAGAGTAATATCGTAGAATCACAGAATCATAGAGTGTCTCGAATTTGAAGGGACCTCAAGGATGATCAGGTTCCAACCTCCCTGCTGCAGACAGGGTTGCCAACCACTAGATTAAGAACTAGGTCATGTTGTTCAGGGCCCTATCCGACCTGGCCTCGAACACCTCCAGGGACGGAGCAGACACAATGTCTCTGTGCAGCCTGTTCCAATTCCTTACTATCCTCTCAGTGAAAAACTTTCCTCTGACATTTAGTCTAAATTTTCCCTCCTTTAGTTTAAAGCCATTCCTCCTTGCTCTATCACTATCTACTTGTGTAAAAAGTCCATTTCCCTCATGCTTATCATCTTCCTTGAAATGCTGGAAGGCTGTAATGAGGCTTCCCTGTAGCTTTCTCTTCTCCAGACTGAACAAGCTGAGCTCCCCTAAGCCTGTCTTCATAGTAGAGGTGCTCCAGCCCTCTGATCTTCTTCATGGCCCTCCTCTGGACTCTCTCCAAAAGCTCAGCATTTTTCCTTTGTTGGGGGACCCAGACCTGGATGCAGTACTCCAGATGGGACCTCACTAGGGCAGAGTAGAGAGGGACAGTCACCTCCCTTGCCCTGCTGGCCACAGTTACTGGACTTTCACTGTACGTCCCTGTCTAATAGTCTATGTCTCCCTCATAAATAATAGCGATCTGGGGCTGTCACAGAAAGTAACAAAGCACAGAGGGAGAATACAGGGTTTCCTCTAGAAAAATGTTAAAACACTTCAATCACATGAGTGGCATTTGTTTTGCAGACAGTGAACTGTTGTGGGAAATATTTGCTGGTCCCACAGCCTTAGCAATGTCTATAGCCACACTTGCCAGTCAGGAGGGCATCAGTGCTGAGAGGGTGAGAGCTGTGTTGATCCCTCTCAGTAGCTCTCATAGTGCAAACCACTGGCTCTATGCAGGGTTTGGGAAATTAAAGCACAGAGGACAAGAGTGGAGAGCAGCCTCCACTCCAGCAGAGTGCGAAAGATGAGAGGATGGTTTTCGGAGAGGACAAACTGAAACTGTGTACGAATGGTTCAATTGCATTTGTTCACAAAGTGTTAAATCACATATACCTAGTGACATTACTAAGACTATGGGTCATTTATTGCACTTCCTCTTTGCTGATTTTGCTGCACCGTACTCCAGAACTGCATGTATCTGCCATCACTCCTGCAGTCAGCCATTGTGTGATACAGGCACCCACAGGTGCTTGTTCTCCTCTGCCTGCCTCCTCTTACATCACTGCCAATGCAGTAGCTCTCACTAGCCCTCTCCTTGTGGTTCCTATTCTGAACTTCTACTTTTTTTCTTCCTAAATGTGGATTGGAGGTATTCTGTCACTGTGAACTGGATTGGTGACGTGCTACTTCCAAACCCCAGTAATGTTGCTGATAAGATTGAAAGCAAAACGTGGATTGAAAAAAATGGGATCTATTCTGTTTCCCTGCATATCAATGGCAAAACTGACATTCGCTTTTTTATTTGCAACATCAGAACTGTAACAACCTGCTGAACTCTGCATAATCAGCTTGTGGTAATGAAAGTCTCATTCGGCACATCTGGAAAACACTTCACTGGAACAATTTGGTAGCACTCCATAATCTCACTGGGGCCTGTTGCTTACATTTGCTCCTGCGGTCAGTTGAAAAACATCTGATGTGGGAAAAAGCTTTTTTCTTCTCTACTGTCTAATATACAGCGTCTAGCACTTACCTTCTTTTAAGGAGACTTGCACTCCAGATGCCACTGGCTCCTGGGACTGTAAGTCCCCTCATAGTGGCTGTAAAACTACCATGGAGGCTGAATTACTTGCTGTTTTCAGACAAGCAGGTGCTGTATGCACTCTGTGTGCAGCAGGGAGAGGTTACTGAGAGGACAACCAACAATAATAGTGGAGCTACTTGTGGACTACATCTGGCACATGCGGTTTTTTGTTCTACACCTTTCTGATTTCCAGGCAGCACTAACATATTCTCCTCTCCAAGCAAATAATAATAATTACTAAAAAAACCCCATGAAATTTCCAGTACAATAGAGATGTTATTTTTCTGTTTTTGCAACAGACAGAGGTCTGAGTGCATGGAGTGCAACAGGTCACGAGTAAATAAGCTGCATGAGCCCATAGCAGGGCTGAGAGAAAGCTGCTGAACATTAATCCTTCTTCGAGTGATGCTTTCACTCAAAGGAGAGACTGAGAAGCATACATTGGTTAGAATGGAATGGGGGAAGAAAATGCATTTGCTGGTTGAAAGAAGTGTTTTAGACTGGTCATGAGAGGTGTCTAAACAAAAAGAGAGCTTTCATGGCTTGTAATGGGTTATTTCCACTGAATATACATACTCTGAAAAGATTTTGAGGATGAGTTATAACTACACAAGACATCTGCTCTGGAAGAATTTGAGTCCTTTTGAAATATCAAAATTTCAATTGGAACTAAAACTTCCAGGTCCAAGTTCCTTTTTGTGGTGCCTTCTTTGGGCTGGGTAGTAAAAAATAATTTACATTCCGTTCCAAAACTACCGAGTCTAGACCATGACTTAAGGAGATCCTGCACGGAAACACTAGTCAGCCCTGGCTGCATTCCTATTGAGGATGGAAGAAAGGAAAGCTATACAAATCCAAGAGAGTGAATAAAGGTTTCCCTCTAATGTGTGTTTTTGCAGTTGTGTTTGGGACTGAGTAACTCATACCATTCGGCATTTGCCATACCAGCAGATAAGCTAGGCTGTTCTCACCAAGATCTTAAACAGCAGGAGTCCTAAGCACTGTCTGTGTGCCTTGCACAAGCATTTCCCCAGGTCAGAAAGTACTCTTCATAGCCTGAACTCATTAAATATTGAATTGCTGCAACTGTAGACATGAGCAAGTCTGTCCATTCACTGAAGTTCCCTGGAATCAGTGCTGTTTGAGAAAGCAACTATCCTTTTCAAATTACACTAAAATTCATCTGTCGTGTGTTGATTTTATTTTTTTGACTGTGGTAATGGTTACATGAACAATTAAGTAAGATTATAAATGTAAGGTTAAGTAAAGATGTGTAGAAAAGGAGACTCAAGGAGAGCTGGGAAGTGTTCTGTTTTGTGGCTCATCACAGCGTAATGCTGGGTCGCCATCAGTCACCTTAATGGCTATGGACAATAAGTGCAACAGGAAAATAGATCTGGGAGAGCAGGACTAAGAGACAGCAAGATCAAAGACAAGGCAGATGTCAGAGTAGAGGTGGAATGAATGGATATGAAAACATCAGAAGTAAAGAAGAAAGTGGAAGAAAGAGTGGAAGCACTGCAGAAGCAGTAAATTAAGGACAAGATTTTTCAAGTGTCTCACTGTGCCCCAAATTGTAATTACTTTCCCATTAACAATGGCAACAAGAATAAGGAAAGATGGCAGAGTTAGGCTAGAAATAAGCACTTTAAAAACCTCTCATCTCAGAATTATGCTGCTTTCTTACAGCTTCTCCTGGAACAATGATGTCAAGCAATACTTGTGGCTATTAAATTATACTGAGAGTCCGCTTGGATGTTCTGGAAAACGTAACAAATCTGTGGCATTTGGACTTGCTGTGGCAATTACAACATAGGAAATCTTTGAGGCCATCAGAGCCTGGTGAGAACGCTCGCTTGTTTTAAATAATGAAAAAAAGAAAAAAAAATTACATTACTGCAGAGCTTAGAAAAATTTGGTTTTCAGAATACTTCAAATGAAACAAATCACACTTGTGAACAGCTCGAGTTTCTATGCGCTCTTTCATTACTCCGGTGTCCTGTTCACAGCCAAAGGCGCATCTCCGCAGACTAGGCTTCTCCTTGTTTAGCAGAGGCTGATGAGAGCAGGGAGTGGCCTCGCAATGCTTCCCCTCTGTCCCACCAGCCCCAGCCCTGACCTGCAGGGACCATTGCTGGGCGTGGGAAGGCACTGCAGGCTCCACACCTCTGAAACCTTTGGCATCTCTGCTCGATCTAATAAGAAAGAAGCCAGTGCAGCTGGTGATGTTTTTGATGGTACTGCCATGCATGGGTGACCACCTCCGTTTCTTTCATTTCGCATTTTACGGAGGTTATTGAATAATTTGCTAACAGCGACTGTTTCAGTCACTGCTGCCTTGGACTGGGTTCATCCTCCTGGTTTAGTGCCTCACTTGTAATCCCTCAACTCAAGTGCTCAACAAGGACATGCATCCAGGTGGATATGGTGTGAGGAGAGCTCGTGTCAATGCAACCTTGTTCTGTCTAGGGTCTTAAGATAATTTCTTTGCATTTCCATTTGGGACAGATTTTAAATCTCACAAACGGAATGTTTACCACTTGAACATGTTGGAAAGCTCAGATCCTTATGTTTATTAGTTCAGAGTGCAGTAATTATTAGCTGGAGAGAAACATAACTGCAATAAAAAAAGAAAACTAAATAAAACCCACCTACACAGATTTCTCACACTGGGCTCGGGGTATGACTCACTGGTTATGTATTAAGCATTGTGGGTGGGTACCCTAATTTTTATGTGTTCCAGTTTAGATGTGTTTTGTGTGCACTGATTCTGACTTTGTGTTTTGGCAAAATCTTAAAATAATAATAATAATAATAATAAAAAATCACTTGCAGGTCACAGTGATGAAGTGCAGCTGCATTCCCTCACCTGACTGCCGTGGAGTCAGGGTGGGCTCTGTGGGGGGAAGGGAGGGGAGCACATTGGCTCACACTGCCAGTAGAGGCATGCCACCAGCAGACACAGAAGCTATCTGGCCACCAGTGGCCTTCTGCAACACCTGGCACCTCCGTGGAGAGTCATTTACACCCTTCCCCGGACAGATTTTCAAGATTGGAAAAATATTTATTGTGCTCTAAAGCACTGACACAGGAAATAACTCAAACGAATGCCAGCAGATAAGGAAGAATACATTAAATGTCAAATGAATGCTTTAAGACTGAAGAAAAAGAGAATAATTCCAAAATGCTGTAATGCCAATTCATGCCTGAACACAAAAAGCAAATGATTTGAAAAAGTCACGGGACAATTAGAACTGATAAGAAACAAAAGTGTTTTCTTTGAACTTAAACTGTAAGTAGAAGTTTAAATGCAAAACACACAGACTATATAGTATATACATTATATGATACATACATTATAAAAATACAAATATTTACATATGTTTTCTTTTAATGGTAAGACAGCTTACATAGCAATTGCCAGCGTGAAGTGAGAGGGACAAACAGGGGGATGACGTACAATGAAGTGTGAGTACAAACGTGAAAAATACTTTGAAACATCTGGGAAGATGGCTGGAGCTGCTAGCCATGCAGGTCGCATGAGGAAGACACAGGTCTCTCTCCCGTTTTCACCTCAGCTCGTCTCCATGACAGCCTCATGCACATCTCCGGATGCATCCTGAGATCTTCCTGGCCATGTGCAGTCTGGCCGATGCCATCAGCACACTTGCCCACACTGAGTACGTGAACTGTGCTCTGGGATAGCTGCAGAAGTGCTAGAAAAGGCAGCACCGTGCTGCAGAGACTGATGCCAGCGTTACACTTGCCCCTTCGCCAGCTGTTCTGCTTCCTCTCAGCCCATTTAAGGAGAGCTGCTGCAGCACTTGCTTCAATGGTTTCTGCCACCCTCCAGCCCTCCCACAGCCCAGGGCCTGGCATCCTGCTGGTGCCTCTCACCCAGGGACCTTCCTGGCAGCCCTCCTGGTGGCAGTGACCAGCTCTGCGGGAGGCAGAGGCTACATCACCATCTTCAGCCTTAGCACTTTTGCAGCCAGTATAGAGGAGGTACTTGACACACCAACAGTGCTTCCCTTGTTTAGTTCACTTCCAAAATATGCAACTTTCCTGACCTTAGGTACACTCCTTAGGAGTGTTCAGTCTGAAAGGGGCTCCACGTTGGCCAAAAATAAGCACGGTTGACCTTAACTACTTGCTTTCAGTCACAAGGGAAACACTGCTCCTGCCCCATTGCGTTCATCACTTTTCTTCAACGCCTACATCTGCAGTGAAAAAACTGCTGGTCTTAACTCTCCCACTGCTGTTACCGATTCAAAAGCCCCATCAGCTGACAAGGTCCT
This sequence comes from Callipepla californica brunnescens, assembly GCA_023055505.1. Taxonomy (NCBI): domain Eukaryota; kingdom Metazoa; phylum Chordata; class Aves; order Galliformes; family Odontophoridae; genus Callipepla; species Callipepla californica. Next base: position 2,064,851 of record JALIRH010000053.1, read on the forward strand.
TAACATCCCTTCAGGTCTGTTTTCAAGGGGATACCTGTGGGATATGCAAGTCTTTCAGATTTTCCACTACATCACAAAATGACACTCGTGCCTTTTCCTGTTAGCTTTTTTTTCTTTTTAATAGGAAACAATGCTCAACTTTCCACCAGCAGTTTCCTGTTTAACAAGTATTTAAATTAATGCTTCTGTAGGTTTTACCAAGCAGACTTGGCAGCACCGGAGGTGTGCAATTCAGATACTAAACAGCAAACAGTGCTTACAGGTGCTGGTGAGGGAAAGCAGTGGGTGGTGGAGCAGGGTGACACTGCAATCCCATGCGTGCTACCAGCAGAGCTTTCTGGTACATTGCAAGTAAACAGAAGAAAGTGCAGAAATATAAACCTGGGAGGTTCTATGGCCCAAAATGAACTCAGGAGAAGAACAGCAGGCCTCCATCTTAGTTTTTGAAATACAGCTGAATAAAGAAACTGGCTCATTGCTCAAATGCTGAGAATAAAATGCTGCTTTTTCTCTCGCTGCTGCCTGTGAATTTGGGGCATTGGCTTCTGAACTGGACCCTGAACTGCACTGAATAGGCCAGGTGAGGCTGACCTTAGGCCAACAGAGATGATAAATTTTGGCTTCTAAGGGCGAGAGTCTTCTGTGTTTCTCACTTTTATAGCCAGTGTGATTTTTGTGAAGTCTTAAAAATTATGCCAAATATAAGGAGGTGGCAGAATTTCATCTTTATTACTTTATGCTGATTCTTCCTAATTAATTCATTATGCCAGGTCCAAAAGCATGCTAGGTGTGTATAATATTCTCATTTACTTCTTTATTTCTTATAATTTTACTTCATACTGCAAAACCATTTCCTGTAATTGAACCTCTGGATACCTATTGGCTTTCTGTAAAACTGGCTGAAAACTACCATTCAGTTCTTATATTTTCACTGTTATTTATTCAACTGTAGGTTTCTTAATGTTTTAACTGGTTGCAACAGCTCGTCTAGGTGAATGTCTCACAGATGGAAAAGATTCTTTCAATGATATTTCGTGTCAAGGATGTTACTGCACTGGAATGAGATCGGCAACCTTAGAATCATAGAATCAAAGAATATACTGAGTTGGAAGGGACCCATGAAGTTCACATAGTCCTGCTCCTGGCTCCACACAGGACCACCCAAAAATCATAACATCTGTCTGGGAGCGCTGTCCAGGCACTTCTTGAACTTCAGAAAGGTCACTGCTATGATCACTTCCCCAGGGAGCATGTTCCATTGTCCAATCTCCCTCTTGGTAAAGAAGCTTTTCCTGATATCCAGCCTGAATTTCCTCGGTCACAGCTCCGTGCTGTTCCTTTGGATTCTGTTGCTGGCCACCAAAGAGGGGAGATTAGTGCCCACCCATCCACTCCCCTCATGAGGAAGCTGTAGGCTACCACGAGGCCTCCCCTTAGTCTCCTCTTCTCTGGATTGAACAAACCAAGGGACTTCAGCCGCTCCTCAAAATGTCTTTCCTGCTAGACATTTCATCATCCTTGTAGCCCTCCTTTGAGCACTGTCTAATAGTGTTATGTCCTTTTTTGTACTGTGGCACCCAAAACTGCACACAGTAACACAGTATTCAAGGTGAGGCTGCTCCAGTGCAGCATAGGAGGCAATCACTTCCCTGGACCAGCTGGAAGTACTGTTTTTGATGCAACCCAGGAGAGCTGACTCATCTGGATCTCTTTGCAAGGCCTTTCCACCCTTGATTGAGACAACAGCTCCTCGCAGTTTATTGTCATCAGCAAACTTGCTGAAAGCACATTCTAGTCCTACATCCATGCTATTTATGAAAACATTAAAGAGAACTGGCCCTAAAATAGAGCTCTAGGGAACCCCACTATTGACCAGCTGCCAGCTTGATGTAACCCCATTTACTATAATCCTTTGGGCCTCTCCCATCAGCTTATCCATCACATTCTGTCTCTGTTGAGCCGTATGCTGGGCATGTTGTCCAGAAAGACACTGTAAGAAACAGTATCAAAAGCTTTAGTGCAATCCAACAGTATCAACTGGCTTCCCCTGGTCAACTAGATGGGTGACTGTCATAAAAGGAGATTAAATTAGTCAAACAGGACCTTTGCCTCTTGACTCTGTGTTGGTTATGACCAATGAGCCCATTGTCATTCAGGTGTTTTCCAGTAACCCTTAGCATAATTCCAGGCACTGAAGTGAGACTGACCTCATCAGAGGTACATGGAATTGAAATGACTCCAACATACATAGTACTATATTAATTGCATTGCCGGGAGAGAGCACAGTGTTGCTTAATGTAAACTGATAGTAGTAAAGTGGAAAAAAAACTCCTGCAAAAACCAATAGTCCAAACTAAAACAAACTGACAGAATTTCTGGGACTAGAATGTATCAGACGCAGTGCAATACTAACACTAAATGGATATGGTCAGTTACTGGCTTTTTTAGTTGCATTCATCACTGGAGACTGCACAACTCACTCTAAACGATTTACCATTCAACTTCCCCCAGAAATGATTTTTATTCCATATCACTGTGATGCACATAAGCTGCTGATAAAAATGAAAAAGCAGTATTTGGGAAAGCAGCCAATGACTCCAATTGTCTTGGCTTGATGCTTTTTTCAGTTTTCATATTAGCAGATCTGAGTGATAAGAATTTCTCTTTGATTTGCTGGGCGGATACCATGGGAGATACCAAAAGGTAACTGACTCTCCAGGACTGGAACTTGGAGGACAGTAGATACTATGTGTAGACTTCTCTTTAGCTCATGCTGTAGTCAGAACAGACTGCGTGCTGTCTACAACTGACTTCCTTATCATTAGTTGCACAGACCTAGGAATAAAATTCTTATTGTCTACAGCCTTATCACATCTTTGAAACATTTTGTGGAGATAAAGGTCCATGCCTGTCTGATTAGAATATATTAGAACCTTTATGCAAGGAGGAAATAACAATCTTGAAATGTAGATTTCTTAAACCACTCTTATTTTCCTAAATTTCTATGGGTTGAGGTATTGTTGATGCATTAATCTGAGCCATTGTGGGAGGCTTCTCATGACAACTCACAGCACTGATACCTCAGAAGATGGAAACTCTATGTAACAGGCCATCAGAATTCATATTTCTCTGAGGATTTTTTGGGATGATTGACTGACATACATAACTTCACTGTCTAGTGCATCTCAATCAAGAGGGACTTGCTTCCAGCCCATGAAACACAAAGTGCTGGGTTACCAATGAAATTGTTTTGTTGATTCATACATGACAGGTAACTAGCTTGCATCAGCTTGATCTTGATGATCTGAAGGTTTTATTGTGGTAAAACCTTTACGCTTACTGAATATTTGATAAACTTTGAGGTTAAAAAGTTCTCTATTAGATCATCCACTATGAGGAGGGACAGAGTGTACTGATGGAGACCTCCTGGCCTCATTATTGTGTTGTGGGATGAACCGGTCATCCCTGAGGTGCTGTCAAGGCCTGTGTGTGCTTGACTTGCATGAAGGCTACAGTACAGCTACAGTGCCGGGCTCATGGCTGCCAAGGATGAGGAGGACCGATTCAGTGGTGCATTATGGGTTGCTTGAGGGAAGCTGGTAGAGGCAGCTCACTGTGCAAGCAATGCTGGGGAGAACTGGACGCAGTACTCTAGGTTGGATCTCATGAGAGCAGAGTAGAGGGGCAGAATCACCTCCCTTGACCTGCTGGTTGCAATCTTTTGATGCAGCCTGGGATATGGTTGGCCTTCTGGGCTGCAAGCACACACTGCTGGCTCAAGCTGAATCTCTCATCAACCGACATCCCCAAATCCTTCTCCTCTGGACTGCTCTCAAGCTGTTCTCTGCCCAACCCATATCTGTGCTTGGGAGCACACTGACCCAGATGCAGGACCTTGCACTTGGCCTTGTTTAACTCCTCAAGGCTGGTGTGGGCCCACCTCTCAAGCATGTCCAGGTCCCTGTATGGGCAGAGGCTGGAGCATTTCTCTTGTGAAGAAAGATTGAGGGAGCTGTGCTTGTTCAGCCTGAAGAAGACACTGGGTAAACCTCATTGCAGCCTTCCAGTACTTAAATGGAGCTTATAAACAGGAGGGACACCAACTTTTTACACCAGCAGATAGTGACAGGAGAAGGGGAAATGTTTTTAAAGCAAACGGAGGAAATTCTTTACTCAGAGGGTGGTGAGGCACTGGCACAAGTTGCACAGATAAGTTGTGGATGCCACATTCTAGAAGGCATCCAAGGCCAGGTTGGATAAGGCTTTGGGTAGCCTGATCTAGTGGTTGGCAGCCCTTTCTACAGCAGGGAGTTTAGAACTAGATGACCTTTAAGGTTCCTTTTAGCCCAAGCCACTCCATGATTCTATGATATGATTCTATGATTCTATGTCTGTTTCCTTGATCTGGATGCAGGCAAAACTTGCACTCCTTTCTCTTTACATCAGACAGCCTTAGCATGCTAACTTACCTTCAGCATCTGAGGTTTTAGGTGCCATGACAATGGCAGTCAGGAAAGCAGACTGACTTTTAAACTGGAGCTATTTAAAAGCAAAACCATGAGAGAGAAATTCAATTGGTAAAAACATATCAGTACAATCCACATGCACACTTCCCTTTTCCAGGTACTTTCTCTTTCCTGGAACCTGGAGAGGACCTCCATTATCTCACTAAGACATGTCAGCATGTCCCCCTAAAACTCTTCAGCAACTGTCTTCCTCTTCACCTTATAAGATAACTTTTCTAAGTATTCAGCAGTTGTTCACAGTCTAGCCTCTCTACTAAGCAATCCATGCTGTGCTTTTGACAAGAGTCAAGAAACCATGATGTAGCTGTCCAGCTTCGCATACTTCCCTTTCATGCATAAAATAGAGTTGGTATCTGCAGAGATGACATGCTGGAGTCTCAGCCAATCTTCTAGCATCCTCTGTTGCATTCGCCAGCTCACAGGCATAAAACAAGTGCTCTAACAGTCTCTGTGATATACTGAATCCAGTTCCTGGATAAGATTCATACATTATTACAGTCCATAAAGTTGACTGCTACAAATCAGCTTCTTATCTGCTGAATCGCCCCTTTGGACAACAGATAAATATATACAGAGAGGCCTTAAAAAAGCACACATGCTGTTAAGATAATCAATTAAGGCATTAAATACCATGTGTCACGGCAGAACAGAAGAAAATCAAACATAAAACAAAAGTAAAAGTACGTGGATTTAGAGAAGGAAAAAGCAAAAACAGAATCAACATGGGTAAGAAAGTTACTTCTGTGAGGAATTTGAAGTTTATCACTTGGGGTGATGCCACCAATACAAAGGTACCAGCTTGCATATATATAAAAGCAGCATTTTTCCTAATGGCGTATCACATGAGGAAAATATTAAATTTTCTTTTTCCTCAGATAAGTGACAAAATCATGACACTACCAACAAACTCAAGCTATTTGCTTTTACTTGCCATATAAAAGAGTTAATTTATCTTGTTGGGCTGACAGCAATCAGTATAGAAATCTTTAAAATGCGGTAGTGGTGTTGTGCCCTTGTGCAGTGTTAAGTGAAATAAGGAATGACACTTGAGCAGCTAGTCTGCAAGCAAGCACATTTGCCAGCTATGTACACGACCACAGCATGTCTACTCTGCCAGACTCTGGAATTGTGAGCCTTGGGGACTCAGTAGACTACCTCCAACTACTGAGAGATCCTTCCCAAGAGGATGAGAATAAAATAAGTATTTTTTTGCAATGACACTTATGCCAAGTGCATCTGGACATTCTTGTTTCTTAGTAAGATTCACAGCATCATGCTTTTTAAATGCTTTTCTCTCCTTTGATGCATCTGGAACAAGGGCAACAGGGAGAACTGGGACATCTGGCAGTGGAAAAAGGGCTGTGAAGGAAAGCAAGAGAAAGAAAAATACGCAGCCCTTTCCCTTTATCATTCAGTTGGTAACACTAGCAAGAAAACATTCTTAGAAAGCAATGCTTCCCTTTTCATTTTTCACCTGCAATACTTCTACAGTCCCAGCCAAATGGTTTCTGTTTAATGCATCTGTTTTTAAAAAAGGCCACCGTATTTTTGCTTGCGGGGTATATGCAATGCCTTCTGACTTGCCTCACTTCTGCTAAGCCCGTGCATTTCCTCTGGTGTCATCAAGGAAGCAAGGAGCCTTCCCAGTAAGCAGGTGGTGTCACTGACACACCTGTGCTACCAGAAACAGGAAGGCATCTTCCTCAGAGCTGGCTTTCCAGGACTAGCTCACTGCCAAGCTGCTCAGTGAGGCGACATGCTGCCACTGGAATTTAATTGTACCTTTAATTGCACAGAAGTGGCTAATTCATGCTATAAATCATAGCCCGTCATGCAAACTTCTGGCATCTCATTTACTTTGTGTGAAATTATTTAATGCCTCTGACTTTGAGGTGAGGAACTCTTTAATCTTGCTGATGTTTAGAAAAAGATTAATAGATTATTTGTTACTGTTTTAACACACGCAGTCCACAAACAGCAATCAGCTGTCCCATATTCACTTCACAGCTGCTAATAGGCTGAGGGTACAGGTTTCATTTCCAGTTTGAAGCTCCACGCTTATGTTTACTAAAATATAATTACTTGAATGTAATTGTTTTGAATTATTACATCTCCTTACTAAGTAGGACGTAGTTGAAACAACTAAAAGTGTTTCTTGATCAGAGCTGATTTTCTAACTAATTATGGAAATGACCACAGGGAAAAAAAAAGAAAGAAAACAAACCCTACATTTCAATGTAGGTTGCTTTCCTCATGTGCATTAATTACAGTCTGTGTACCCACATTAGAGCAACCCTTAAAAAAAAATACGTTTTTTCACCTATATTTTCTGCTTTGCTCCACAAACTTCAAAATTTTTTTTTTCAGAATTTGCAATTTTAGAGTCAGCAGTTCAAGGTCTGCCCACTGTTCACAAGACTTGAATAGCAAAGATTTAACAAAGTGAAGAAGGGCTCATGTATTTGTATAATCAGCACAAACTTTAGGCTCAGACTGATAGCAGCAACCTCAAATTTGTGAAGAGTATTCTGCAAGGAGAATTTAAGTATGTCAGTATCTCAGTTTCCAAAGTCAAAATTAAATCCAAATGTGTGTTTTGCAGTTTTCTCCTACCTTCAATAATGTCCTTGCAGAGGCCAAATCTTGAATAGATTGGCAGGAAGGTTGAAGAAGAGAATCTGATCAACGAGTCTAGACTTTGGACTGCTTAAATATTGGCTTACAGTGGTGCAGTTTGAATTCATTTCTAATTTCCAGGAAATTTATCCGCTCAAGTTCAGTTGCTTTACATAAATCTAAATTCCCAAGTAGTCTGTATTTGAAAAGCTGGCAGAATTTTAACTTGTGCAAAACCTCAAAAGTGAAATTCAGAAACCAGCCTGTCTTAGTGCCAGTGATGGATCCAGACCATTGAGACTTCCAGTTCCTGTAGCTATAGGTGTCCATTCAAAGACCTTCACTTTATAACATGCTTTCTTTTTCTTGGTCATTTTACCATGGCCTTTGCCCTCTTGCATCCCTGTAAAGCTACAAAAGCAAATTAAATTAATTAAATTTACGCTTCCTTTATAACCCCCGTGGGACAAGCACTCACAGAACGACAGCAGTGTTCACTGCATTTTAGACTAGATTCTTCACATTGCAAAGATGAGGAGAAGTACAGAGTTGGAAATGAAGAGCTGTGAGAAAGAAATCTCCACTGAGCACAGAATCAGGTTATATGGACACAGCGTTAACTGGCTCACATTCTTCAATAAGGACAACCTAAGGGAGGTCCCAGATCCAGTCAAGCTTTTTTATTTTTCTGGTAGCACTACTTTAAAGCTGGGCTGCATTAAGCAATGTGAATTGTTACGATTTCAAAAGTGTTTTTATCAACAAATCATAGTATTTAATGCTTTTAATTAAAAGTCCAGATCTTAGATTTACATCTTCTTGCAGCCCTCATGGATATGGAGAAGAACTTTGAACATCAATCAAAAAGCTGCATAAATTTTTAAAAGTAAAGCAATAATAAAAAAATTAAGCAAATAAAAAGAAATCTCATTATCATTAGGTAAGTCCCATGATTTTCAAGACCTGTTTCTTGCATTTTGAACTGTAGGGTGTAGTTAAGGAGCAACTATGAATTAAGTCTCACCCGTCCCACCCACTGAGCTGTGTGACAAACTCAGCTGTGCTAAACCCATGCGCTTCTGAGGTGCTGAAGCTGACGCAGGATAATATAAGGCTAAGACATAAGAGTTATCTAGAGACTAGAAAAGGAATGTCAGCAAAGAAGGGAGCAGTGCTTCAACCAAGCTGCAAGAGCAGTTGCTTTGGAAAGGGGTACTGCAGCAGCACCTGGAATGATTGCTGTGAACGTGCTGCAGTCTTGCAAGGAAGAGAGAACAATTTCCTTCTCTTCATGGCAATTTTTAAGACTGAAATGGAAAAGGGCAGTGATCTGCCAGAACAGCAGGGGATTCCCTGGGCACCTTTTCCACCCCCACAGGTATCCCAGACACAGCAGGTGCAGGTTCTGCAGACCCATAGCTCTTGCAGCCTAAGAACTGAGTTCTGCTTTTTTTTTTTTTTTGTGCCTCTCTAAGTTATTAAGATCAAGAAAGTAGAAAGATTAAATTTGGATCTGGTTTGTGAATTCCAGTTTTGCTTTTCTAATGAACTGTTTTCACTTCTCCGTTCTCTAGTCCTTGCTTAAGTTTTGGTCTCGTGTTCTACCTTTTCACTTGCTGAAGATATAAGCTTTGCAGCTAAAAGAATGATCTTCCTCACCGAAGATGTGTACAAAGCTCAAGTCAGCTTACTCAGTGCTACTGTAACATCAGCAAATCATAGTATTCTCTTTTTTTTAAAAATCACAGTGCAATTTTGCTGCTGCAAGAATCAGTCTTATCAGATATGGGGCTTTTATCCCATTGCTGCCACTTCACAGAAAAGATAACCTGATCATTCAGTTGCAGACTGCACACCAGCAAGATCCTCCCTTCCTCTTGTGGCATGCAGTGGATACAGCCTGGAGTCATTTTCTGCTCTGAACAAGCATCCGTTGGAGAGAATACCTGTGTATTAGTAACATCACAGCAGAGAGGCTATCACAAAGATGGCAGCTGGCAGCAAATTACTTCCAAAACAATTTGTTAAGTGGAAATGTGCTCTAATTTTGAGTGGCTGTAGGGAAAGAGATTAGCTGAAAGATGTGGGCTCAATGAACTGGCCCAGGTGACCTAGGACAGCTTGCTGTTCTGAGGTTTGACCTCCTTGACACATGTTTTAGCTCTTCTATTTTCAGGAAGCTCTTCAAAACTCTTGAGGAAGATTTAACACACTGCCAAAAGGGAGTTTCTTATGCCATTATCTGTCTCCTAATTCACGCCCTACTGTTTTCCCTTTCTCCTTTACCCCTGGAGGAGGGGAGGCTGGCAGATGCACAGAGCAACACACAACAGGTAGATGAAACCCTGCAGCCACCGACATGGTGGAGCCACCCCTTAGTGCAGAAGTCGACTTTCAGCATTGCTTGGTGTGTTCAGAAGAGACCTGTCAGTTTCCTCCTGGCTACAAAACTTGGTGTGACCATCAGTGGTGTTCTGTAGCAGCAATAAACACTCATTCTTTGTCAGATTCATGGATACCAGTGTCTGAGTACCAGATTGTAGCAGAAGTGAGGCTTGCAACGGTGCTTCCTTCTTTTTGTAGAGAAGGAAGGAACAATCTGGACCAGCAACGAAACCTGGGGAGCAAGTTGGTCATTACAGAGACATGAAACAGCAATTTTTTTTTAATGTCCACATAAGAAACGCACAGCATGATGTAATACAGAGAATGTCCTAGAGAATTTAGGTGAAAAATAGAAGTTTCAGCCTCATGGAGTTATGATGATACACCAGAAGGCATCAGTGAAGCAAAAAACATTCCCCCTAGACAAGAGCATAAGACTTACAATTTGCTATCAATTTTCAGCATCTTCTGATAAAAAACAAATAATCACAGATTATCCTTAAATCGGAAGATGAAAGTGTTCAAAGGAACAGGAATGGTCCATACCCTCACATATGCTGCCAGAAACTCCATAGTGAAAAACAAAGCATCATTTGGGCTGTCCAAAAAAAAAAAAAAAAACAAAAAACTATGCATTTAATCACTTGTGGAAAGGAGAAAAAAAAAGAAAAATACAGGTTATACAAGCTGGTCATCACGAGATTTTGATTTATCTTTATCAGCATTAAATTGTTTCGCTGTAAAATAATTCCAGAAGAGCTGAAATGTTGAAATTTGCTTAGAGGTTTAAACTGCCATTTGTTTATGTTACAGATGACCCATTTCAGTGAAAGTGTTGAGGGTTTTTGTTGCACAGCTTCTGAGTAAGTGATTTTCAGTTACTCGGACCCAAGCACTCAGGTCACAGAGGCCTGTACAGACATTGCATTACCCACCTGTTCTAAGGGCCTGGCCAGCTAGTTTTTTTGTTTTCCCAAAAAACTATGCCTTGGTGATAACAGCTTGAAATGCCTCCGATCTTCCTTTTTGATTTAAGAAAAATGAGGCAAGATTTTCTCTTGTCCTGCTACATTTGATATCCTTGTTTGCTATACCGGGATATAAGGAAATAGCTGAGAGGCAGGAATACTAGAACTCAGTCTCTGAGATTGTTTAGGAAAATCAACTCAGCTTTTCCCATACCGTTTGCCGCATACTCACATCACAGCTGGGACTCAAAACCAATTTGCTGTAAATCAGTGGCAATTCCTATGGGTCAGTTTTATTTAAAAAGAATTTATTTAAAAAGAAGGAGTGGATTCTACAGTGAAATGAGTCTGAAATATTGTAAAGAGTTTGGTAGAACTATGACTATTTTTTCAGGAAGATATACCAACACCATTAAGAAAAACCAACCAAACAACAAACCAACCAAAAATGAGGTGAATAGTAGATGTCTGTAAAAAGTTTTCTGACGACATTTAGTCTTTTATTGTTTTCAAACCAAAGCAGTTTTTTAAGTCTTCCTCTTTCACTCGTTAAAAAAGAAAACAGATAAAAACACGAAGCAAAGCTTCTTGTTAGAAAACCAAGATACAATATGTAGCACACTCAAAAGAACTACCTCTTCTACTTTCTCATTAAGTTAAAAGAAAGAAAGAAGAAGAAATGAGACGAGGCCATTCTGGGCACTAAAACCCCACCCTCCATGGTATTTTTTTGCATTTTCCATTACCAGTATTTTCCTCTTCTAAAATAAAATGCCCCTGCTCACTTCTGAAAACTCAAGAGAAACAAATGGCTGGGAGGCTGATGAAGAGCCCGATCCTCTAAATGCCAATTAATGGCAGCAACTCACATGAATTAAGCTCCTTCGAGCTAGGACAAGTTCTGTTAATGGGATCCTTCAACTACAGTTAAAAAAAAAAAAAAAAAACGCACAGCTCTTTTCAGCTGGTGCTGTTGGCTTCAGCAATATTTTTAAGAATGATAGGGGGATGGTGACATGTTGCCTGATGTTAAGAAGACCTTTGTAACCTTATTTTTGGAGTCCAAGGGACCTTAAGAGCTGTACAACAGAGGCCTGCAGCTGTCAGGCCTGCCTTCCTGCTGCAAACCATCAAAATTACAAAAAAAAAAAAAAAACATAAGGAAAGAAAGCTCTCTTGGAGACTATGAGCTAACTGTAAGACTGACTGTACATTACTCAGCTGATGGTATATTACCATTACCAGAATCAGATACTAAATTGGCACTTGAAGAAGCTTACGCTGCTTCCAAATCAATTTCTGTCAGTTATGAATACTCCAAATATTGGTGGGGGTGAACGATACAGTCCATGGCTTTAGGTCTAAGTGGTCACTGTTAGGGCAACATTTCATTACCTCTTAACTTGATTTTCTTGGTCGTGGAAATATTGATATACAAAATCATTGATATCATTGATTCTTTCTAAGGTTCGGTGTTTAACATATAGCAGCACACTCCAGCAGTGCACAAAGAGATTTCAGAGGATGAAGAATAAACAGCACTACCTTCTGAGCTCTTGATAACATTTCTAGATGTAACATTTTCAGAACTGCAAAATGATTTAGTCTCCTAAGGCTGTTAAACAACATGTAGCCTTATCTGACAAAGAGTTCAAAATACTTGTTTTAACTGGCGAGGTATCATGCACCATATTTTAACTAGTCAGTTTTGATTGTGTCATTATCCAACTGGACATAACCAGAGAAAATAAACCGCCCCTAGAGCAATTCTCTTGGGGTAAATCCCTGTGAGGTGAATGGCACATGTATGCTTTGCTTGACAACATACATGGACTGCCTACATTCACATTACTCACTGCAGCTCCCTTTACAGACAATGACAGTTGAGGCACAGCAGCCCGGTACAGCATTACGAAGTCATTGGTGACTGCCCATTATATGGCCCATTTACTTTTATCTTCTGGATCACAATCTATGAATTCGGTGATGTGATGACAAGAAAGATATCCCACATGGTCTAATTGAATCTAATTATGAATTATAAATTGTTAAACAAAAACCTTAACTGACAAGATTTCATGCATAGGAAAGCAAACTTTTGCTCTATCAAAAGAAATAGTTAACTTTTTTATTTGTTTGTTTTAATGATGGAAAATAACAGAGCTCTGAGACTTCATGTTGAATTATGAAACTGACTTAGAGCAGCTAAATCCAGTAAACCTGAAGTACTCTGTATTAGTTCCAGTGATGAAATCCTTCTTGAGTACAAAACTGTACAAAATGATATTTCTATTGCACAGTGGGTACCTGCACGAGCAACCTTTCATCACAGACACAGATAGCTCAATTCTATGGAAGTGTATCAGCAGAAGCAGCTGTCCAGATGACCTACATTTTAACAGGACATTAATAGGAAGCAGATTTTACATCTGTATATGTGTCAGGGGACAGATGTATTATTGGCTTGAACAAAGTTTCAAAGAACAGAGTTTCACCTCACCATACAGAGGAAAGGAATGGGCAATTTCCCTTCGGAAACCTTCTGTGAAGTGATCTGGTTAGTGACTGAGCGTAGACAGGGGTAGACTCATTCAAGAGAGTGCTAGAGAGGAGAACAGAAAAAGATGAGAAGGGACAGAAAAAATAAACGTTTTTATTACAGAACTGAATGTAAAAAAGCTGGGAGGTTGGGAGAGGGAGGAGATGGACTGTGCATCATAGTAACTAAGTTACATTTCACATTCCAGTGCACGCATTAGCAACAGGTAATTAGGAGATGAAGACTCTTTCAGCCAATCATACTGCAATTTATGTGTATTTAGCCATTCCTCAGTGATGAGGAGTTCTGGGCAAGCATTCTCAGAGCTTCTGTCTTCTCTGGGGCCCTTGCATCACCGTCCAAACTCTGCAGTCATCTAGAAATATATACCTCGCAGCTAACTACTGTTTCAGTAGAGCAAACGCTGCACTATTTTTTACCAAGCAGACAGCTTGAGATTACATGCAGCTTTTAAAAGTCTTCTGAGATCCTGTGCGTATGATAATGCATTGTTGGCAGCATGTCAAGGAGAGAGCTGCAGAAGCAATTGTGTTTTGAGGAAGGGGCAACAAAGTCTGGTTTCTGCAGCTCAGTGAAGAATTGACAGAGAAGAAAACAGTTAATACATTAAATTACCAACACTTTGTTTACTTATCCTCCAGACAATCACTCGTGACCTCTTACTTACTGAAACAGTTAAAAATAAAACCTCAAAGAATATCTGAAGAAGGACTCAGGCACTTCACAGAAGTTGGTGTTTCCCAGTGCCCTGTAAGACACTAGGGCTTTGCTCCTACACCATGACATGTTTCAGATAGAAACAGCTGAATGCACTAAGCTTTTAAACAAGAGGCTACTTGCGTGAGGCTTTTTTGTCAACTTTACCACTTGCTCTAACAGTGATCGAAGTCCAAGAAGGCAGGGCCCCAGGCAATGTGAGCATCATGTCATATGTCCTCACTGAGAGCACAGCTGCATGGGTCGGTGCTTGAAAGGCTGTCAGCAGGTGAAGCTCCAGTTGCCTCGCCATCCTTCCTGCTGTGGCTGCTTCTGCAGGCAAGGGGATGCGACAGCAAAGCAGGGACAAATGAGCCTCAAGACTCAAGGCCATGCTTCTGGGGAATGGGTGGATCCTCTGGTCATACTGGTTCTGCCAGCAAACCAGGCACACTTCGAGGTACGCGTATTCCTTGAAAGCAGTTTCCATTGCTGGTCTTACAATTCTTCAGGACAGCGGTTACATCATACTGTGCTATATGCACTCTTCAGCATGGAACGACAGCGGGTGTTGAAGGCGTGCAACTGTACAGATTTTGTTCTCAATAACTTTGAATCAGACTTGGAATTTAAAAACACAAGTGATATATTTTTAACTAAATCATATTTTTGTGATGGTGACTAGGCAGTCTCTATGTGTACAGAAAACCCTTACCAAAGCTGTGTCCAAACTCAGGCATGGTCAGATCCATCTATCTGCGTTGCTGCATTAATATCATGAGGAGTTACAGCCCTGCTGACCTTGCTGTTCTAGTTCAGCTGCAGAAGAGACCACTTCTGACAGTTGTTGCAAATATTTAATGGGTTAACCTGTAAAGAGCTGTGAGAAAAGTGGAAGTGAGAAAAGTAGAAGCCCTAGCTGAGGCAATCAGGAAGAAAAGGTACGGGCACTCTGGTGCCTTGGGATAGCTGTGTCATCCCTTTACCTTTTACTCCTACAGAGCACCAGTAGATATGTCAGTTGCGCCTTTTTCCGTATGCTCAGAGTAAGCAGAAGGTGGAAGAAAAAGCTGTCGGGACACTGGTTAATGCAGATAGTTCACCTGACCTAGCCAATGGCTGCTCATGCACTTGCTCTGAAACTCTCCAGACTTTCTGACGTGACCGATTGGTTTCTGGATGAGTATTGGCACAAACTAGACAGAAAAGGAGAAATGTAGGAAAGAGACACAGAAGAATGATAAGGGTTATGAACACAGACAAAGTGAGAGAAAAAGGGAGAGAGCAATAGGAAGAAGTAATTAATACAATATTCAGCAAGAAAGAAAATTATGTGGAGGGAAAGCAGACACTGGAAAAGACCCAAGAAAGGAGAAGAGAGATAAGGACTTGGCAAGGGAGTTAAGCAACACTGACAAACATAGTAGATTTATTTTTATCTTCTAGAAAACTGCTGACAAAATGCGATAATATATGCATAAATAACCATAACTGTATGCAGGTATGTGGACAATGTGAAGTTGAGTAGGACTGTACCACAGCGTGCAGACTGTGGCTGGGTGCCAGGTGCCGAGGAAACTTGCAGGAAGAAAATCTAGCCATTTTCCTGAAGGTGAATGGAAGCTCCAGGGCAACCTGGGCAGAAAGCATGTAGCAGAGACGAAGTGCTTAGCCTCCACCTTCCTGAGGAGGACAAGGAAGAGCCAAGCAGATCATTGAAAGGAGCCTGTTGCCTTTTCCAGTCTCACGGCAGGTTTGAGTGCAGATGTCATGGTCAGAAGGAACAGATGGTTCTCAAAGCATACTGTAGATCAGAGATGACCAGTTTTCTTTGTAGTCTGCATTGATGATAATTTAACAATGCTTTTGCATGGTTTTTAGTGAATACAGTATTTGGAGGTAATATGACCCAGTGGATGCAGCGTTGCAGCAGGATTTTGTTGTTACTGGTATAGCTGGTATACTGGGCAACTATAACCATGTGAAATTGCCTGTTTTTTAATTTACTCATCAGTAAATCAGGCAGTATTGTAACTGATTCACTAAGGTTCTCCAAGATCCACAAGAGAAAAGAATTAAATAAGAGCTAGGGGTGACTGAAATTACCTTTTTCCTTTAAATAGACAGAACAAATTTTTTATTTTCAAGCCTTTGATGTGTTCTGTACTGCTTTTCTGTATTTTAGTACCTAGATCAAATTGTTGGAATTATCTTCTCACTTTCTTTCCTACTTTGTAATAACACTGATATTTTATAGCTTGTTCTTAAGGTAAGAGGGAAGAATACTGAGTCCTGCACCACAGTGATTGCAACATCACCATAGTGTCCAGAAAAAATCTTCATCTAGGCTTAATTTTCTCATTTTCTTAACTTCACTGTAGAAATAATTACTGCATTGCATGACTCAATTAGAAGGATAGAAAGATCAGAGATTATCCACAGCACACAGTGCCAGACGCACATCCAGCTATCTTCGTGAATCATGGAAAACATCGTAAGCTATGTTCAGTTCACATACATTTTAAATTTGGTGATGTATTCTGCAACTGATTAGATTGCCCTAACATTTTGAAGGGCAAATAGAAATTGAGCATTTCTACAATTAAAAATTACTTTAAAAAATCCCCCTCACTACGTACAACGACCTATCTGAAATATCTCACCTACTTGCCCTTCACATGTGTAAGCATTAGTGAAATCTAATGTCCTCAACTTAGCCTTTTCAAGTAATAGACAACATTCTGGTCAAATTCACCTATAAAAATAGGAATTTAGTTCATCCCTACAGCTGCTGCATTTAGTAGGATTTTCCCTAGCAGTGGCTGACAGTCCCTAGGAGGACTATCAGGTTCCCCTTCATAAGAGAAATTATCGATGTCTGCCAATCAAACAAAAAACTGTCCGGAAAAGGGAAAATTGGGCTAGGGAAGCAGGGAAAGAACCCCACCACACCATGATAGCATGTTTGTAATTTAAAAGTTATGAGTGACTTCCAAATCTCAAAGAAGAAAAAAGTAATTATTTATGTTTGGCATGATTTTCAAAGTTGTCACTGTACCTATAGGTTCCTTCTGAAGTCATTATAAACTGTGGGTATTCAGCACCTTTGAAAACCTTGCCAAAATTGCCCTTAGACTGTAAGCTCCTTAGGGCAGAGACCTGTTACTCATTTGGCAAATTGTATTGCATAGCTCCTTTGCCTAAACCAGACTGTTTGCGTAATAATAGTAGTAATAATAGATATCAGATTGGTGCTGGAATCCAGAAATATCTGATGTGGTTCTATAGCCTTCTTATTATCTCAAAACATTAAATAAAAGCTCATTTTATAGGCAAATCTGCAAGGAAGCATGACGAAAGGAACCTTGATGAAAACAATTTAAAAACAGAGCGGTGTTTGCTTGGTTAAACATGGAACTTCCCTTCCATTGTGTGTTTCAGTTTTGAAGTATTTGACTCATAGGCTGTCAGCTTGGTGAACAGGTAGGCTGTGAAATAAGCATTTGCTTGTAGTTATTTTAGAGCACAGAATCTGATAGACGTAAGCACACACATCAGTGCACACACCTTTGGCCCTGGGGGTGTTGCTACACTCCCCAAATTCATGTGCCAGAGATGTGTTGACTCAATTTGCCTGGGAAATGTTGGAGCATTATGTTTCAAATTCATAGAATATCAGCACAGCAACTATTATTTTTTGCTCTTACTTCAGAAACCTTGTTCAGGTTAGCAACACTGTGCTTTTAGTTTAGCCCAGCTATAATTCAGTATGGTATTTTACAGTTTAATTTACAAATTAACCTAATTACACACCTTCTCAACACATACATGAGAATCCAGTGGTGATAGAAACAGCACTTGCACCCTGAAAGTGCCAGTGAAGCTGTGAACAGCCCACACCTTCTCAAAACTGTCTGCTTATTTCTCTAAGCCCCAGTTTCCTCCAGCTGTTCCTCATCTGCAAAATGGTGATAATGATACCTGCTTTTCTGAAGGGACTGGAGACATGTGAGGAAGAGTACTACCTAAGGAAGGTGCATTGTATTCTCACAGGAATGTCTACTGCGCCAGCAAATTAGCACCACTGTGGCTCCAGGTGCTGGCTATGTCAGCAGACAGCAATGCAAAACCTCCTTTACAATACTATTTATCCATACAATAATTATGAGAAAAAGTAAAGAAAACTGGCCACTCCTAATAAATACCAGCCCTTTCAGGAATTAATTTGAAAGCTAGTTTTCCTGGTATTAGATAATACAAATCATAAAGCTAAGGCATGTACTTATTTTAATGAACCTGGTCAAAAGTGCTGTCTAGAGTGTTTATTTATTCATTAATTTTTACATGAGTAGACAAAGTAAATCTGCTCTTGTTTTTCATAAAATCTTTCTTGTTACGTTCTATTTAGTTTAAATTGGCATCTATTTGATTCAACCTGGAAAGCCCAGCCAAATCCAATTAGCGTCATTGAAACTCCTGGAGTTCTTTTTTTGCTCAGTTTAAACGCTGAGAGGACGGATCCCAGAACTCTAAATTTGAAATTGTTCCACTTTTTCACTTGTAAGAGGGATGGGATTTAAGGGAGTAAATAACAATAATGTCAGAGATGTAAAAGAACCTGGCTATGGAGCCTATTTTGCTTGGCTTGTTGGGTTTCCTCCCATGCTACAATACTTAGCTTTGAAGGCGTTTGCTTTTGTTAAAACTTGTGAGCAGCCTAGATAAAATCCTGGTGGACTCAGTTGCAACTTGCAAGTTGTAACACCGCTTATTTTTCTCACTGACTTTAATTTCCTATTTGCGAGCAGAGAATTTGACAGAGTATCTGCTGCCTTTTCTGCACACCCCATCCTTCTGCTGCCCCTGGAAAGATCAAAATTGAGCCTGGGCAAGGAAGGCAGATGATTAATTGTGGATGAGTTCCTCCTGAGAGACGGAAAGGAGCACGCAGTGCCTGCATCTTGGCTCTGTCACAGATAGCACCGGCACGTGTTGCTCCTGAGGGAATCACTTCTCCTTCCCATCCAAACCAGACTTTGCTGGTACTCAGGCTGCCCGGCTAAGCTGCCTCCTCTTCGCTTTCCAAAACAGCATATCTGAATAGCTGTGGGGCAGTGCACGGTGAAGAAACAAGTTAATTTTGCTCACAAAAGCTTTAGTAGTCCGTTACAGAAAAGAAGCCTTCAAAAATATTGCTAAAATATGAATGTTTTGCAGGGGTTGCCACAGAAACATGTAGAGCATATAATCCAAAATAGGATGTCTAGACAAACTCCTACTGTCTGACCTTTTATGTATTTCCTAATCCAGCCAATCTTGCCAAGCAAATTGGTGACTAAGCAGCAATTCACTTTACACTGTGTCATAAAGGCCTGACAAGGCCCAGGTCATGGTTATAAATTTCAGTCTGGCTACTTCAGCAACTCTCAGCTTTCTTTACCAGCACACCTCCCGTGCGGTTTTTGGGCTGTGATGTGTGCTCTGGATCATCGTGAAGTAATTTTGGGGCCGTAAAATCCCAAAGCCACAGCTCTGCTGAGAAACAGAGAGCACTTTCATCCGGTAGGACCCCAGAGTTTACATAAAATTGGAAGAGGGAGGCAGGCGAGAGGCTTGGGCAAGAATGGAATGAAAGGCAGCAGTGCTGGGGCACGGAGCAGCCTGTTGTGTCCAGCCTGCACATCAGCCTCCCTCAAGCCTTCCTGAGTCAGTGAGGGACCAACAGAAGGGCACCCACAGCACGGGCATGGGATGGTCCCAGTGGTTGCAGTGGCCTGGGTGCCCTTTTCCTCCTCCCAGGAACAGTCCCTTTGCTTTCCTTTATTTTCCAGACATAGCCCTGTACAGAAAGTAGCCAGCTCAAGTTCACAAATCAAATTCACAAAATGCTACTCAAAGGCGTATCGTTTATCAGCATAAGCAGTTTCTCATGAGTATGAAGAACGGCTTAAAAATGGGAAGGAGAAAGGGGGAATTGACTCAGTACTTGATACTTCTCAAAATATTATGTGTAGTTAGATGAACGCCTCCGTATATGTATATGCACACATATGTACACATATATGCATTTGTACACATATAGATGAAAAAAGATGCGCCAGCTCGTAGAAGTGAATAGATTATACAGTAAAAAGAAATCAGACCAATAACTTCTTTTAGTTCTCACTTTTTTCCACATTGCTCATTCTTTACTCCCTACAGAACAAGACTTCAGGCTGTGGTCGGGCTGAAGCTATGAGGGCTGCCCTGGGTAGGAACCTTAGGCAGAAATCAATACTGGTGCTTCTGAGATTAGCCAATCCCAGCGTGTTCCGATAAGCTTAAGGAAATCTCGCAAACAGGATTCTGCAGGGACAGAACTACAAAACACAGATGTTATTGCACAGAAAGAAAGTGAGAGATTGAAAAAGAGAGCAGTTCTCAGAAGGAAATGGGGGTAAGGACCCAGAACATTTAAGGAAAATAAGTGAAATAAATTAGTTTGCTCAGCACATTAGAAGATCTGTGTGCAGCACAGTATTATACAGTGATAATTTTACACCATGTATTATACGGTGGTAAGAATTAACGATTTAATATCCAGCTACTCCTTAGAGCTTGTTACAGAGAGGTGTTGGATTTTATATATATATTCTGTGAAGTTTAATTTTCCATGTGGTGTTTAGGCAGGAAACAGAGAGCCCCTCAGGTGGTGTGCCAGGAGAAGCCCTTTGAGGAGGATGTGCGATCTGATGTGTGGGGAGGGGTCCCAGGGGCTAGCATTTCAGCGTCTAAGCTGCTTGCCTTGCATTATACACAAAACATTCATACCCTAGAGTCTTCGTTCTTAATAAAGATTTCAAAAAAAGGTGAGAAAAAGATTTCTGAAATGCATGGGACATCAGACTGTGGGGAAAATGCAACAGATCTGAATAGCTTGTGAGTATTTAGAAATTAATAGGAGGCACTTGAGGAGAACGCTGCACCGAATCCATGTACTATATCACTAGTAAACAGCTGCTCTTTTCATCTGAGCATTTATTAGTTTCTTCTTCAGAAGGCCATTATTGCCACTGCTGCAGCCCAGAGCATCAGAAGAACCATCCCTTGATCCTTGTGCTGTCCTATGTGACTGTGGGCCAATTACTTTACCACTCTGGGTCTTTTCTTCCTGTGCCTGACCTTTCTCTGTCTGATTTCCTCAGCTCTTCAGAATAGGAAACTCCTTTCCTATGAGCTTGTGCTGTGCCTAGCACAATAAGGCCCTAAAGTGGAAGCCCTCGGGTGAATTAAGTATTCCACTCTTTGTAAAGCAGACAGCTCTTCCTCTGATGTGAAGAAACAAGAACAAAATAACACTCGCGCAGCCTTGGTTCTGTGATCCACATGCAAAACAGACTGGACAATAGTGAGGATGATGAAGAGGCCGAAGGATGCCGAGGAGGGACACTTGGCTGTATAAAGTATCACAGAATCCTAAAATCATTAAGGATGGAAAAGACCTCTAAGATAATCGAGTCCAACTGTCAAACTACCACCAATGTTCCTCATGAAAACATGTTCCTTATTACCACATCTACACGTTTCTTCAACACCTATCAGGGACAGTAACTCAACTACCTTCCACTCTTCCAGAGAAGTTTTCCAACCTAGTACAGCTTGTGGCCATTCCCTCACACCTTATCACTACTGACCCAGGAGAAGAGGCTGATCCTTCCTATATGGCTTCATTGCCCTTTTCTGAATACACTCCAGAGCCTCCATGTCTTTCCTATAGTGAGAGGTCCAAAGCTGAACACAGTACTGAAGATGCAGCCTCATCGGAGCTGAATACAGGGGAACAATCACTTTCCTGCTCCAGCTGACTACATCATTTCTCATACAAGCCAGAATACCACTGGCCTGCTTGGCTGGGCACACTGCTGGCTCATGTACAGCCGAGCACTGACCAACAGCCCCAGGCACTTTTCCTCTACACAGTCTTCCAGCCACTCTGCCCGAAGACTGTAGTGTTGCCTGGGATTGTTGTGGACAAAGTGCAGGACCTGGCACTTTGTCTTGCTGAACTACATCCCATTGGCCTCAGCGCAGCGATTCAGCCTGTTCAGATCCCTCATACCCTGAGGCAGATGGATACTTCCAGCCAACTTGGTGTCATCTGCAAACTTAGTAGAGGGTGCACTCAATGCCCTCATCCAGATCATCGGTAAAGATATAAAACAGGATGAGCCCCAGTACCAATCCCACTCATGACTGGATGCCAGCTGGATTTAACTCCATTCACCACCACTCTCTGGGTCCAGCCCTCCAGCCAGTTCCTTACCCAGCAGACTATACCCTTCCAGTAGATGGGAGTCACACTGGAAAGCTTCCCTTTGTCTGGGACCTCTCTGGTCGACCAGGAACACTGATAGATGATGGAAACTGGCTCAGCCATTGGTGTCCACCAGTTTCCTTAGCACCTTTCTGTGGATCTTATCTGGCTCTATGGACTTGTAACCGTCTAGATGAAGTAGAAGGTTTCTATCCATCTCCAACTGAATTGTGGGAGGGTTTATTCTGCTCCCTATCCCAGACTTCACGAGGATAACTGATCTGACTATTAAAGACAGATGTAAAGAAGGTGTTGAGAACCTCAGCCTTTTCCTTATCCTCAGTGATAACGTTCCCTGCTGCATCCAATAAAGGATGGAAATCAGCATTTTTTTTAACAGCAGCTTTTTGCTGGCTAAGTTGTGTTATGGTTACTCCCCTTTGCTTGAATCAAGGAGATGAGAGTGTGGTATGGTTCTCTGCTTGGAGATGCTTTAACTTGTGGTGACAGAGAATTGTGCTCTTGCACCTTAATATATCTGGGTTATTCTTCACAGTTGGTGAAGATAGCCGTCTGTACAATATACTCATTGAAATCATTTTAGCAATAGGCTTCAGACACAGAGAGCTCAGTGCCTGGGTCACAGTTCCTACATAACCTCTCATTCCTGCTCAGCTTCTCTCCTCAGAAAACTGACTTTTTTTTTTTGGAAAGACTCCCATTCTCTGCAAATTCAAGCAAAATTATATTCTAACATATGGTTAGAGAAAATGGCAGTGTGATGTCTCTCTCCCTATCTGTCCCATCTCACACACAGTTCTTAAATACACACACACATACATAATTATACCATGAGCACGTGTGTATGTGTTCTGTCATTTTCTGTTATGCAGCAGTCAGCTCCAAAATAATCTCTCACCTGAGAAGTGGATGACTAAGTATGATGTTTTCTTTTAAGTCTGAGCAGAGGTGTTGTGAGTTGCTGTACTGCTGCTACTGGCAGACTGACATCCAAGCACAGCACCTATCAGCATTTTCTTCATTCACTGTTAATGGTCACAAGACGGTCCTGTCAATCAATAGTTAACACTCCTCTGGAAAATGTTGATAAAGGAAAAGCAAAACAACATGCTAGGACACTTCTTAACTCCCAAATTAGCAAGTTCATAGTGCTTCAGGATCTAATACTTCTACTGTTTTCAGATGTTCAGAAAATGCAGTTGTGCAAAATGCCACGGTATGCTTTGTTATGGAGAGCATAAAATGTATCCTGATATACAGAATGAATGTACCTTTATCTTTTCAGCATATAGTGAAGCAGGCGGCCAGCAGGAACTACCAATACCATCCATCTTTTTCCTCTTTTTAAATCTCAGAGAAACAAATGTACTGCAAATTGCAACATTTAATTTACACTCAGTTTATATTATTCTATTTCCTGTCACTGTTATCCTCATCGTCTCTATTCTACTCCCTCTACTTGGGTATCACACAACTTGCTGAATTATATCATAATTTTGATTTTCAAATACAGAAGAGATAACTATCTCATTGTATATATTCAGAGGTGCCTTAATCTTACGAAAAAACAAGTATTAGAGAACAGCAAATCCCATTATGACATCAAACAGATCCAAACAGAAACATCCTGGCTTTTTTTGTGTTTACTTATTTATTTATTTTTAAATAGGGCAAGTAATATTTTTGTTTTGTTTGAAAAGTTAGTTCTATCTATACAGGCAAAGGCATACAAAAGTCAGCGGATCAGTAGGACTAAGTGATCAGTCCAACTAACCAGTGCTGTCAGTGTCTTACATACTGATGTGGCTGAGTGTCAACTGGCTGAATCTTTAGATTAAAACAGGAAAATGAAAGTTTAAAAACTGGAACTCTTTGCGGGTTCTGAGACTTCAAGAACAAATTTAATTTGAAGAAGAAAGCAAATTGAAACTGCAAGTTTTCTGTTAATTTGTGAACAGATTAGTCATTTAATGCCTTTTCATCTTTGACACCATACATCTAAAGGGTGACTGACATCATTTTTCTTATGCTGTACTAATTAGTGTTAGCAGTGTTTCTTACAGATTTGCATCTGAAGGTCTCAAAGTTGACACTCTACTGCATGAAGTACTATCCAGATGTAAGCAAGGGTTGACTAAGGTGGCCTGGCAGTTCTGAATTGCTGTGCTGTTTTTTTCTTTTCAGAGTCTCTTATCTTTAAGACTATCAATCCCTATTTATTAACAATTAACTTTTGGGAATCCAAGCAAATGGGAAAGCATACCTCAAACATATGTTCAGATCATTACTATACAGTCTTTTTTTCTAAATTGTTTCCTGAGGATTGAAGAAAATTCAATGAAGGGGATTTAGATCTCTTCCATACCAAGGTAGGGACTTGGAACAAGAGCTTATGAATAGAAGCTCATTGCATTAGTCAAGGAAGTAAAACTACTCTGTACAGACAAAGTAGAAAAAGCAGTGATGCTAACAAACATAAAAACAAGAATATCCATTGGGACTCACAAACTAGCTTTCGGTCAAAAATAAATAAATCAGTCCTTATGCAAGAGGAGTATCTCTGACACATGTTCAATGCTGAAAATGGCCACAGAGCTGCTTGCCAAATCTTCTGTGAAGGGAAAGAATCGGGATTAAGGGTAAATAAGTGGCAGGTTGAAGGAAGCAGGTAATTTTACAGAGTCCAGACATTTGTTAGCTGGAAGACTGCCACCATTCACAGAGGGTATCCATGTGCTTGCTGACATGACCAAAGGATGGTGTGTTAGCGGCACTGATAGACATATCTGTGATAGCTTTAGTCTGGTAGTTATACATAGCAATAGCAAATAAGATATGCTGACAAAGACATCAGCACCTCTTTAAGCCACAACACTGTCTTCAGGACCATGAAATCTCTCCAGATTCTTTTTTTTTTTTTTTGTATTACTATATAGTGGGGTAGTGTTCACTGCTCTTATTGCCCAAACTAACTAGATTCAGTTTTGGACAGATGTCAGGCTTTCCACATCCTGTGTAACCAGGTGAGGAATTTTTCCTATTTCGAGGTAACCAGAAACCATGAGACTAGAAGCTCCTCAAACCTCATGCATCTGATTTTTTTTATTTTAATCTGCTACTCTTGATTTTCATTTTAATCTAGGAGAAACAATCTAGAAAGAGCCATTTTCAGTTAAACAGTAAGCTCCAAAAATCAGTGCCTACCTTTGAATTTTAGCTAATCCTGAGCACAGTGACAGGTCCACACAAAAGGCTTTGTGAGATGTGAATATGAGAACTATGTAGGCCTTACTCTGTTCCAACTAACTTTACACTGTGATCACACTGAATTTCTCAAGGTAACTGATAGTAAAGTCAAGCACTGCACTCAAATCATGTTATTGTGCTGAGCAAAGCAAAGTCATTAATTTTTCCCTTTCCACTTCCTTATTTCTAATTTTGAATAAGGAAGTTGTCCTAGAGCTTTTTCATCCCATTTTTCTTAGTGTCACAATGTATGTTCCTCTTTGATGGATGAGTAATTTTCTCAGGCTGATGATTTTCTGGTATCTCCCCAAAATGTTATTCACAGCTGTCCAAAAATGCTTAATTAAAGAAAATAAATAAAAATGTTAGCAACATGGAACTTGCTTAATTTCAGAGTGCTACAAATTCAGCATTCAAATCCTAAGAATTTAAAGATTTTCTAAGTTCAAATTTATTCAAGTCAGGAATGTTAAGGAATGCAGGATGGTGAGGAAAGTTAATCATACATTTTACAAAAATATCCGCTACTATTTGCACAAATGCTAAAGTAATAAGTTCTATGAAGACCCAGCTGTTTCTTCTATTAACTTGTCTAAAAAAATATGGACTTACATCATGCAATTTTGCTCAGGATTGTGGCTCTATTCCTCTATAAATGCTCACTGCCTTATTTACTAACCTCAAAAAAACAGTCCTCCCAGATTATTCTTTTTTTTCTCTGTTCAGACTAAATCCAGTTTATATGGACTCCACCATAACATCCACGGGGGGGGGGGGTGGAAAAAGAAGACTGGAAGCATGCCAGAGGTTTTAAGACGAGAGCTACCATTATTTCTTCCTGCTCCAAGAAGAGATACTGGTGGTAGCCTGCTATTGCTGTTGAAATACACTGGTTGGTTGCAGCACTCAACCCTTTATTATTATTATTTTTTTATAGCTTTTTCACGTCTTTTGTACTTTGTCTAAAGGTGGGAAGCTTGTTCCTATTCTTCTCTGTGTGGGGATGTCACTTGCACAGAATTCTTTTGCCTCCCCACCAGAACTCCAAAGCACAGGGTACAACCTATTCAAAATGTAAGCAAGAGGGGATTTAGACCTTACACGGCAAAGAAGCACTCATAAGACTCCAAAAATACTGCATATATTTTGCAAGTCAGGTGAGAAAACATATAAAACAGAACGGTGATCACACAAGATAAGCCAAAGTTCAAAAGGGTCTGGTCCTTCTTTGTTTGGACAAGGTGCCACCACCATCTCTGTTTGCCTGCACTTTTACAGCACTTCCCCTGTACTTCTTTGTTCTGTCCTTTCTGTTTGCATCAAGACATCAGAAAAATTTCCACTAAATAACCACAGTATTATTTTATAGACTTAACCTTGTAACTCTTTCCTCTTATTTCCCTCTAAGTCACACGTTATCTCTTTCACAGCTAAATATTTCCTGTCACTTCATTCATCAGCTTATTTTAGCTTCTTCCTTCCTCTTTGTTGGCTGCCTGCCACCTATATGTCTGCATTACTTGTTTATACTCTTACCCATTGTTGCTTGTTTTTTTGGCCAGCATATTGATTCCCATTCTTTGCCATTGTGAAACTCTCAAAGAACAGCCAACTTACTTCACTTTTTTTTTTTTTGTGTGTGTGAATTATAACTGTTGTGGCCTCCACCACAGCCATCTTTCTCTGTGACAGCTCCTCGGAGACCCTGGTGGGTAGGGATGGTGGTGGGAGGATGGTTGGACTAGATGATCCTGTAGGTCCTTTCCAATCTAAAGAATCTATGAATCTATAACATGGAACTGAAGATGAAGCAAAGGTGTCTCATTGAATTCCTTCATGTGGAAAAATGGCACCAACTGACATTCATGGATGCTTGCTGAACGTTTCTGGAGACCAAACAGTGGATGTGAGCACGGTGTGTCAGTGGGTGTGCATTTCAGCAGTGGTGACAGCAACAGTGGGTCACCTCTGCTGTTGCAAATTGTTGTGAATGTGGCATGCAGGCTCTTGTTCATGGCTGGTGAAAATGCATACCTAATGGTGGTGACTGTGTTGAAAAATAGTGTTTTGTAGGTGAGAATTTGTTCTATCAAGTAGTGTTACTGTTCTCTTCGTATCTGTTATAGTTTCCATGGAAATAAATAGAAGGGATTACTATCAGAGCTATCTATGTACTTTCTGTTGATTCTTAAAATTTGCATTTCTCCCTTTTTCTAGGTATACTCACCTGAAAAGACTGATGTTTGATAGCTTCCAAGGCAGATCTCCCATATACAAAAAGACTCGTTGACAAGGTATATACATCGCATGAACATATATATTTATATATATACCTTTTGAAACTTCCATTCTTCTAGAGCATTCTATTTCCTCCTCTTTCACTGTATTGGCATGGTTGCTGCACTTACTTGTAGCTTTTCTCCCACTCACTGGATTTTAGTGGTGAAGTGGCATGTATTTTTCAGTTTCTCACTTGTAAGGTGTTATTCATTCATACTGCCAGAAAAATTTACAGCATGATTTAGTGTATCTGAAATTTCAGGTTCACTAGCCACTTCGTGATACATCATGAGAAGCCAACATAGGGCTATGGTTTTGGTAATTACTTACAGATCGCAAAAAAGCACATTCATTGGGAATCCCAGATATAAACCAACTCATCACACAGAATACTCATACGGGAAGTCTTGCATCTTTGACATTTGCAAACAGGAGAGAAAGTTCCTCCTTAAAAGAGATGCTATCACAACTCAGAGTCAGTCTCAACTTCCATGCCGATGAGTTTTCATTATTGGACTGCTTCATGTGAATCTCTAAGTAGTTAGTAATACATGAAATGCTATGAGAGAGACACAAGCAATTGGTCTCTATCCTAGACAGCTCCTTGGTTTTGCAGGATTAAAAAAAAAAAAAAAAAAAAAGGACATTACTGTGGACAGTAATTCAGTTTCCTCTTGCTACCCTTTGCATTACCTCTCGCACATCCACTGAATTCTCATGTTCTTGCAGGCAGGTTTTTATGGCCCCCCTAGAATTCAGCTCCAGTTCATGGTGATTTTCTAGTGAAACACACCACCTACCAGCCTGGTGTCTTCTGTTAACACTGTGTTTATTTTCCTCAGTGCACTGAGTGAAGTGTCATTTCATCATGCTGTTATTCAGATTACTTCTAAACTGGTCGTGACCAAAGCGTTGTGGGTTTCCCTGTGCATTATGTCTGCTTTCATTATTGTAGCCTTCCCTGATTGCTTAGATAAAGACTTTCTGAAGTTGACAGAGAACACTACAACCCACAGTCAAAGAATAGGAATCCAGCTCTTTGTGTTACAGCTTTCAAAGGGAAGCTAATGCACTGTACTGATAGTGTGGATCCTCCCATTCATGAGATGCAGCGTAACTCACCATCTTTCACCACTAGCCCACAGTGAAAATCAGATTCAGTCACTGGAGGGCGGTTGGTCCAGGATCTTTCACATAAGATGTACTAAAGTTTATTGGCGCTCAGGATGAGTTTGTTTCTAAGATTATGTTGCTAGCCTAGGCCTGATACCTACCACAACATTCAAGATTACAGAGTCTTTCATTTCTATTTTACTGCTGCTTCCTAGCACACCCAGGTTATCTGCCCTACTTAACCACCTCAAGGTTGTGGCTGCCATGTTCATCTGCCTGCTGCCTTCTTTCCACATTTTCTTCTGATAAGTTAGACAAAAACCTGGCTGATCTTCAGAATCGTGAACTTTAAAAAATTTAAGAGAGTTGTACTCCAATGGAAAAAAAAAGAGTGCAGAGATAGTAATCAAACTGCTGGAGATTCTCCAGAACAGCAAAACAACTTAAATTGTTTTAGATGTTGGAACAGCACTCAAACCTAATCCCCGTCCTCTTTCTAACCACAACATGGGGATGGGTTGGTACACGAAGGCACTCCATATCTCCAAGGAAAAGCAATACTGGATATCTGTCACAGGAAAAGGCTGCAAGAAAACCTCTCAGAGACTGAAAGTTTGATTCTGACTTTGTTTACTTATCTGCATGCTCTAAATACTTACTAGGTCTACTTAATCATATCTCCATACTATATACTCCAGCCACAATGAAAAGATCCATTCAGCAGGATGTTTACCACTCTCACTAAAAACAAATACGTTTTCAGGAAGCAAACCACCACTGTCAAAACACTCCATCTTCAAAAAAGTTACAAATTTTGTGCCTATGAGACGTGGCTAGGATATTAATGAAATGTGAAATATGAACACATGTTACCCATCACCAGTAGGAGTCTTACACAGTGTCATAAATTCAGACTTCTATTCATACAATTTCCTCCAGGTATCTAATTTACGTGCCATGCAGTACCACTGTGAGAATTTCAGTTTCATTACAAAAGAAGGGAAAGACATGCATTGTCAGACAGCAGTTCAGAGCATAGATAAATACCTAAAAGGGTATTTGGTTTTGCAGTCAAACTGCAGTGTTCATCTCAGCCTGTATTATTCTTGATCATCACAATCACAGACATGGGATCAGACAATTTACAGCTCAGGCAGATTGGCTTAGTCTAGTTCCCAAAGCAAGTCAGTTAGGCAGAGAGCTACCTCGAATCCAAACTAGTAAAATTATGCACATCTCTTATGACTGAGAAAGTTAATTTATCCAGGTCTCTAAGTGTTTGAAGACTAACTCGGTATTTGACATTTACAACACAATTCACAACACCACACAATTCACAACACAATTTGCAAAAACAGGTAAGCGATAACAATCTAACATCCTTACTATCTGTTATCTTTGCAAAAGACAAAAACGGGTAGAAGAGCATATCTTCTAATCGTTCTGAAAATATTTCTTTGTAGCATAACAAAACACATTCCTTAGCTTTGGTGATCTCCTGTGCTCACTGGAAAAAAAAAAAAAAAGGTCCTGATATTGATGCTGAGCTAATTGCAGTCTCCAGGGATGCAAACACATACCTTTTTTCACAAAGGCATGCATCACTAACCCCACTAGAAAGCAATTATGAAATGTCACTAGAGGCTCCTCCAGCACTTTGAAAATCTTTGTCGGTGACTTCTACGTCCAGTGGTCTCACCTGGATGGCAGTCACCTTGAAAAGCACAAAACACTCTTCATTCATCACATCAGCCCATTTCCATAAGAGCCCTGGTTTCAAACCACTTTACAGCTTTGACCAAGTGGAGCAATTTCTGAATTACCCTAACAGAGAACTACTCAACTGAGGAAGCTTTAAAATACCCAACCGATTACAAGTGCTTGAACTCATGGACAGAAAAACTCAGTCAGCTTTTCAGCATAGCCTAAGAGTCTTCACTTTACGAGAGGCAGAAACTACTGCACTGAAACTTAAAGGAGTAAGTGGGAGGTTTCTGGAAGCCCAAAGGGAATGTATTTTGTCTTGTCTTTTCACAACAGCAGTGATAGAAGTCACTTTGCTTTCACAATATTCTTGCTTAAAAGAATCTTGCTTGCTGTCAAGGTATTGTACAGGTGGAAATGGGTGTGATTTAGTAAAACACACTATCCATTCATTTTCTAACTTATGATTTCCTATTTGAACTGGACACTTCCATGGGTTGTTGCCACCTCTTACCTATAGAAGCAATACTGAATAGCTGCTTTTCTGCCAAGTGACTCAGAGTACAAGTTGCACAGGGCAAGTATAATGTAAGAGTGGACTACGTGTCCTGCACGTCTCTTACCAACTCCTCCCTGCTATTCCAGTAGGCATGGAAATGAACTTGCTTCACAATTCAGCAGCTTTCCCTCCTCAGACTCTGTCCAGGGCACCATCAGGATGAAACCACTGTTTGTTTCCTTTCTCTGAATAAACTGGGGGCTGTGGAAAAGGAGGAGTCCCAAACCTCAAAAACAAAAATGAAAAATACAAGGAAATTCATCAGCTGTACTAGACAGTTTATGCCACTGATAGAGGAATTTTAACTTGTAGAGAAGGTAGCTTGACTCGTATCACTTCTTCTGTCTTTGCCCACTTTGTTTCTACATACTATCCCCAGCTGCAAAGATGGAGGAGAGCAACAAGCTCCTTTGTGCACAATTACAGTGCTAAGTGCAGTGTCCTGGGATCACTTAAATCCCCTGCACTCCTAAAAAAAAAAAAAGACCTTTTTAATCTTTGACATTTTAAGTCAGGAATTAAAGCAGTCAAGCACATTATTAAATTCAACCTCAGTTTCAAGAAAGGGATGGGTGTGGGTGTGTTGAACCAAGACTACACTGGGGAGATGATAACTGTTTCTAGGAGAAGAGTGTCAACTTTTATTTTTGGGACAGCAGAATTGGCAGACGCTCTTGGCTTTCTCCACACAATTCATGTGAAATGAAGAAGAAGAAAAAAAAAAGAGTGAACCGGTGCTGCCCAAAAAAGCCAGACAGACACACACACAAAAGGAATGATGTACCATATAAAGCATTAAATACACACACGCACACACAGGCAAGACTCTGCTTTACAGGATTTGAACCATATGGGCATATACACATGCACACACAGTAATTCACACCCGTAAATCATTTAGCCAGACTATCTGTCTGGTGCAGAAACACACTTATGAAATCTATTTTCTTCTTTTAGCAGCAGGCTAATAATTGATAAAGAGCCAGAATGGGGGCTCTGAGTTTTACGTGACAGATATACAAGGCTGCAGTTTGCTCTGCATGCGCTCTTGACAGCAGCAACTCCAGACTGAGAGCTAGAAAAGCCCCTCACCGGCTGGCATGGATCAGGTTCCTCGGGCAGCTGCCAAGTTGGCTTGTGAGAGCAACGCGGATTGCCTGATTTAGCCAAAGAAAGAAAAAAAAAAAATAGCCCATGGCGTGACTCAACAGGCACTGGGGCCAGCCCTGCGTTCTGCCCCACTTGGGAAGTTCCAGCTGCCTGTGCAGGCCTCTGGGTAAGGCCTGGCCACAGATACACGATTGCATCAAGATCCCAAGCCTCTTTTAGCAGCCACTCCAGAAGCTGCGAGTGGAGAGGGGGTGGCAGCGCAGCCTCGCAGTAATTACAGAGCAGGCAAAGCAGCAGAAGCGTAAATGCTCTCTTGGCCTTTCTGGAGCCACCCCCGTCGGCTCTCAGAAGCTTGTCTGCAGGCAGGGAAGCACGGAAAATGAAAATAATGGGCCGTTCCGAAGGCGCAGGGCTTTTCTCCTTCCTGTACGCATGGACTAAATGACAGTGCCAGCTCCAGACTCTGCATCAATGCGATGCTGCCTGCAGCTTATTTTTCTAGGGATTTTTACCTCTGTCTCACGGACGTTTGCCTCCATTCCCAAACAGACTCTAACGCAAAGTTTCAGCCTATTTCTGGGTGCAGCAGCACCAAGGTGTAGCTTTGCAGAGTCACATTTTGTGAAGGAGGTACTGTTGGGCCATCACACATGGTTTTCATTGCTCTTTGCAAGGCATTTACTTCACTGAGAAGGAAACAAGACTCAACCCTTTAGAAAGACGAGCCTACAGGTGTGGAAACAGCATGCAGAGTGGGTGGTTCCTCGGTACTGGCATTTCCACTGGGTTACACAACTTCAAGCTCTTTTACTGGTGTCTCGGTTTTCTTATGCATTAAAAGGAGGATAGCAGCTAGAAGGTGAAACTGTGAGTGGTGCTAATATGTACCATCAGTTGCATTTAGGACAGAAAAGAACGATTCATTGTAGGTCAGGACTCCAAGGATGTTGATCACTGCTCATCTTTCTGCTTGAAGGAAGAGAGCTGCTGGGGGCTTCTGCATGGCTCTGGGTGAGCCAAGAGCAGCACTCCTCTGGGAGACCTCTGTGTGAGAAACAACTTTCCTTCCCTTGGGCCACCCGAAAACTTCTTTACGCAGCACCGGCACTCCATTCTTTTAACATACAGCGAGGCTGTAAAAAAAATTAAATGCAAAGCAAAACCCAGAGTTACAACATAGTGAGACTAGGAAAGAAGAAACCAACAGTGAAGCCCAATCCATGCTGAAATTATTTCCATGTTGCTTGGCATAACTAAGGGGCATCATTTTTTCAGGCCATTCCATTTCTTTGCCACTTCATTCCCTCACAGTGAAAGGGCCACAACCAACTCCTCAGAATATCCTGAGACATGACAGAGGAGAGTCCCATTTTGGTGAATCTCCCAAAACAGAGAGCTCATTTGCTTCAGTGACGGGAGCCTGCCAAGTAAGTCTGCCAACAGGAGGTGTTACTGGCACAGAAGGAGCATTTACCAGGCTTCCTGTTAACAGAAATACCTAGTGCTTGTAGTGATCTTCCTTCTGTTCCATTGTAAGGAGTCCAAGGCTCATGGGAAGCTGCTTTGTTTGTGCTGATCCCTGCGTGAATACAGCCTTAGTCAGAAGCAGTACTGCAGTTTCCGATTTTCACTAATTGTGTGTGCCTTAATTTTCTTCCCTGCATTACTCCTGTGTAAAAGGACCAAAGCTGTTCTCAAGGATATGCCTCATTTTTTGACTCTACAACAGCTGGTGCACAGTGTTCAGCTTCAGGAGCACAGGAATGTCATGCACACCCTGTTGAATAAAAGGAAACAAGATTGTCATCAGAAAACTAACTTCATTTCCACGTGAGGCATAAAACCAAATAGAGAAATAAGAAGAAATAAAACCTCACCATGGAGATCTACAAGCAGAAGGATCCAATTCTAGTCAGAGAACCATCAAGACTGTCACATGTTTAAAAAACAATTGCTTTAGATACAGTTTCCATTCCATTGGCATAAGCATAATTTATTTGACTAGTAGCATTATTACGTCTTAGTTAAGGACTCACTGAGAGCAAGTCTGAATGGCACTTGCTCTGAGGGACTTTGGGAGTAGGTATAACAGCATATACCCAAATGACAGCACCAGTCAGCTCCCTGCTTAGTTACACAGACAGATAAAAATTATGCTTAATCTGCTCAGAGTTTTGTTTCAGGTTAGCTTTCCCCCCCACTGGTGAAAAGGTAAACATGCAGCTCGCTTTAAATAACAGACCAAAGAGAACCCTCTGGTATACCAGAAAACACTTTAGTTTGTAACCATGGTATATTTGCATTAATTTAGTGTGAAGGACAGATACCAAGCAGTGGGCCTGTCTGACAGTGCCAGCTGGTTATAGCTACTGCACATCAGTACTGGGAAGAAACATAATTCCTTGTACCTTTGTGATGACGTGTTAATATTAAATCACCGTAAATTACGATGATTACTGTGCTGTGATGAGCAAGTACAGACTGGCATCTGTTTATAACAGGCAAGGCAAGGCAAAAGGAACCAGGCTTAGTCTTTAACTTGCATCCTTTGGGTTTATGTTTTTCTACCCTGTTCCCTTTTCCACTCAGTCCGTGACATTACACTGAGTTCCTCAAGTTGATGCAACTCAAACCACTTCTGACTGACCTCAGTTCAGGTAATCCTGTTTACATCTTTGAACAGTTTGATCCATGAATTTCATGAGAACTTTACCTTATGACTCCAAGCTACATTAGGCTAAATTGGGACCTGCAAGTGGGAAAAACCCTTTGGAGAAGCACGGTAGTTAATGTACAGACACAGCTGCTGTTTTTCCAAATGAAACACAGCATTTCATCTGTTTTGATGCTATTCTAAGTCAAATCTATTTGGCACGTGACTCGCTCTGTATTTCTTTGGCCAGACTTGATTTCTGTCTTTGGAGTTTGGGCTGGTAAGTAATAATGACAACAAGGTGCCTGAAATAAGATGTTATTAACTCTATTTATACCAGTGTGAGTAGAATTATGAAAGTCTCTGATTACCAAATTTCAAGCAGGGTTTGGTATGCATGGAATATATTCAGGAGAAGACAGTCTGGCAAGTAAGAAACTCCAAGTAATTGAGAGGAACGATGGATGGAAAGAAGATCCAGGTTCTTGCTATGGTGTGGGGATTTGAGATGACAAGCCACCTTGTAAGAAGAGGAATAGATCTGGTCTTTGTGCCTAGACCAGTCGTGAACATGTGCTTAGTGTAATCCGTGTGGCAAAGCTTACTTTCTGTGTCACACAGGCAATATGGCCACTACTTATTCCAAAGATGAAATGGTTAAGAGAACTGTGGAGCTGCTGCGTATGCATCAGTGAAGTAGTCAACATCTTACCAGATGAAATATCTGAGGCCAAACATTAAGTCCTTACTCAATGGGAGCTCTGCCAGTAAGCTCCCTCTCCCCTGATACTTATGATTAACACTTTAAAACATCTGCGTTGCCTTTTGACTCATATTCCAGTTGAAGGAAACCAATTTTCTGTGGCAAAGTTTTTGGCTATTATGGAAGAGGAGACTTTGTTAGGCTATCTCTGTCATTTACTGCTATTGGATCACAAAACAGTAAATCCCCTTTAGGAAGGAGGTAATCTCCAAGTGTCCCCAGCTCACAATTCACTTCCTACAGAGCTCTGTAAAGGCAAGCTGCAGAGGGTGCGCGTCTGTCTGCACCTCACGAAGTGCTAACAAGTAGCATCCCTTCTTGGGGTCAGGTTACTGTTGACACAAGAGCACTGGCTCCACGTTTATGACACCTTTTTTGCGAGACAAGCCTTAGCTTACCTAGCCAGGCTGCTGTGCTGTTGCTTAGACAAACTGGAAGAGAAGACTTTGCAGGCAGCAG
Organism: Callipepla californica brunnescens; assembly: GCA_023055505.1. Classification (NCBI taxonomy): domain Eukaryota; kingdom Metazoa; phylum Chordata; class Aves; order Galliformes; family Odontophoridae; genus Callipepla; species Callipepla californica. The sequence continues at coordinate 2,100,803 of JALIRH010000053.1, forward strand.
AGGTAAGTCTGGTGAGGGAAAGCAGCTGTGGACAGCAGGCACTTCCTGATTCTGGGGCTTTGATTGCAGCTCCCAAGAAAGGCAAAGTGATGCTTGTATAAAGAAGAAATAGAGACATACAAGTGCAGAAACACATGAAGTATAAAGAGTGAATGTTTTTTCTTTCTCCAAACTCTTCCTAACTGAAGGAGGAAGGATATGGAAAGTGCTTGAAAATGGGACCTATGGTTGTAAGCCACATTGCTGAAATACAAATCTCTCAAGTATCCAACTGCACTGAAGAATGACTAATTGTGGGGTGACTAATCCCTGTCTTCACTCCAGAGCTATTATTTCACAGTGGCCAAGAAAACATGCCATAAAGATGCTGTTATCAAATCACTCACATTTACTTGCATTGAGAAAGACTGAGACTTTTACAGTACTTGTCTGATTACCAAGAGATATGCTTCTTCCTCATAAGAAGAGAAAAGACCATTTAGTCTTCATAGTTCATCCTGGGCAATTGTGAAGGTGTTTAGCTAAGTGTCTAGGGATTGGGAAGTTGGCTTTCAAGAAAAGAAAAAAAAATATTTTTGGTGGGGGGGGTTGGAGGGGGGGAAGGGAGATGGCAGAAGCAGATGGAAGTTCAAGTTGACAGAAAATGAAAACTTGCCTTCATCTTGCTTTCATTAGTCTTCATTATATGACCACGACAGCTTTAATTGCTGCCCTGCATACATAAGTAATAAAAATGTAAAATGTTTAAATGAACTGTGGCTCCCAAAAGCCATTATACAAGATTAATGATGAGTACTCTCTGCTAACTTAAACGTCTTCAAGAATCACATCTGAGCAGCCCTTGTGGTTAAGATGATATTAGAACAATATTTGCTAGATCACTTGTCTCAAAGCATTATGCACTGAGCTTTGACAGTTTTGATTATTCTGTCTTTAGCTAGTCAGAATTCTAGACATATTTGATTCCAATTTACTACTTCCTGACAAGTTATCGCACCCCTACAATCCAAAGAAAGAGCCTTCAGGTACTCATAGCCATATTCTGTCTTCAAGAATTGCTGATGCTTGCTTCAATGTTTTTTACTACCAAAGACATTGAATGTAGGGTTTATTCGTTGCACTGCAGAAATTATTCTGAGAATTAATAAAATAGGTAGCTAAAGGTGAAATATGTGGAAGCAGTACTAATACCTATGTTTGAGCTGTCACTATTCCTTGAGCGGCACAGATTTTATTCTATCTGAATTCAGATGTGAGAGGAAAGTTTCCTTTCTCAAAGGGGATCAAAGCAAATCCAAGCTTTAATGGAGTTTGGCCACTCACCTCTTACTTAGAAACCCACCTTTAGGTTTAGGTAATACTTATGCAGAGGTGAAGGTACCAACTCTTACCTCTCACTGCCATCATTCAATCTTTCATTTACTGTTTACCAACATGTTTACCAGTGCATCTCCTTAGTAAAAATAAGTGCCATGCAGACTTGTTAGTTAGTTTGTTAGTTTATGCATCTGTCCCCTGCACACGTAACAGTGAAGATTTCAAAAGCAGTATTCCTCCTGGTCCACTAAGCCCACAAGAGTAAGTTGTACCTCTCAGCCTTGGGACAGGCCCAGCTACCAGCTTCTCACTTTGTCGTCAAACAAAGGGTCAGACTGTGCCTAAATCTTGCACATGTGTCGAAGAGGGCAAGGGCGGGATTAAAAAGCTAAGACAACCTTCTGTGTGCAACAACAAAACTTCTTAATTGGGCTCTCACAGATTTTTCGTGGATAAACACCTCCTTTGTGAAGGCAGATAAGTACTCTTCACAACTACACATCTGTGGGCCTGCAGAGATGTGCACAGACAAGATGAACTCTTTCTGTGTGGTGTACTTTTTGTTTGGCTTGCGGTCCAATTTTCAATTAATACTAACAAATTTGGAAAGACTTGTAAAACTTGATACTCTGTGGCATAAACCACTCTGTTGCTATTTGGGATTGAACTGGGATTTTCACAAACGGAGGTAATTTACTGGTTGCAGAGGTCTTTTATGACACTTTTTCCTAAGTCACTCATAGAGGTCAAAGACAAGACTGGGGGGGGTTCACCAAAGAGATCATTCAAAAAGGATGATCAGAAAGTTCCTTTCTGCTTTAATGCTCACCTCATTCTATTTCACTCGGTGTTTCATAATACAGTCCCCTCTATCAGGGCCGAATTACACTGGATACATAAGATCTTCCAGGCATTCACCAAGTTTCCCATACAACGATCCCCCATTTTTCCTATTTTCTGTCCTGTTTCCAACAGCTATTTCAGCTCAGTTCTGTGAACACTGTCCCATTTCTATTCCCTGACCGCTGTTTGGAAGCCGCTTGCCTATTACGTTTGGCTTCTGGGCCCTTGATTCTTCCTGCACAGTCCTCTTTGCTGGTCCCATTCCAACAATCTTTACCAAGACAACTGTCCTCTCCTCAGTACAGCAAAAAAAAAACCACCCAAATAAACCACCAGATCCATTCTCTGTCCAGCACTGCAGAATAAACGTACAAATAGGACCTTGGGGGTAATTGTATTCATGGTGAGCAGAAGAAGACTGCTGTCCGTGAGAGAAAAGGAAGACGCTGGAAGAAGAGCAGTGTGAGTTTGTGGTGTTAATTCTCAGCTGGCTGAGCAAGAATTTAGCTCTACTTTTTGAAGACTAGGAAGTAGGGGCAGGAGCCCCAAATACAGAGAGACGGGTTTGCCAGGCCTTTTGCATCTGTGACAGGGTGAGCCGGAGAAGCTCATTCCACTCTCTGTCTCCTTCTCCTGTTGGGGAAACTCCTTGGATTTGTGCTTAGCCTCTCTCAGCTCTTCTGCTGTTGTTGCAGCTGCCCTGGAAGCCCCCAGACATTCCCAGCAGAGTCTGGACGGCTGCTTTGGTGACAACCTGGGCTCAATTTAATGAGAACGTTCTCGTTCACTTGCTCCGCTGGCTGCCTGCCAGCGTATTTTCTTGAGGCACATAAGAGAGAGAAGGGAAATGGTGATTTTTAACAGTTTTTTATTCTTTTTTTTTTTTTTTTTTTTTTATCCAGCCAAACCTGACTGGAATTTCATGGATGAAAGAAAAGGCACTTCTCTAGCCCAAGGGCTTTGTTCCTGCCAAATTATAAGGGCCTGCTGCAAACAATGGAGGTGTTAGAGCTTCTAAAAAAATAAAAATGTTGAAAGAATCTTTTATAATGGAAAATATTAGGCAACCTAAGTCTAGGGCCAGCTGGTAGCGGGCAGTATAATATAAGCTCTTCGGAGGAGAGCTGTACAAATAATGGATTTTCAGAATTTCTTTTCTCCCACTCCCTCCAACTTTGAACTATTTTAACTATTTTCTCTAGCTAAAATTATTCGCCAATTTAAACCAACTGCTAAATTTTCCTTAATAGTTTTCTTTTTTTTTCCCCTTTTTTTCAGTCAATAGGTTTCTTGTAAAAACAAACCCATTCTCCCATTTCTAGTTTGGACTTACGGTGTTCGCTGATGACACATTTAGGAAGAAATTTGCTTGTGGTCAGCTCTTCTTTTTTTTCCCCCTCTGCTCTTGTCAGATCTCACACATTACAGTAACCAAGCTGGTCTGATAGCTGCACCTGGATCGAGAACCTGGCAGCATTCATGGGAGGTTTTCCATTAGCCTCTGCCATCCCTGTATCAGCCTGCACCAGTCTGGTAGCCTGCATGCAGTGTGGGGCTGGAGGTTCCACAGGCAGCAGCCCTGAACTTGGCCAGTGAATAATTACTGTGTTCCTGGTGTACACTGCAGACCAAATGCTGTGCCTCAGTGCCAGGGGAGGGTTGTGCTGCTGGAGAGCAGAGGCTCCAACTGCTTGAAGCCATTGATCCCACAACACTTCTTGTAACTGTGCAGGTGTGAGCCAAGGTATCCTGGCCAAATCCCCTTATGGAACTTCACCAGCTTTGGCAGCTTATTCACTTAAAGTCATCTCTGTGTTTTTAATAGCAAGAAGTGCTCCTCACTTCCCCTCCTTAGGAGCAGACTTGTGCCATGTGCTCATGGCTCACAAATACCCACTTTGGCACTGCCCAGCTCAGGGCTGGCCTCTCCTGGATGGCAGTCGTGCTCCCCACACGTGCAGCCTGTTAAGAGCTCTGAGCCCATTGGGGTGCTGGGAGCCTGTGCCAGGTGGGAGCTGCCCTCTAGAGAGCCTACAGCAGGGCTGCCCTTGGCAGTGGGGAATTGCAAACGTGCTGAAACATACTGCTCGAGTCCTAGAACATAGCTCCAAACTATCGAAACTTGGTTGTTTGGCAGTGGGAGGCTCTGCCTTGCTTTCAGAGGATATTTTATGACTGCTAGCATAACATCACTGCTCCAAAACCTTCCCTGTTCCTTTCTCCCTCTTTTTATTTTTATTTTTTTTTCATTTATTAGCTCTACCTTCAGAGAGGCAGTGCCAAATTATCAAATAGAACATTCCGTCTGTTGTTTAGGCATTCAAGAGAATAGTGAAAGTGCAAGTGATAGCTATCTAGAGCACATAAAGTGCAGGAACAGACAGGTAATCCAGGTACCCATGCTTGAAAACAGAATGCTGAAAATGTGGCCAGGGAACAACATTAAGGCAAATGGTAATTGTGGCAATATAAAGGGAAGGAGAACACCTGGTGAAAGTGACCTCTTTTAGCTGGGGTGGTGTTACACCTTGGTTGGATGTTGTTGCTCCACTGTGAGTTGAGTTTAGCAGGGTCTTAGTTCATGCCTAACGCAGTACAAATGAAGCTGGCCAAACTCTGGCTCATGCTGCTTCCTGCACCCAGAGACTCTGCCAGGGGCAGGCTCTGATCTGTCGCGTTTCATTGCATCTGCACAACAAGTGGGCTCAAGGCTACCAACAGCACTTCTCAGAGCTTTGGTAACATTCATGAACGTCAGCCACACAGGAGAAAAGAAGGGTTAACCCAAAACCTGAGATTCAGCGATTTGGCAGTAAACTTTGTACATAACCAAGACTGAAATAATAGTTTTTCCATTTTCGTCATTACACAGCCACCTGAAGCAGTGCATCCGTGCTCCCATCTCACACTCTTTTCACTTAAATCTGGGAACCACTATGCATTATGTGTCCTGAGCTCTGGATAGGAGCTTTCTTCTGAAGCTTCCTTTTAACGATTGAAATAATGATGAAAGCTGCCCAGAGGAAGGGTTGTGCTGTAGCTACGGGCCTTCTAACATAGTTCCTTTGTGTATGAATATTCTATAGACTAGCACATCAGTGGTGAGTCACAGAAAGGAAACAAACTTTAAAGTGGCTAAGTGCTTGTTGTGAGCACAAGGCAAGTGAACCTATGGTGGTTCACTGCAGTCGAGGTGTCCTGGCCTCTCCAAAAATTCATTGCAAGACTGGAGCTGGAACCTAGAACCCTTCAGCAAGTCATGCCTCAGCTCCTCTGAGGCAGTGCACCCATTTGTGCACAGAGGCAGGGACAGGGATGCCTTCTCAATGGAATACCTGGTTTAGGAACTTGCTATTCAGTAAGGCTGCTGCATTTCTCCTTATTATCTTTACTCAAATCTTTCCAAACATGACCATTGCCTCTGCACTAAATTTTCTACTTCACTCTGTTTGGTCCCCTCCAAGACACAGGATGGCATTCTGGCATCCCTGCATCCTGCCCTGTATCAGGAATGATGTGGTGAGCAGAACTAGGGAAGTAATCCTCCCCCTGTACTTGGCACTGGGTCTCCACCTTGAGTACTGTGTACAGTTTTGTGTATCTCAGTACAGAAAGGACACTGAAGTGCTGGAGCAGGTCCGAAGAAGGGCAACAAGGCTTGTGAAGGGCTTGGAGAATATGTCCCATGAGGAGGACAGAGAGCCGGGGCTGTTCAGTATGGGGAAGAGGAGGCTGAGGGGAGACCTTATTGCTCTCTTCAAATACCTGAAAGGTGACTGCAGCAAGAGTGGGATTGGTCTCTTCTCACTGGTCACAGGTGACAGGACAAGGGGAAATGGTCTCAGGTTGCACCAGGGGAGATTCAGGTTGGATATAAGGAAAAGTTTATTTACAGAAAGGGTTGTTAAGCACTGGAGTAGGCTCCCCATGGAGGTAACTGAGTCACCATAGTTGAATGTGTTTAAAAACCATCTGGATGTGGTCCTCAGGGACATGATTTAGCGGTGGGTTGTTAGAGTTAGGGTAGTATGGTTAGGTTGCAGTTGGACTTGATGATCTTGAAGGTCTTTTCCAACCTGAGCAATTCTATGAACAGCCAATGTGTCTTCCTTCCATGAGAGAAGGATGAGATCCAACATCACCAGAGGGGCCCACGTGGGCATCTGAGCTTAGAGAGCCTTGCTGGCTGGAGGGTGTTTCCAGCAGCCTGGAGAAAGTCTATGTGGGGATAAGTCCTTGAATCAGTGTGCACTGGCTGGCTCACCTATCTCCCACCTACATCCTACTGTGCAGCTGATGTCACAGCCTTTCACTGGGAGCTTCTGGTCCCTGCACACGTATACATCTGTGCTTTGCACCAGCTGAACTGAGATCCTTCAGAACTGCTCTGCAGACAGCATCTGTCCTTCCAGATTTATCTGTCCGTGATGCAAAACAGTTGAAGACAGAAGCAGAAAATTAAGGGCCTACAACCACCGTGATCCCTGTGGCATGCAGATAAGTCCCTGACATGCTGAAGGAAGAAGAACAGATTGGGAGGCCAGCTGGAGCAGGCATGACCTCAGGCCCACAGGTTCAGCCAAGTGTCCTGGGTCAGGACAGATGGTCAGTGGGCCTTGCAGCGCTGATAACTGGCATTCACAGGCCTGACTGCCTGGCCAGACGGAGACTGGAAATCAGCTGGGATACGAGTGATGCAACTTCATCTTCTTTAAACAGCCAGGACGGGGCTAAAGCACATGATTTTTTTTTTTCCTCTACAAGGCAGCCAAAGTGCAGTGTGTGTAGTGCACTCTTTTGTCTTTTTTTTTCCCCTCTATTCTCTTTACCCCCTTAGTGCTTCTTGCACAACATGACTTTGATTGTAAAGCCCTAGAGAAACAGGATTTTGAGCCCAATTCTCAGATTACTTATTCTGGTAACAATTCAGGAGTAACTACAGTTATACTCATACAAGATCAAAATCAGTCCATTTCCTTTTAATAGTGCAAAATCTGTGGTTTGCTGAAAGAAGAAAATAATCAAAGATGTAAACAGTAGAGCCAGCTGAAAAAAGAGAATTTTTTTCCTCCAAACATCAGTATTATTTTGGCTAGCTATTTAAGTAATGGAAAATAATAGTTTTGAAGGGGAGAAATATATCACCTACAAATTTGGTATTATGTTGTGAAGTTTTATGAAAGAAAACAAAAAATGGAAAATTCCCATCAACTGAAGATAGCACTGATGCTGTCTCTAGTGGCAATTGGTATTTTCAGTGCATGAACAGAGTCTGGCAGTAATACGATACGTGGTTTCACTTGTTAAAGAACACTGACTGAACTCCATGGAGTAATGTCAAATGGATACTCAGAGCCGAAAAATACTTTTCTTTTTGTTGCATCCCATTGTGGAAGATCAGTGCTGGGAGATGGCACTCAGCAGGCAAGATTTCCATACACAAACCTGCAGGACTACAAACCTGGGCAGTATCAACCATGCCTTGGGTGACTTCTGAAGGAATATGGATCTGGCAAAGAGCAAAGTGAGGAGCCTGAAATTCAGGAGAGCCAACTTCCAGCTGTTTAAGGAATTTTTAGATGGAATCCTCTGGGAAATTGTCCTTAGAGACAAAAGAAAATAGCAGAACTGGCATCTCTTTAAGGACACCTTTCTGACAGCACTGGAGGTCTTCATCCCAAGATGAAGCACAAGAAATCAAGTGGAGGAGGCAGGAAACCAGCATGGCTGGTCAATGACTCACTGCTCAAACTGAGGGATAACAGGGACATGTATATGTAGTGGAAGTAGGGATTTATGGTGTGGGAAGAACGCAAGGATGCTGTATAGATGTGTAGAGATTGGGTCAGGAAAACCAAGGCACAGATGAAACTGAACTTTACAGTGCTTGTGAACAATAACAAGAAGGGATTCTACAGGTACACTGGTCAGAAGAGGCAGAAGAGGCCAAGGAGAGTGTCCTCCCTCTGATAAATGAAAAGGAAGAACTGGCTGCAACAGACATAGAGAAGGCTGAGGTACTGAGCGAGATCTTTGCCTCAGTCTTCACTGGCAGTCAGGTTTCCTAGAGACTACCTCATGAGATTGAATGTGTACAACTCTGCTGGGCCAGACGATGTGCAGCCCAGCGTCTTAAAGGAACTGTCTGAAGTGATTGCCAAGCCACTCTCCATCATATTTGAAAAGTTATGGCTGTCAGACAAAGTCTCCAGTGACTGGAAAAGTGGAAATTTTCTTCCCATTTTTAAGAAGGGAAGAAAGGAAGACCCAGGGAACTACAGGCTGGTGAGCCTCACCTTTGTGACTGGGAAGATCATCCTGGAAGATCCTCCTGGAAACTACGTTAATGTGAGATGAGAAGGTTATCCGGGACAGTCAGCACGGCTTCACCAAGGGAAGATCATGCCTAATCAGTCTGGTGGCCTTCTGTGACATAGTGACAGCATCTGTGGACCACGGAAGGGTAACTAATGTTGTCTACCTGACCTCCTGCAAGGCCTTTAATATGGTCCCTCAGCACATCCATGTCTCTAAATTGGAGGGATGTGGATTTGAAAGCTGGACTGTTCTGTGAACAAAGAATTGATTGGATGGTTATTAACCAGAAGGTTGTGGTCAGCACATCTTGTTCAAGTTGGCCAGTGACAAGTGTTGTCTCCCTCAGGTCTTTCTCTTGGGACTGGTGCTCTTCAACATCTTAATTAATGATCTAGACAGTGAGATCGAGTGTACCCTCAGCAGGGAGGGTCCACGTGAAACTAATGAGGTTCAACAAAGCCAAGTGCAAGGTGTTGCACTTTGGTTTGGGCAATCCCGAATATGTGTACAGGCTGGGAGAAGAATTCATTGAGAGCAGCCTGCAGAGAAGGACTTGAGCGTCTTGATGGACTAAAGCCTGGACATGAGCCAGCAGTGTGGAGTTGCAGCCTGGAAGTCCAATGGTATCCTGGGCTGCATCAAAATAGCAGCGGCCAGCAGGGTGAGGGAGGTGATTGTCTTCCCTTCTATTTTGCCCTTGTGAAGAGTGTCCAGGTCTGGGGCCCCCAGCACAAGTAAAATGTGGAGTGTTGGAGTGGGCCCAGAGGAAAGCCACAGAGATGATCAGAGGGCTGTAGTACCTCTTCTATGAAAACAGGTTGAGGGAGCTTGGCTTTTTCAGCCTGGAGAAGAGGAGAGCTTAAAGGGAGTTTATAAACAGGAGGAAGACTGACTTCTTACATGTTCTGATGGTGATAAGGGGAAATGGTTTTAAACTAAAAGAGAGGAAAATTAGATTAGTTATTTGGAGGAGATGTTTTACTGAGAGGGTGGTGAGACGTTGGAATAGGCTGCCAAGAGAAGTTGTGGATGACCCATCCCTGGAGGTGTTCAAGGCCAGATTGGATGGGGCTCTGGGCGGTCTGATCTAGTGGTTGGCAGCCCTGCCTGTGGCAGGGGGGGGCTGGAACTAGGTGATCTCTAGAGATCCCTTCCAGCCTTTACATTTCTGTGATCTTTAAGGTTCCTTTCAGCCCACGTCATTCTGTGATTCTACGATTTTGTGATTCTGTGACTAGACCCCTAATGCTACCATGCCCAGTAAGCAACAGAGCAACCAGTAGCTCAGAAAGACACATAACCTTCAAGTGTTAGAGTGAAAGTGGTTCTGCTGCATGTGTAGGTACTGGTGCAACACCTGCACCTCCTAGGAGCCCTTCAATATGAGCCATTCTCTGCAGTTTGGTTGCCTGGATAGTCAGAGAGCATACATGCAGCTCACTGAGGTGTGCAAGGCGGTCAATTAATGTGTTGACAGCTAAGCTAGTAAGCTAGGGAAGCTGCTGACATGGTGCAAGGCCAAGGTGTGCCTTAGTGCTACACTACAAGCCACTGTGGTGGGAGAAGATGGGAAGAGTGGGGTACACCAGGCACTGTCTGAATTTATCTTCCAGCTGAATATTGGTTCAAGATGTCTGCTTGTGTGACCAGAGAAGCTTATGTTTGTTTCTAGTCATGGTTATGAAGCATGGCTATTAAACACAGAAATCCCAGAAACTAAATGAATTATGTAGAGCCTTCACTGGCATAATCTAGTGCAGTGTTGTGTGACTTGCTGGTTTCAGTAAATGTGAAGCCTTATGTGCAGTCAGTTCTTCCAAGCTTGTTTTGAGAAAAGCCTAAGATCTTGAGTTCCATAAGTGTTCTGGTCCTCAGATAGTCTCGAGGAATTTTGATCAATCACTCTTATAGCCCCTGGCACTCAGCAACATGCCTGTGGGAGCAGGTCAGCAGCAGAGGTGCCGTGATCTGGGAGGCCACTTGAACCTGTTGAGAAGTGTCCTGAATCTGCAAATGGCCAGCCAAGGTAGTCATGAGAAGTCGGATAGCAGATGAAGCCCACAGTCAGGCTAGCTTGGTGTCTTTCCTTTTGACCCAGTGGTTCAGATGTTGAGCTGATAAAGATTCCTAGAAAGAAAAGGCCCTTCTGTGTTTTCCATCACCCAGCAGTGCTGGCAGGAGCTATACTCTGCAAGACTGTACTGTAATCTGAATCGGGACTGAAGTGCGTCAGCAGACAGCATATGGTATGTTTATTATTCTACACTTCACAACCCTGCCCATAGGGAGGGGGAAATGTTGGGGTTTTAGGTCAACCACTGGACCAGTAGGCAGCACTGATAAGTGATGTGTCATCACTGCACAGTAACTACTGCTTTATAGCAGTATTTTTATCACATAGAGGTCACCAGAAATGTATACACTTCAGAGAAAAAATGTTTTAGGGACATAATTTTTTACGTAAGTAATTATTTAATATTGTTAATTAATCAAACACTCTGTTTAACTTTAGGCTTGTAAAACTCATACAGGCCAAGAACTACATAAATATATTAATTCTTTTCTGCTATTATTTTTAGCAACAACTTTTAATTCTATACTTAACTTTTGGTACGCCCATGTATTTCAGAAGGAGTTAGGTAGAAGGAAAATTCACACAGGATCTAGGTTCTTGTTATTCTCTTTACTGTGTCGTTATGTTCACTGAACATCCTGCTGAAGCAGTGGTTCCTGGCCTTGTTGGCTACTGACAGCAATAAATACTGAAGGGTTCGTCTGCTTCTTTCCATACAAGCTGGGCTGATTGCAGAAAAGCCAGCGTCCTGCACTTGTGAGCATCGCCAGAGGCACCGTGTGTGCCAGATGATCACTGCTGCTGCATGAGTACAAGGAGGTTTTAGTGATCCCCATGCCAGGGGCATGATGGAGCTCACTCTGCTTCCCTAGGGAGATGCCCTTGGCTTCCCATTCAGCTCCTGGCTCCCTCTAGGCCCAACTGGAATATAGGTTTAAACTTGAAACTACTGACTTTATAAATTGAGAGCAGGAGTCTTCTGATCTTATTTGTAACTCTCAAGATCAACTTTCTGAAGTGTCATAGCTACCATACTGTGCAGGAAAAATCGAATCTGAAACTCCTACGCAGCCCTGCATCTTCACAAAGACACCTGGGTTATCATTTGCATGGCTGAGGTCAGTGGGAGATGTCAGTGGCTTTACCAGAGCACTCCTGAAGTACCCAGCATCTCCTGCTTATGGGGACACTGTTGTGCTGGAAGCATGATCTGGCTCCTGAGAACCAGGAGTGACAGAAGAGTGCCTGGCCTACCCCCTCATCAACCTCTACCCTGACCAAGCCATGCAGTTAGAAAGTTGAAATTTTCATACACCCACTTGCGCAGACTCATCCTGGGAGTCAGGCAGGGTTTGCTCCCTCCCACATGCCTCCACTGTGCAGACTCGGCCCTTTGTCCCCTTCACCCCCAAACCCCATGCTGCCAGGTGGAAAAACTGTGACTGAGGGAGATGCTGGCCCATGAGGCTGGAGCAGGGTGGTGACAGCAGCCTACCCAGGGCACCAGTCTGGGGCATGCTGGTGCTGGGTTTGTTCCCACAGGTGTGCTGAAGTGCAGTTACTCTCAAGCCACACTGTTTACTGCCGAGCTGCACCCCTCTGGCTCTTCTCTCACTGGGAGTGTGCTGGCAAGGATGGTCAGGGTTAAAAACCTGAGCTCTACTGAGGTGCCCTGCACTGCACACTGTTGTGGGTGGAAAGCACTGGAGCACCTCAGTCCACCAACCAACAGATGTGTGCTCAATGTGCTCAACTAATTAAAAAAAAAGGTTGCTAGGATAGCGAGAGAAGTGGGCTGGATCAACTCAGCCCAGGCAGAAGCTTTGGAGGGAGTCCAGGGAGGCAGGAAAGATCCATGAGGAGTTTCCTGCAAAGAAACCATTCAAGAAATTGGGCAGAGGCAGCAAGTATGGGCTGCCTGTGCTGCTCTGCTTGGGTGGGGGGAGCAGCCCAGCCTGGGGACTTGGAAGGGGGGATAAAAAAGAAGGCTCAGTTTGGATCAGTCTGATTCGAGATAATATGTGGTTTTTATTTTCTAAACAGAAAGGTAAAAAAATAAAAAATTTAATGTTGGAGGAAATGTAATTTTTCCCATTAGAAACCAGAACAAACCAGACCAGAAAAAAAAAAAGAAAAAAAAATCTTGCAATTAAAAAGCCAAGCATTGACATTATTTTCTGGTGAGGCACAGAGGACTCTGCTCTCCCTTGGTACCATGAAACCAGTGTGACTGGGATGTCCCCTGGCTGGACAAGGCCAACACTGTGCTGAGTTCCAGGACTCCACTATGGGCATCCTTTGGCAGGTGAGGTTTCACACTCAGCACTTGACCTTTGGCACCCCAGAACAGCCACCCCAGCAGTATATCACAGAATCATAGAGTGTGAAAGTGACCTCTCAGAGATCATCAAGTCCAACCCCTCTGCTAAAGCATCCTCCTTACAGTATGTTGCATAGGAAAGCATCCGGGCAGACATGTAGGGCACTCACAGCTGGATAAGCTGAGCAACACCCCTGGGCTTGGATGGCTCTACCTCTGGCACTGCTCCCAGCCTGTTATTTCCAGCACAAAGGCCCTGGGCCAGTGGTGCTGGAATGAGACTGGGTGCAGGAGCTGTGGGTGTGAGATCAAGTTCAGAAGAAGCACTGGAAACTGATGCTGATGGCATTTTTGAAAACTTCTTCCCTGTGTTTAAAAAAAGAGAAAAAAAAGAAAGGATTTCCTAAAGTGACTGAAAATGAATTTGCCACATCTGCAAATAATGGCTTGTGGGTTGCCTGTATCTGCAAGTTGGTAGGAGTAGCTACAGTCAGCAATTTTCTGGCTTAAATGACAAAAGCCCATGTGCCCACAGGCTGTGGTAAGTGCCAGGTATACCGCCAGTTGCCTTAAATCCCAAATGCTCAACCATTGAATTGTTTAAGCTCCATGAGCTTGCACTCTCTTTGGCCGAAGAAGAGTTGTTTTTGGAACTGAGAACAGTTTGGAATTAAAGGCAACGGTATGAGAATCTGTAACTGATCTGCACTGAACAGATTATTTGGCTACCTGAAGAAAATCAAAACCCAATTATTTTTTTTTTTAAAGAGGCCCTAACAATTAAATACGAAAAACATTAACTTGCTGAGGAAGGGGAAACAATGCAGGCAAATTAAAGAAGGCAAGGGGGTAAGTGTATGCAAAAGTGGGAAAAATAGGGCTAGCTTCAGTTTCGTAGACAGTGTAGTTGGTGTTAGTGGCATAAAATTAGACCATTGTTAAAAGAAACAGTTATAGATACCTAGAAGATCTTACACTATTGACCTTAACAGTCTACGGTAATGTACTTGATGAGAGGGATTTTGTTTTATTTTTACTGAAACAAATTTCATAGACTTACAGTGCTGATTGCAATTAAAATACACACATGGTAAAGGAAAGCTGAGGCAGTGCTTCAAGGCAGTGCAGTTCTTTCCAAGAAATTTAACTCCTCAGAATTTGCCATTTTCAGCTGTAGAGGAAAATGTCAGAGGCATGACTCCAGGAATGCTATTTAGTCAAACAGTACCAGATGGATGTGTGGGATTCACCTTATGCTTTGGCTATGAATGAAAGTAGTCAGTCAGGGGTTTGCTGCAGACTCTTTTTGCTTGAAGAACTCTGGTGAAGAGGAGGTTAACACAAGCCGTGCTGTGTTTTGATGAGGAGATTTGTTGAAATGAGAGGAAGCTCACAGGAAGCCAGGTAGCACAATGACCAAAGTATGTTGCTGAGATGAATTCAGCATGTGACCAGACATTTTGCTCGGGTATAAAGGATGCAACTGTCCCTGGAAGATATAAAGAATGTGTGACAGCATTTTCAGTGTTTTCCTTTTTCCAGGAACCTCATCAGCAACAAGGCTCATGCTGTCCACATGAGGAGTAATATCAGTATTTCCAACCCGCAAACAGGGAAGCAGAGAATTCTGACTGATCTCTAAGGAGCTGGGCTGTATCTGGGTTCTAAGAGGTTTGGAACAAATGTCTCTCCTTAAATCGTGAGGGATTCAGCAGTGGACTCACCGAAGCCTGTTGTGATAGAGTGAGCAACATGTGTCACCCTATTCTCACAGGAAAACAGATGCAAGGCAAAGGAAGGTCCTTGTTCATCAAAGATTTAAATACACATTTTTGCCTTTTCTCGTGGTGTGAGAGGGAATTCAGGGAGTGCCACACATCACACTTTTCACATGCACATCAAAGCAAGTCATCCTTCTCTGCCCGTCTACCAGCAGTCCTCCCTCCAGCCTAACCAAAATGTCTCTTGAACACACTTCATTGAAGAATGCAGATCCAAAGCCTACCCTTAGCAACCCATACACTGCAGAAATAGTTCAATGTAGAGCAAAAGAAATTACTGTACAAGCAGTCTACACAGATGCAAGTACTTTGCTGCACAAGGTAGCTTGTTTTACTACTTAGAATTCATCCAGAGTGCTTTTTAATGGTCATTAATTGTCTATGGCAAAAGTCTTTTTGAACGTAACTATAAGGGCTGTGCTTATATTCAAAGCATTGTGGCTTTTTGGTTTTGCTTTGTTTTCAAAAGGGGTCAATGAAAACTGTTTTCATGAATTGAGGGCAACAACCATAACACATGTTTGAAAACAAGATAGTCTCATACAGGAAATATTTTTGCTTTCATTTTATTTTATGAATACATATACAAGAGATGCATAACCTTCCATTATTCAGGCTTAAAGGTAACAGGGTTTGTTTTTGCTTGTTTGTTTGTTTGTTTTATTTTTGTTTTTTTTTTAATAGGTTAAAGAGGAAAATAAAAATAAGGGTGAAGGAGATGCAACATATTCAAACCATACAATTGAAGACCTTGCTAAAATTATTGCTGAAATGCAAAGATGATGGAGGACGTGTCTGTGTGTGTTGTCCTGTACCAAAAAAACCTAACCCATGGTACTTCTGCACGTGAAAAAACAGTGCTTTGGTGTAACCAGAGATTCCTCCATGCACAGTTCATCAACATTTTTGAAACCATGAGATAATAAAATCTGAAAATTATATCATATATCAATTTCTTTCCTTGGCAGCAATGCCTTTACATGCAGGGGGGAATAAAGAAGAGTCTGTTGACAAGAGACTTTTCTTCCATACTAAGATGCTTATATAGCAGGATGCAAAAGGATGCTTCAAATATAAGAGATGAAGTTATATGTTTATATATATATATATATATATAATGTAAAAATGCATATTTTAAACGAGAAAGGAAGATTTGTCAAGATAAGGTAAAATGAACCACTCTAAGACTAGCTTCCAGCAAAACATTTTGCTTTATTGGATCTATTTTCTAGCTACAAGTCAAGCTGACATCTGTCAAGCTTTTTTACTTTTCATGTGGCAGTCTATAAGAAATGTTTCATGCATTGTCTACAATGGTAAATACAGGGTAAATAACTGGGATTAAACAGGTGAGCAGTAACAGACTATTATAAGGACCAATAACAGCATATTATGTACATATAGCCATATTATATTCTCATGTCTTCACAGTAATGTGCAAATATGACAAATATGGCTTTCATTTTTTTTTTAATAAAGAAAGTAAGACATAATTATGCAGAATAATATTTTAAAATGCTTAGTAGGGTTTCACCTTTTTGTGAAACCTGTTCTTATCTTTATTGTGTTACGGTTAATGAGTCACCTCAGCACGGAGGTGTAGTTCAGGCCTAGTTCCAGAAGGGGGCACAGATTCCTAAGGCACAATATTAATGTTAAACACTTTTAATTTAAGTCATGCTATTTTGGTTATGTTTTTTTTTTTTTTTTTTTTTTGATTATACGAAATAGTAGGTTGTTGCTATTTATATAATAAGCAGTTGATTGTAAAAAATACAATGTTGAAGGCTACACTACATGCCTACCTGTAGCTTCAGAAATATTAGCTAATCTGAAAACACACTATACAGCGCTGCATATTAAACCCTTGTGGTTTTTTTTTTTGGTAATATTCCTTTTCATACATGTAGCAGAGAATTATAAGGCTTCTGCGGAATAATAATATTATAACTGAACAAATATTTTACACTCTTCCATACTGATATTTACAGTTACTTTAACTCATAATCTGCCATTTGGTAAATAACACGTACTTTGTATGCATTCTCCTTGCCTATGTAAAGTGCTTCCTTAACTGCATGAGGAAAGAAAATGCATACCTGCTTTAGGTTCAATAAACCCTCAAAAGAAGTAGCGGAAATATTTGCTGTGGATCTGAAATGCATTATCAGAAATTGAAATTATTGCTAAACTCAGTGCCCTCACCAGGCAATCATCTATATTATTTGTCATATATAAATATATGCATATATACTAGTATGTATGTACATGCATACACATTCATCTATCGTGTAATAGATAGATTTCAATTTTTTGTCCATCAACCTTTTTTATTTTGTGCTATTCAACTCATTTGTGCTACGACTGAAGCCAGATTAAAATTAAAATCTTAACATGCTACTACTAACAATCCTATGATTCGTTAGCACATAAAGACAATATGCTAAAGAAAGCTGAGATGATGACAAATGAAGAGAACTTGAAATGCACTGAGAATAAGGCATTAGGCTATACATTACAACAAAGAAAACGCAAAAAAAAAATAAATCTGGAATTCATAACCACATCTTGCTGGGTAGGGATTTCACTCCCTGCTTTGCTGCACAGTCTTACACATCTTTACAATGTCACTCTCCAGAATGCAAGCTCTATAGTTTCTACACCTACCAACACTTTTAACGGTAGCAAATTCAAAGCTTATTTAAAATGCCCTGATGCCATAACCTGGTAAAATAAGGCACTTCCAGGGCTCTATTCCAGTGGAGCCATGCCAAAAAGATCAGCACTGGGAAGAAGCACTCAAGAGTTCGCTGAGTTTTCTAGTTTTGTCCCATGAATCGCGCCATCTTGGAGTATACTCCCTCCTCTTTCTTTTGAGATGATTTTCTTTAAAGCTATTTCATCAGTTGAAGTTGAGGAACTACTTCTTTGCAAGCAAGAGGTAAATCTTCAGTTCCTGACATTCAGTAACGTGGAAGATCAGAGTGCTACCAGGTTAGCATCTTCAGCTTTTTTGGAATCTCTGCACTCGAGCTGACATGCCAGCTAAGCCAAAAGGGTGGATTTCATAGTAGGCCCGTATGGAAAGCTATGAGTGGGCACTGGTACTGGAAAGGTCATTCCTTATAATTTCATTTACTGCAAAGAAAGAACACAGGAAAAAATGACTTGATTAGCATCACGCTGCTGCAGGAGGGTCTCTTCAGAACTGCATCCACAAACTTGCATCCGCTTTACAGTTTCAGTGCAGCTCCGAACATTAAGCAAAACATTACGAGACAGCTAGTAAAGGCTGATCACAATGCAAAACAGCGAGATTAACCAAGGTTATTAACATGCTAAATACTGGGCAACATCAGACATCGCAAGAACAGCAGCATCCTAGATCCTTGATTGCATCAAACATATTTAACATTTTCAATCACTCACATTTCCTCTAGAATTGGCTCTGAAAAATAAAGAGAACCACAGGAAATCACAGAATGGTAAGAGCCCTTTGGAACGTGTGTTAGTCATTGTATGTGCTAATGGCACAAAGCTGCCAGCTGAACTGGGCACTTGAGCAGCAATGCCTAGGTAGAATATGATTTCACATGCTGATTTTTTTCCACTGTAGGCTGGCATTAAAAAAAAAAAGAGAGAAAAGAAACTCCTGTGTGCTCAGCCATTCCTCAGAAGCAACAGCACACATGGACACAGTCTTTCCTCCCATCCGCACAGACATTAAAACCTTTGGAAAGAGTTAGAGAAGAGATTAAACGAGGTCCACTATTAGAGCATCACACAGATTGCACCTCTGCTGTAAAAGTGATGTTTTCTTTATTCATGAACCTTCTTTCATTCTTTTCTCCGCCCCCCTCCTCTTCCCCCCTTCCCCATAGATCATCAAGCAATACTGTTTCCCACACTCACATTATTTCCATTTATCAGCTTGTGATTTTTGGCAGATGGACAGGAAATGACAGAACCTGGCAAAGGACGTCTACAGTGGACTACACAACATCCCTTTTATTTCCACCCCACCTCCCAGCAGTGACTGCCACCACCTGATTTACATGAAGATAGACAAAATGCCATCGGTAATGTTATCACCACTTCTGAGTGAGAGATGCTGGGAATGGGAAACACATGCTCACGTCATGGAAGTGCCACGGAAAAGCCCAAGTTTTCCTTTGCCTGTGGGCTGCTGTTCACAGCCATCCAGATAACTCCACGTGTTTACTGAAAAAGACCAAGCCTGTCTAAAAACAATTTCCTGAAACAACTGGTTGGTTTTTATTTTACACGTATATATGATTTTATTTTATTCATTTATTTACTTATTTTTGAAAACTGATTTTATAATTTCAGCACATGAATCAGTCAGGATTAATGTCGCAGGTCCTGGAAAATGCAACCACTTCAGCCAATGCCACATGTAAGAAAGGAAATATCAATTGCGTTTGTAACTAAGTACATATTTATGGCAGCAGACTAAGAGCAGCATGTTTCCATGCTGCATGAGATGTAAAGACAAAGTAGTTCATGAGAGTGTTTAATATTAGAGTTTTAGTATCACTGAACACGGGAAACAAATGTAAGCAACCAGCCGTTCTCTGTGACGAAGACTGCCCTGCCATCTGAACACAGCAAGGAAAGCTTCCCCATTTATGTGCTGCAAGGCCTTAGACAGCTTCCTGAACCAAATCTCTACCCTGAATGCAAACAGTGCGCATTTTCTGTGGGACAGTTCTTCCATGATGCTTCTGTAAAGACAGACAGATTCTTAGACAAACTTCTCAAACTAACGTTGTGCATGAAGCAAAACTCACAGTGGTATCTTTGTGCTGAGTGTGACAATGAAAACAAATCCTCATATAGGTCAGTCAGTATTACTTTTTTCCTAACTTTGCACCAAAATTCTGATTTCTGTTCCACCAAATAAAAGTAAGACACTACTCAGGCAATCACGAGACTTATGCATATACAGTGCTTAAAGACATTAGATAACAAATCTTCACAGTGTTTCTATACAAACATGAAAGTATCACTACTGGCAGGACAGTGAGGTGGAGAAACAGAGGTGATCACCACCATAAAAGTGCTAGCATTCAGGTATCTCAAATATCAGGGTAAATGCTCAGACATAAGCTGAGGTGCTCTTGACTTCTCACAAATAGTATCCCTCAGCCTAACATCACAAAATTCTCCCTGTTAAAGCACTTAGAAAAAGTATTTTGGAAGCAACTGGGTGACACAAGAGCCTAAGAGCTAGAAGCTCATCACCAAAACCAGTTTGGGCCCTTAGAGGCTGCCTTTCCAGCCCTGTTAGGTGCCCTCAGATGAATCATCTGTCACTAAAGCCCTGTAAACATGACTTTTACTCTAGAGGTGACATGACTTTTCATCTGGGAGCCCACCTGCCTTGGTCCATTGCTCATGCTCTTTCCAGCTCTCAGCAGCCAGATAAAGCTGTCACCAACTTGTAATTTGGTTGTTGACTCCAACAGGCTACAGACTGGATCTTTAGTTTTATTGTTCATTTATATATATATTCTTTATTAGAGGTGAATCTCTGCTGTCTTGATGAGTAACAGTCAAGCTTGGTGTTCTCATATAACAACATCTGACAACTTTTCAGCAGCAGCCACTACCAAATATCAGCGTTGAACTGAAGTATAGCCACTGCCACCAAATTTCACAGAGTCAAATTAGCTATGAGCATGCTCAGCATCAGCTTCATCCACACTAGCTCACAGACAGCAAGGCTCAGACACAGATCACTGCTGTTTCTTCCCCTTTACCCACCATCGTGCTTAAGATGCAAAAATTCCTAAAAGTGAAGTGGGAACAAAATCACGGAGACAGAAAAGGTGCAAGCCCCAAGTGGGGGAACAGGTAACCCGGAAAAGCAGCTGATACTGTAGAGGAAAACTGCTCACAGAGAGTGTGAAACACAAGAGCTGAAAGGGGAAGTGTGCCTACAGCGGGCTTCCCCATGCTGCCCACCAAAGCACCTGAAGCTGGAAGAAAATCCCTCCAGAAGAGAGGAGCCTACAGAGCAGGCAGCAGACACACGTGGGTGATGCACTGGGTGAGGCTCCCTGGGCTCAGTTTGAGAGATGAAACCTGCCTCCTCCAGCACTCCCATGAAGATGCTCCACTCTCACACCAGGTCTGACAGACAAAGTGGGGCCAAAATTGCAGTTTAGTCAAAATAACATGAAAATTTGGATTCCATTCCTCAAGTAGTTTCGGCTTAGAGACAGAAGTGTCTTCAACATTTTTGAATTTTGAATTTCTGGAAAATTTACTTTTTCATACTCCAAATTTTATTAACCCTGCTGGATGTTAAAGGAAATGTTTTCTTTGGAAACTCTGTTACTGAAAGATTGCTGTTTTTAAACATCCTGTATGTCCATCTGGCCTGTATCTGACAACTGCCAGAAGTCAGTTCTTCAGGAAAGAGCACAGCAACCAGGCATGCCTCCAGTGACGTTTCCTCCAACAACTTTACACCTCCGGACTGCTGGAGGGCTTCAGGAGCAAGAGGAGCTATGGGTCCTTGTTTCTTGGGGTCTTAGATCACAGAATCACAGAACTGTAGTGGCTAGAAGGGACATCTAGAGGTGGACATTCTTCCATAAAATTCTGTAGTAGTCTTCCAAACCTGTTCTGGCCTTCATGGTTTCCTGCAGCAATGAGTTCAATGGGTTCCAGCTGAAGGATGTGTTGATGGAAAAAGTGTTTCCTCTGGTTTTAAATTCGCTTCTTGATAGTATCGTTCATTTGCCATGTGAACAAGTTGGTTGCTTCCTGTTCAGCACCGCCTTTGCCATCCATCACTTCCTTTCCCCATTGCATCCTCAGGACTCTGCTTGGTCCTGTAGACCCAAGAACTAAGGAAGGTGAAGTAGACTGCTGGTGCAGAGAAAATAATTTGCATTTTTCTCTTTGCTCCCACATTATTAAAAAAAAATCAAAGGGAGTCAGCTGCCTTGAATAATCTAGTTTTGGCTTACAGACTTGTTCCTACAACAGGACTGTGTGAGACACAGATCAGCAGCATTCAGTGCAAGGAACATTTTGGTCTGGGTTTGAATTTCTTTTCTAAAGCAAATGCTGGTCTTTGATTCAGCAGCTGCTTGGATACATTCATATCTGTAGCACCATTCAAAGAGCAGTTGTGTTTTTCAACAAGTGTAACATTAAAAAAGGAAAAAAAACTGGTAATGTTTTTACACATTTTTAAAACATAAACTGAGTATTCATAATCCTTAGTATTATTCTCAGGGGAGGGGATGAGCATTGTTGCTTTTGTTGCTAAAGCCTACAGTTCCCCACAGTGCCTTCCCTCAACCGATATTTTCCATCATCATGTTCAGCTTTTCCACTGATATGAACTCAAGAAGTAATAGTGCTGAGAAATGCAGGTAACATGTGACCTCTCTACCTGTCAAGACATCTGAAAGCGGAACCTTTCCTTTTCTAAACAGCAGATGCCACAGCAGCAGGATGTGGTGAGCTGTTGCACTACATTTTAGTTTAATAGGGAGGATTTTTTTTCCTGTGTGTTAGATTTTAAAATTTTTTCTTTAAAATGCCCTTGCAAGGGAAATTTTTGCTTTGGCAAAATCCGTGCTTTTCTGATGCTACAGTTTGGTTTCCTGCATTAAACAGGACAACCAGATATATCCGAATAAATACGTACTCCACATACAGATGTGAACTTCAAGGAAATTTTGAACATTTCGTTGCTATACACGGATTCTATCAACTGGCAAAAGTTCAAATGTCTATGGACTTCTGCTGTCCTTTTATCTGAAAACTAATTTAAGTATGGGTAGCATTGTGGCTTTTTGTTTTAATACAGTAACTGCTCCTCTGAGACCCAGTTCTGTCTTCCAGCTTAGATATTGATCCCACTGAAAACAAAGAAGTTACAAGGCCAGAGGAGCAAGAAGTGGAGAGAAGCTACAACTGGTAAGCTTTTTGGGGGTATACAAAGGAGACTGTCTGGAAGACTTAGCCATGTGTCATTTAATACCCCTAAAGGTAAATGTTCCCAAGGGTCTGAGAAGAAATGAAAAGTGAGCTGAGAGACATGATTGAAGCCACAATTGTAAAGAAATGTGCCTACAATTTTGGAAAGGAATGTTGGCACTCTGAAAACACATCCAATCTCTGTCCACGTTGCTAATGGTGATAATCTCTCTGGCTGCACTCTTGACCTTCTGCACTATGAAGCTACCAATATTCTTACATGGAAACGTATCTACTAGGCAAACATCAGTGTGTGGGCCATGCCACAGGTATTCCTCTCCCATGCTTTGCACTGTGCTATCCTGTCTGTGCTTCAGTCTGACCTTCCCGCAGCTCCCATCTTGCCAGGCAGATTAAAGCCTAATTTAAACAAGAAGCAGGTCCTTTGTTAACTATCTGAAATACAACAGTGTTCTCTATTCACAGAAGCTTTTATTGCAAAAAACAAAACAAAAACAAATTGCACACGTTTTAAGTAATTTTGAGAGGCTTCTGGAAGAAAAACTCTGATGATAATATAGATCTTCCACTTTCACCCATTATTTTTCTCTCCTTTCTTAATTAAGGCTCCAGTGTCTGGTCAGCATAAGCCTCAGTCTACTCACACATCACACACCAAAGACTCTGGAAGTCAATGACCATCTTTTTGTTGACTTAATCCACTTCCGCAGTGTCCCAGAGAAGTTTACATAATGAGTACATGTAATGGCACTGAGGGCTGTACTTAAACTGTTGCTCTCCTTTTCAACAGCACACTTCACTTGCATTCAAACCAAATAAATAAGTAAATGCACAGCATTCTTTGCCTTGAGCAAAGAAGCATTTTTTTTTTTTCTGTGACATCACTGCACAAGTATAAACTAATGGGATGCGATCCGGCAAACTAAATGGAGTCCTGGGGTCTTCTTTTGTCTTCTACAAAAGAAGGCACAGATTGATATTGTTGATACAGTCCTGTGTGAAGACACAACCAGAGTGACTCTGCTCCCACGCTCCTATGGGTTTGCAGCACTGCGCAGGCGTGAAAGTTTCAAGTTACTGGCTTGTCTGCAAGCAACAGGCACTGCCATCCTCATGTCCACCTCCTGCCGATACTGCATAGGACTCATCCAGAATACTGCCAGATCACTGGGAGAAGGAAGAAGTCCAGTGGAGGCTTCCAGAGGAAAGGCTTGTGGGTTCGTATTCACTGGGAGAGTTTCTACAGTTCTCCACTGCAATTTTCTTTATGTAGTGTGATAGAGGTGATGCCAAATGGCACTGAAGGGTTTGGAGCACAGCAGATACCTTGTGATTAACAGCTCATATACATCTGCCTGCTCCTATGTAGATAGTGATGGTGTACACTCAGTGCTGTGAAGGCATTCCATGCAGGATAAGTTTTCATAGAATCATAGAATGGTTTGGGTTGGAAAGGACCTCAGGGATCATAAAGTTCCAACCCCTCTCCTACAGGCAGTGTTGCCAACAGCTAGATAAAGTGCTAGATCAGACTGCCCATGGCCCGATCCAACCTGGCCTTGAACACCTCCAGGGATTGGGCATCTGCAATAGAATCACAGAATAGCAGGGATTGGAAGGGACCTCTGGATACCATCGAGTCCAACCCCCCTGCCAAAGCGGGCTCCCTACAGCAGGCTGCACAGGTAGGTGCCCAGGTGGGTCTTGAGTATCTCCAGAGAAGGAGAATCCACAGCCTCCCCAGGGCATTCTTTTCCAGTGCTCTGTTGCCCTCACCCTGAAGAAGTTCCTTCGCATATTGATGTGGAACTTCCTATGCTCCAGTTCATGGCCATTTCCCCTTGTCCAGTCCTTACAGACCACTGAAAAGAAATCGGCCATGTCCCTTTGACTCCACACTTGCAATATTTATAAACATTAAAAATATCACCTCTGAGTCTTCTTTTGTCAAGGCTGAACAGACCCAGGCCACCCAGCCTTTCCTCACAGGGGAGATGCTCCAGGCCCTTTGTCATCTTTGTGGCCCTTCGCTGAACTCTCTCCAGCAGATCCCTGTCTCTTTTTGTACCGGGGATCCCGGAACACGATATAACCTCTCTGGGCAACCTGTTGCAGCACCTCACCTCATAAGTGAAAAACTTATCCCTGATGTCTCATCTAAATCTCCCTTCACTTAGTTTAAAACCATTCCCCTTTGTCCTATCACTATCTACCCATTTTAGCTTCTCACTGAAGGGGACAACCAAGGCGCCTCCACAACTGACAGACCAACCTTTCCTTGTTACTTCTTGTCCACCTGTGATCACTACAGACCACTGTCTCCACGATGGAGCAGAACTGAAGCAAAAGGTTCGGAGGCTGTAATTCTCTCTTACCAAAAAGGAACAAAAAGTGACCTGCTCTGCTCTGACTGGTGCACTTGTCATGGAAAATACAAATAATACCAGCTGCATCTTTCAAGATACATGTGTGAAAAGCCTATGTGAATAATACTCTTCACTGCTCAAATGGGCAGAACTAGGCAGTGCCATGCTTGAACTCTATGGCCTGGCTCTGGCCAAACTGCATGTCTATGTGTCACATTTGAACAACCTTCAGAAAAGAGGAGCAGTTCAGATAGAAAAACTCTTCAGTCCAGTGATATGCTGGACTGCCTTGCACAGTGCAAGCATACTAAGTGCTTTGAGCTTCCACTGCCTCCAATGGTTCACTGGCCACAAGTATCTTAAGAGAAAGAACCATGTCTTCCTCTCCATTAGGCACAGCTATGAACACACTGTCACTGTGCAGCATATGAATGATGATACAAAAACACCACTCTGGAGTGAGTTGAGGAGTCTGACATTAACATAATGCTACCTGTGGTATAGTATGACATTCACTTTGATGTCTTCAATTAATGCCCTCAGATTTTTCCAAAAATGATGACACACCTTGCTGCACCAGGCTTCTGTGTTTTTATAAGCTCTTTATTTCAGACCAAATACTAGCATCACTTGAGAGGAATTCAAATTCAAAAAAGAATTCAGATCACACGAGTAAAATCCTAGTTTTTTTCTGGGTCTCTAGTTACCCTCTACTAATAAACAGCTCTTCTCTCTGACGCACAAAAGTTGCAACAGAGAATAAAGACTTATTTCTTAAGTCATTCATAAAAAAGAGAGTTGTCTTAGAGAATTTCTAAATCTATTTTCATGCTAAGAAAATTTCAGAAAAGAGACAAATTCCTGAGATGCCAGTTTGAAATGCAAAACTATGTATCTAAAACTATGTATCTAGTGCTAAAGCTTACTGAGTTAAAACCGAAACAAAACAAGTCCTGTGAAGCTATGGAAAATATAAGTTCACATGTTCCGTAAGAAGTCAGACCTTGTATTATCTCAGGTGTCCTGGATGTGTTAAAACTTTAAACTTATTTTTATCTGTTTAATCATAATAAACTACCACCACAGGGCATGCTATTTTTGGAGACTGAGAATGGGACAGTGGAGCAAGTGAGTGACAACAAGTAGCAGTTTTTTTTTACAAAACACAATCCTCCCATATGAATGCAGGCCTACCAGGATTAAGGGTATTGTTGTGAATAACAACAAGTAACACAGAGCCGTTTTTCTACCTGCTCTGTCCTTTCCCTGATTTATCTCAATACCTCCAAACAGTGCAAAATCTGCCCTAGCTACTGTTCTGAGGAGGGGTAAAAATCCTCACTGCAGTCTGGTGACAGCACTGTGTGACAGTAGTTTGACTATGGCTCTTCATTAGGTGCCCACACTAAGCATCGCACCACACACTGGGTTAAGATCATTCTCCCCTCCCATAAGCAACCCTGCAAATGTCCTGCCCCTCCTGTTCTGCATGCACGTAGTGCTGAATCCCTGGCTTCTGGTAACAGCACAGGAATCAGCAGAGATGCAGTGATTCTTAGAACAGTGGGGTCTAAACCTTATCTTGTTTTTATGGCATTGCTCACCGTGTAGCATTTAAACCAAAGAATCTGAGTCTACAGGGAATTTTTCAGCAGCTAGCTTTCACTGAGGCTATCTTTGTCTGGAGCTGCTGGGGTTTGGGCTGTGCAGTGGCTGCAGGACTGGCCCTGCTATGGTACAAGCCACATTTGACACACACATACACGCACACATGAGGGAAGGGCTGGGCAACAGACCACATTTTAACCAAAATTATGTGTTTACGTTCCTAAGAGCATCTGTAAGGGAAACAAAACAGACATGTTTTACATTTTACGCAGAATTTCCACACAACAGAAGAACTATGCAAATAGTACCTAAAGCAGCCAAAACCTGAGGTCAGTATTGCTGGAAGCTTTGTGGGTATGAGAGAGGAAGAAGCAAAGAAGAGCAGACACTGTTTTGCTAGAAACAACAGAGATTTACCCATCTCGTGTGAAATGCAACAATACAAACCCACTGTCATGATCAGCGTTACTTTCCAGCTTAGTGCCCAACAGTAAAATAATGCTGTCAGATGCTGGTGCTCAGAACTCACAAATCACACCCTGAAGCATGGCAAGAGTGCATACAAAATCGACAGAAATTTAAAGCAATTCTTCATTTGCCTTCAGTCATCTCAGACAGCATTTGTCAAACCCCAAAAATAGACAAAAGGAAACTTACTTTAGTTTCTACTCTCGTATTTCTCATCCCATCCCATGATGGTACCTCCCAACTGACAGAAAACTGAGCTGAGGGCAGCACTTGAGACTCAGTGCAATCAGAGCACACCAGGGCTGGAAGAACAAGGCTGGATCCATCTGGTGGTCCCAAAGGCTGGCAGGTGGCAAATGGAGAGGGGGCAGCAGGTCAGGAGCACACTGTGAAGCACTGAGCCTGGTGTAGGAATTGTCTACCAGGGGGTCTCTACAGGGTGGAGTCACCTCCAACATGCACGGATCAGCCCTCAGTGCTGGCCCTGGAACATGGTGCTCTGAGTTGCTTGGCTCCTCTTAGGCACATGAGGTTTGTGTCACTCATCTTGAGAGAAACAGTGGGGCCGCTGACATACTCCAGCACTTGGAGACACTTTGCTCACCGTTTCTGGATCAATTTATCATTTCTAGCATTTCATTTTACATCTAGATTACACACCGAGAAAGGTACTTTCAGTCTAACTTATCAAGACATCTCCTACTTCAGTGCTACAAAGGCAGCTGAGGACAGTTAAGATAAGAATTGATTTTAACTTCTAGGTTTCAGTAGGAATGGTTCTTGATTTAGAAAAAATGATAGATAAGCTTCAGAAAAAAATCTGGAGGTACAGTAGGAAAATGGGGAGCGAGAGAGGATCCAAAATCAGATTTCAAAGTTTTAAAAAGCCAACTAAGACTGAATTTCCATATTGATTATACAATTATAAATCTTTATGGAAGCTTTTCCAACACTGCACATGAGCAATTCATCAAAGCATATTGGGTGCCAGAAAAGTTGCATTCAATATAAAGGGGTCATTAAGTTTCTTATAATTGCACATTACTGAAACTTTTGTTAGTTCTAAATCAAATAAACGGTATGTGCACATATGCTCTTTAATTAACTTTATGGAATAATATTGTGGCCCCTTGTGATCATTTGGAATCTTCCAAGATAAGCCACTTTGCACCACTGTTTGCAAAAAAATCCCCAGCTTATGTTCAGATAAATAATAACTGGAGAGAAGAATGGCACCTTAGGGTCATACATGAGCACTCGCTGAGCACCATTTTCTTTCCAAGCAGAGAATTGCTGATAGATTCAGCTCTTTTTCCAGTGAATCAATCTCCAAGTCTGATGGACATCAGTCAATGGGAATAGCACTTGGCCTCAAAACTGAAATCGTTCTGGAGACAAGTTAAAAGACACAACAGAGTTTATTTGGTCTCATTCTGAGTAAGGAGGGTGTTGGGTTTTTCTGGAACTGGACCCTACTTGCCCCATCAGCAGCAGCAGCAGCAGTACCTTTTTCCTTTATAACCCTTTTCCTCAGCAAACCTCAAACTGCATTCAATACAGAAAAGATCAATGTGAAGATGAAAGACCAATGTTAAGATCATTATTTTTACCTTTTAGCAAAATGGGTACCAATCCAGGGACAATGCTAGGGTGCTACAGTTCATATACTCTATGATGTGTCTGTGTGCTTCTCTGGTGGCAACAGGAATTGTTATGAGCCCAGATTGGGTCACATTCCCACCCAGCCTGCTACAAAAGCTGAGCTCACAGGACTTTTTGCTCAAGAAGATAAGATGATAAAAGTAACGTGACTCACTGAGCAGCCACACTGCTGATGGGAGAGGAAGGCTGGATTGGGCTGACAACATTTTTAAGACCGAGATGTATCATTCTTCACCTCACTAGACTGTGAGAAGACTTTTTCTTGATAAATTCCCATCATTTTTCAGTTTCTCTTGGAGGGTTTGAGCCAACAGTTGATTCCATGGATCTACACTTGAGACCCTTTGATGCAAGCAGGGCCAAGGGCAAACCTAGATGTTCCTGAACTGAACTGGGTAACCACCAGCAAGTTGTTATGAGGTGTTCTGCCCAGCACAGTATACATAGCTATGAAAGCCACCACTTTAAGGCAGCTGCTGGACTCTCATACTCCTTGGATGCTAAAGCTGCCTATAACAAGCACCTTAAATTAGAGCAGCTGGAAGAATACTCTTATTTACACATGGTCCCAGTGTGACAGAGATGTGAATATGGCAAAACATATTTTCTTCTCCTCCTCTCTCCCACACACTGTGTGAAGATGCAGAATGGCTCTTCAGAATGGACTGATGGAGTAAGGTCAACAGACAACACCATGCATGGCTACAAGAGTTTGGTTAAGAATCGCAGGTGCATTCCCAGGGAAGAAGAAACTGTTCCCACTTGCAGCTTGATTCGTGCCACAGAAACTATGCTGAGGTCAGTGTTCACCACTAGAGAGGACCTCAGCATTCAGCTGTGGGCCTGTAGATGTATAATATTTGCCTAAGCCTTCAGGTACAGTGTTGTGACAGGACCCTGAGAAGTCCTTAGTCTGCTCAGGTCACGCTTCAGACTCTGGGCTGAGGCTGGTGCCCTAGCACAGGAGAGGGCATTTCACTGGTGGAACGAAAGAAAAAAGTGAACTGCAACAAAGATTTGGATGAAAGGCTGTGCAGGCTGATTGCTGTTCACGCTGCACAGCAGCCTTTCCAGTGCACCACACCTTCTGTAAAACAGTTACATGAAACAAATGATTATCTCCAGTAGCTTCCATCTACACACATTTCTGAAATACTTTCATTCCAAACTATTTCGAGAGGAAACATTATAAAGAATGGAAACCTGGCATTCAATCGGGTGGAAACCTCTGTTTCCATTATACAGAATAGGAAAAAAAAAAAAAACAACTATAGAAAGAATAGCCAACATTAACTGCTAAGTAGGGAGATAAAAGATAACTGGAGGGTAGTGTCAGGAGCACTCTGAGGCTGCATGCATTTACCTGAATTTGGACAAGCTTCTGAAGGGTGGGTTGGAGCTGCATTTGCCACATAAACATTTGGCTAGAAAGTGGAGTTTGACAGACAAAAATTCTGTTTTCTTAAAAACTCACAAAATAAACACTTTTTTTTTTTTTTTCCAAAGCATGGATGAAAGGCTTCTCTGGTCAAGACACAGAGCAAATATTTACAGGTACTGGGGAGACACCATTTCCTCCCTGTAGGCTTCAACCTAGTGTCTGCCACATAATTTCATCCATTCAATGATTTTTTCTTTCCAGCCATCTGCCAAGAGGAAATAACTTTGCTGTATTGGGAGTCTGGGAATCCTAGAAAACAATCTTAAATCCATAAAATAATAGAAGCGCAGTTTTACTGAGCTGTTCAATTCTATTCTGATTTTTATTACAATGTCAACAAGAGTTTAATTTGTTTTAAAGTTTAGGTTCTTAAATCTGAGTGATATACAGTAGTTTACGGCTTGCTGGCAACAGCTACTGTGGAAAAAAAAAAAAAGGAAAGCGCATATAAAGGCAGTTCTAAGTTTGACATTGTGAAAGCAGGGAGCAGTGCCAAGAGCAGCAAACAGCATGGCTTTCCCAATCCTGGCTGGCTTTAGGGACTGCTTGCTATTGACATCAGTCGCTATGGGATACATTTCCCTGCTCTAACAAATTTCATCTGGAGACCGTAATTAAAAAGAAATGTCTCAATGTGTAATTTCTTTCCCTAAAACATTTACAGATGTTAACTAGGTTGCTCACGGTGTGAGATGTCTGTGGGCAGAAATCTTTCTCCTTATCTGCTGTGTCAGAG
The DNA here is from genome assembly GCA_023055505.1 of Callipepla californica brunnescens. Lineage (NCBI taxonomy): Eukaryota > Metazoa > Chordata > Aves > Galliformes > Odontophoridae > Callipepla > Callipepla californica. Next base: position 2,131,720 of record JALIRH010000053.1, read on the forward strand.
AAGATTTCTTCATTTAAAAGTTGTTGTGAAGGTAGTGTTTTCTGCGTGTGTCACTGTGTGTGGGGTGCTGGTGGTTTGGTTCTTTTTTTAAACTGAACTGAAAGGTTAGGAGGTGTATTTTCTTTATCATCTCTTCTTTTTTTTTAATTTGGAAATCATCTCCAAAGTTAGACTGACGGAAAAGTGAAGGTAGCAGCCGTCTTTGCCTAGGAGCTAAGAATTCTCCTATCTGAGCATTACAATTCTAACAATAATATTAGCTGTAATAATAATAATAGCAGCGGTGATATACATTTCTTGCTCCAGTGACTTTTCATCAGTCCCTTTGGATGGCACCCCTTCCTAAGCACTGCATTTATGGGCGCACACAAGATAAAGGGGGAACTGCTCCACGGTATGTGAGCCCGGTACACGAGCAGGGGAGCACAGGGTGGCTGAGCTCTAAGCACGCAGCTCCTTGGGAGCAAGGGGTTTCTCCAGCAGTGAAGGTGGGTGCTGCCCGTGTGCCAGCTGCACCCCTGTGCAGGCTGTGTGCCCAGTGGGCCGTATGAAGGGCTCCTGCCTCCCCAGCACCCCATGGCAAGTGATGGCTGGCACATGCAACCCAGGTACAGCTGGCTGCTGCCGCCTTCCTCCTGCACTCCCGTTTGTTTGTTGATTTATTTATTCATGTAACTGGCTTTGATTGGAGCCAGAGCCTTGGGTAAATCAGAGGAATTTCTAGATTTTTCTGAGTGCTGTGAGCTCTCGCTGTTTTCCGGTACCTACTTCCTGCCATATCTAAAATAACAGCAGCTGCATGGGCCTGATAGAGAAGTGCTCCAGGGGACAAATTCTCACAAATGGGGTGGGAAAGACAGAAAAAAAAAAGAAAAAAAAAAGAGAGACAGTTATTAGGGAGCTGATAACATGCACAGCCAGCATCAGATTAATTGTAAAGAGTCGATAGTACTGTAGGCTGTGGATGTTGTTGTCAGAACAAAACAATCCTTGTAAAATGGCCATGGGAATGATAAGTCCCCATGTTTACTGGGATAACAGAGGTAGCTTTACAGCACTTGTCCTATTGTATGGAGTATCAGGCCTCGATTAGCTAATGTCTCCGAGGGCTAGATAAGCCAGGATGAATGTCCTGTGCTAGAAGCTTTCATGCTTTCTCTTTGTCATGGCTATCTATGGATAGCTGCAATAGAAAGCCTTGCACACATCAGAGACAAACATTACAGAAAATGGAAAATGGTTGAAATTATCCAGTTTTCCACAGAGAATGCGTGGTGCAGTGTTGTCACTGTTTCATGATGGACTGAAGAGCAAATGAGCACAGCAACTTAAGAGACCTCCATAATGGCACAAATTGACCTGTTTTACAATGCGCAGAAGAAAACAAGACTCCTGGCCTTGGCTACATAGACAAAGTTTGGTCAGAACTTTTAAATTATTTGCCAAATATTGCTCTGAAACAACTGCTTAGTAACTGGTTACTCCAGGAGAGAAATTTCTCTCTCCTACTGGTATAAAGGGAGACAGAAACAGCGTTGCATTCATCCCAAATACACCCTACATTACACCCTACTTCGTGTGAGAGCACAGCTCTCCCAGAGATCCCTTCGGCTTAGGCCATGTAACCAACACGAACATTGCTTTAAATATTAGCACGCTCAAACAACAAGAGGAGCCCAGTGATGGTTCCTGCAAGCTCTGCAAGTCAGTCACACTACGTACACGATCCAGTCAGCATTTCAGATTATTCTATCACTGTTAACCTTTACATTTTAATGTAATAAAATCTTTTATCATTGCTCTGTGAACTGTAACTTGTGTCTGCAACAACTCTGGGCCCTTCACATTTTGACCCAGTACCAGTTTTTCATGTGTATATTGGTTGGTTGTCTTATATCTTTTTTCACACATAAGACTTTTTAAAGAACAGGAAATGATAGGTTATCTTGTCTGAAAATGAGAGTTTGATCCAAGAAGCACAAAATAATTCCTACTGATTTAACTGTATTTGCATCAAGCCCTTACTAAACACAGGCAGATGTGAAGCAGGTCTACAGAGATGCAGGGTACAGGCCTGATGGTTTGGCAGGAAAGAATCACACGCTGCAATGCAAATACGGCATTTTGCTGATTATCCCTTAACCATCACTTAAATCATGGAATCATAGAATCACCAAGGTTGGAAAAGACCTCTAAGATCATCCAGTCCCACTGTCCATGTACATGAAATAATAGTTTTCATGCTGACAGACAAAAAGGGAAGCTAGATCACTTCTTTTCTTTTTGCAGGAGTTTTGAATCACATGCAGTTTCTGATGTCAGGAGACTTACTTCTGATTCAGAAGTAGACAACTTTTCTGTATTCACATCACCATGTTGGCTTTAATGCACGCACTTGCTGGTTCACTTTGATCACAGGGCCATGCAGATTCTATATCATGTCTCTAGGCCTAAAAATCTTTTTTCCACTTGTTTAGCTTGAGTACATAGTTCAGCTGCTAAATTTTATTTGTTAAAACAAGACAGTGTTCTGGTGCATAGCTTTTCCCTTCCCTACGAGAGGCTCCTTAAAACACAAATCATCTCTGGTTCATGTTCAGTTATTAACAGCTAGAATTACACAAAGTGACCAAGTTTAGACAGACTAGAAAACACTTTCTGGCCTAAATTCATAAAATCTAAATCTATTAAAAACATTCTTTTAACAAAGAAACACAGTGAACAATACAAGAAAGCGAATTTGCATTTCAACCCAAGTATGAGAAGTTACAAATGATGAGGTACTGCCCAATTCTGTTTTAAAAATTGTTACGTCTAAGCTGTAATACATGTGCTTGTGCAATAGTATATTAATGGTAAACTTGCAAAGGAATTTAGGTATACGATTAATCAACTGGATTAGACTATATCGGAAAGAGATCAATCTATCCTGATTTTCAGCTTTCATTCAAAAAAGGGCAACCACAGTGAAGGTCAGAGGCAGACTCAAGAGCACCATTCCAATTATTTACTGACATGAGACTGGAAAAAAACAACACACAGTTTCAAGTAATGCAACTTGGACTTCAGACAGATAGGAAAGAACAGTTCATTTTATGCAACAGATCATAGCCAAATATTAAAATATTTTGGAAAACCCCTACTTTTTTTTTATTCTACAAACCAGGAATTCATTACTGGTATAACATGAAAGTTAACGAAATCCATTCATACAAATTAATTCACTTCAGTGATTTCCACTGGTATACGAGAAACAAATACAAGTCTGTAAAGGAAAAAAAAAGCTACACAGAAACGTCCGCTTGTACTTAAGTGATCTCAAGTGAGGATGCAGCTAGAACATTCATTCTTAAGAAAGTATTAGTTACAGACAGGTAGAAATCAGTGCAGATGTCCAACACCTCAATGAATAAATGCTGATTTACTGCAGTTGTCTCTATCAAGAATAAATGAAAGTTTTCCCACACTAAGATTTGCGCTTTGCAGCAGCAGTGTGCAATCCAGACAGACATCTTTTCAATTTTCTGATAAATATTTGTCCCTAGACACTTTAAAGAATTCTTGCTATCACTTAAGGTGTGTGTTTTTTTACTTATTGAGGAACCATGCACAACAGAAAGCATGATACAGACTCACCTGAAGTTATGTGAATTTGTCAGCTGATCCTGAATCAAGCTTTTAACTGACACAAGAATTACACTCATTGCTGCAGAAATTCAGATTTCTTTATCAAGGAAAACATAGATTTAGCCACCAAAACATGTATATGGCTGGTGATGTCTACCAAGCTGACTGGAAATTAAGGTCACAGCTCCCAGGATTAGATATGGGCAGTCTTATCTCTACCACCTTTCTGACTGAAATACAAGAGAATAAGTTTCTGTTTCAAATTTCAAAAGCAGACTTTTTTTTAATGAATATTCATCTAACAATCAAGGAATGGTCCATCCATTTGAAGTTTTCTTAAAAGGGAATCTTGCACCTCTGTCAGAGGTCTGTTTACATTTCAGACTCTATTTTGTGTTGAGTGCTTTATAATAATAAAATCTGTCCTAATCTGTTTTACAAGGGCAGGCCCTGTTGCAGTGAACTAGATCACGGGGGCAGAAGGTGCATTTTGCAGCAGCCAGCAGGATAGAGATCTCAGGCAGTAGATCTTAATAATCAACAGAAAACGTCTGGAGCAACAGTTGCATTTGGTTGCTGCTCTGGTTTAAAATGGTGATGCTCCTAATAATGAAACCCAATGGTAGGGATGAGAGAGATGAGAGAGGAGTTTTCTCTTTTAGTTCAGTAGATTATTATTACCTTTTTAAGTATATGAGTGATTTTGGTCTGGAAACACAAAATTTTGATGAGACACTATTCTGTCCATGTGTTTTTCCCAAGTTAATATTAAATATAGCTCTGGAAACTTCAGCAGATGTTTCAATTTTTTTCCTAGTTCCAACCTTTTAAAAAAAAAAAAAATATATATATACTTTGCTACTACTTTGTCTTTATTTAACAAGTTGACTCTAATTGATTCTCTAATGCAGTGATTCATAATGTGTTTTGAATCTTCTGTTAATTTACTTGCGATTCTACTATTATTTCCCGTGATTTAACACATCCTGTTTTAGAACATCCATCAAAGTTGATGGAAATTTTTTTTCATGGCATTTGGATCACATCCTGACTGTAATTTTAATGCCATCTTTCTACAGTTGCAAAGTAAGGGGATTTCCTGTTTTATTCTTCAATCATATAACCTTGAAAACAAACTTGAGAAATCCTTCTCTGCTTTGTCAAAGGTCAATCTTTTCTACTCCTAGAAATGTTATTTTCTCTGCATAATTTCTACTGGGAAATAGACAATGAAAAATCATTTATCTAATTTTTCTCTGATTTTTAAAGAACACCCTGTTATACTGTAAAATAAATCTTAATATAAAAGATTCTCAGTAAGTTCAGGTGATGTGACTGTATTTACTGAAAGAGTACTCACCATCCCCTTATTTTTTTTCCCATATTTTTGAGAATTTGTGGGCTTCCTGCAGGAGCTCTCTTCATTCAGTGGTAATTCTGAGGCTGTCTCCGTGGCAATAAAGCACTGAGATAGCTCCCATGGAAATGCTGCCCCAGTGGAACTGTGCCACTACAACCTCCTGCCCCTATGCAGTGCAGTAACCTCACTACAGATCAATACTGACATCAGACTGCTGCTTCTAAATTGAGCAGTAACAAATACATGCTCTCCCCAGGCAGATCAAACAGGCAAGTTCATCTGTTCTTAAAATGGGCACCTTTACCATTATTGTAGAATAATTTAGGAGGACCATAGCAAAGATGATTCATGTTTATCCTTGGTGTAACAGTGGACAGTAGTTCATGAAAGTTTTTTTAGGTCTCATTTCACCTGCTTGAGGTTAATGCTTATTTCATCACCTCCTTTCATTTTTCACTGCAGGTAAATTACTTTGGGGCAAAACAGAGCATTCTTTAAATATATTTCCATATGGCAATCAAATCCTGGGCTATTACTACTCATTTCTACTATTTCAGTTTTAGACAAACTTCTCTCACACCCACACTCACCTTTTCTCCTCTTCTTCCAAAATTCATCTTTTCTCTCTTTTTTTTTTTTTTCTTGAATGAGGATGCTGTATTTAACTTTCCTCTCATTTCTCTTTTTCTCAAGCCTTCTTTTGTTCTGGTTACGTCACCAAGTAGTTTCACAGACAGATTCTACGTCTGAAACATTCAAATGTGTGCTAACCATTCCCCAGCATCATGAGAAAGCTTCCCTTTTTTTTTTAGTATGATCCCCACATGAATGTATATACATTGTCTGTGTTGCAGAAGATGCTCTCCCATTACTGTGTCCTTCCAAAATCTTATTCCTCAAATTCAGCATAGCTGGTTCATTGTCAGTACTTTAGTTTACCACATTTGAGACTCTGAGTACCACTAACCTGAAGACATACCACTACAAGGGGAAGCTGCCTGGACAAGTTGTTAAGGCTTATGCAGATGCACCGAGGTGAAAGCCCTCAAGCAACTAGCTGAGTCCAAGTGCAGCCTGGAATGTGGTGGAACATAGCTAGGGCTGGAAAAAAGCCAGCTGAGAGGAGTTTATCTTGATTAGTTGCTTCAGTTTTTCAAAAAGAATAGCTGGATAATAAACAAAATCATTCAGCAGCAGTGACAACTGCAGCTCAGAAGCATGCAAGAGCATGGAGCCAGATTTCAGAGCTGCTAAGGGCATTTCAGTTCAGCAACTGAGCACAGTGGAAGTCCCACAGAATGGGCTTTTCTGCTTGACCTCAGGTTTCTAAGTTTTACTTAAGAGACACCTGCAGGAGTAGAACTGACTCTCAGCCAACACACCTTAAAAGAGGCAAAAGAATTAGCATACTAAGTCTTGTATCATCTCATTACATACATATTTAGGTTGCTCCAGAAGTAATTTCTCCTATTTCTTTCCATGGAAACCACAACAGATATAGGAAGCACAATAACGCTATTTGATAGAGCGAACTCACACCTACAAAAGACTTTTTCAACACTGTCACCACCATTAGCTATGCATTTTCACCAGAGCCTGCATGCTGCACTTGTCAAAAACTTGCACCTGCAGAGGTGACCCACTGTAGATGTCACCACTGTGGAAATTTACCACCCCACCTCACTGTGCTCATGCCCTCTGTTTGGTCTCCATATACATTCAACAAGCATCAATGAACGTCCGTGGGGGCAATCTTTTCCACACGGAGGAATTCAATGACATATATCTGCTCCATACACACTTCCACACCAGATGCCATTTTGTCAGACTGCCCCTCTGCTGCTATCTGTCACACAGCAACAAAACCTAATGGAATACTGGCAGGAAGGTTCAACCTCTACTGCCATACTACCATCATCTGTCGCTGAGACTGTGGGTCAAAATAATAAAATAGGAGTCATTACTTTCAGAGAAGCCCATCATATATGTGCACACATATGTATATATGCACACACACGTACGGTATGTATTTATGGATTCCCATGTACAGGATAAAAATTAAAGTTTAAAGAAATATTTTGCAGTTTTCCATTTTTTGAGGCTTCATCTGTGACCCAAAATAAATTTTTTTAGTTTGCACAAGATTTTATTCGAAAGATTTTATTCACAAGATGGCGATGCAATATGTTTTTTCCCTGAAGCACTAGAAAAAGAACAGACTGCTGCTCCCAGAGTATCAAAATTGGTTAGTTATATCCACTGCAATATCTATCCTGGAACCACAAAGATGGTAAACACAACAGGTATGAAATGGAATAAATCTTTAGCCTTAGCTCCCACCGAAAGCTGACATCATGAAAAATCTGGACAGCATAGACATGAAGTGTAAATACTGTCTTCTGCATTCCCATATGAATGCAGAAGGCAAAAACTAAGCAGAAAAAAAATAATAATACTGGGCAAAGGCAGGATGAAAAGAATGTTCTTTTACATACCTGATGCCTGGAAACACAAGTCATAGCTACATAAAGATGAAATAATTTAATCCACTAACTGTGTACTTTAATATTCTGTATAATTGCTTCCCAAGACCATTCATGTGCTTAGGGTCAATACAGTCTGGGATTTTTATATACTTTCAGGACCATCTCACTTCCTGATACTTGTCTTTCAGTAGGCTTGTAAGTATGGAAAATGTGGAAGGCCAACCAACCAAGCCAAGTCCGTGTAACAGGACTGGGACAGCTTTCTGGTTTGCAGACAAATCCAACCAGACTGGTCAACAAGGAATAGATCCATAGTTTATTTATTTCTTACGTACTGATAGTTTCCAAGTATTTTCAACATTTAAACTTCACAGGCCTTCTCAGTTACAGAGGAGAAGGGGAACATTTTGAGGGTCTGTTTTTTTTCATAAGCTTCCTCCCAGCCCAGTGATAAGCCTCGTGTGCAAAGCATGTTCCCTCTTGGGTTGCAATCAGCACTAGCTCCTCAGAGAGGAGAAAAGATCAGGAGCCGGGTTATCAAACAGCCCATTCTCAACAGTGATGGTCAAGCTACAAGCCCACAGTTCTCCAGCAGATGCAGACAGCACAATTGACTGTGCAGCACATGAATCTCCTAGAAAAATCTCCTCCGAATGTCTATCTGCAACCAGATTGCGATGAATGCAGCTATTATGCATTTTAACTACCAGCCATATGCCTGGTCCTGTTCCCAATAAACCCAAAGGGAACAGTGTTATTGACTTAAGTGGGAGCAGAGGCAGGCCCTCTGCCACTTTGCAGTCTAGCAACATTACAGCTTGCTAACACTCAGCCAAGAGCACTGTACGTGAAGTCAGCGAGTTTACTCATGAGAGCACTTCCTCTGACACGTATATGTTTTCTGGGCTAAGTAAGGGAGTTGCTTCAGCCCAAGTCTACTAGTTGCAGCAGAGGTCTTTATGATACTCTCCATGTCGAAGAGGGATTTTATAAAGCGACTTCCCCAGCAGTGTTTTGCCAGGAGGGATTCAGGACGTGAGAGCATGGAGGCCATCCGTGAGCCACACAGTCACACCTGGCCAACTAACACTGCACAGCTCAGCAGAAATGTTTCAAACAAACAACATATTCCTAAAATGAATCTCGCGTTTGAACAAAGCTTTCTCAAGAAGCTTGTGCTTCTGCAAGCCACGTATTTTCTCTGGCACTCCTCCAGGCTTAAAAGCAGATGTAAATGTTACAAAGGCTCAGATACAGCAACTTCTTCTCCCCTGATCGCCAAGGAAAACTTACAGAAAATAACCCACTAAACCTTTACCATTTGAAACAGCAATGCCAACAGCCATTACGACTGAAATAGGAGAATGAAACAGGCATGGAAGCGGGAGGCAGTTTTTCCCCAGTTAATTTCACAGTGACTACCAGGGCCACAGTGTGAAGCTGGCATCCAGTAAAACAGAGGCAGTGCAATGCTTCATCATCTGTATACATAACAACGTGAAACACTTAATGTGAAGGTATGCATGCAGATGCACATCAGGCAGAGGCTAGCTGGGCTTTGTGCACTAAAAACACTCTGGGATATCAAAGCAATGCAAAGCATGGCCTACTAATTTCTACAGCTTTCCCTTCGCTTTGCCACCCTGCAGGTCCCAACTTCTGTGTCTCAAGGGTCTACTATCACTGAATGAAGGTGGAGGCACTCGGGACTTTCCTGAAGATGCTGGGTGCTTTCTTGGAAGCCCAAGAATCAAGATCTCCCTGGATATCAAAGGTCACTGGTAGACTGCACAGGTACTGCAATTAAGAGGCAGTCAGATCTGCTTGGAGGGCACCCACATATCCAGGACAGGAGGGAAACTGGAAGTGACACCTAGTCCGATCACCTAGGCCTTTGGGGACTTCCTTCTGGCAAGCCTCTGGGGAGACTCAATTCACCTGGACTTGCTAAGAGCAGCGAAACTTCATCCCTAGTCCAGAGGTGTGTGGTTCTGAGTAACAGGGCACCCCTCAAATCCAGACTCACAAGTCCACCAGAGATCTGGCACTAATGAATGACTTCAGTCCTCTCCAACTCATCACGCACAAGCGAAGTCCCAAATGTTAACAACTCAGCATGTTTTATCACAGTAGCATGTATACTTTCAATCATCATTAGAAGTGAGGAGGGTCTAGGGGCAGGCACCAGGCCAGATTAAGTAAAACTTTCCATGAGGACAGCTATTTGTTTTTTCCCAGAACTGCTACTCTAGGCCAAGAAGCTCACACGAGCCAGACTGAAGTGTAAACAGTGTTACTGGACTTCGCAGACTACCTGCATGTTGCTCTAATGACATCTGGACTACTGAAAATCACAGAGTGCACTCGGGAGTTTTCAAAAGCATAATTGTGGCAGCAGCAGACTAAACTTAATGCCTTAAGAGCCAATCACTTTAATCATGACGCTGAGATGTATGAAAAAAGATACATTTCAGCAAAAGAATAATTCTGTCTGCTATAGTTCCTGTTCAAATAAACTATATCACCAAACCACGTGCACTTGAAGAATACAGAGGAGTAATAAGAAAAAAAAAAAAAAGAACATATGGTTTAGGGGCAAAAAAATTTCATATATACAGTACAGGAGATATATGGACTTGTCAGACATCTAACAGTCCAACACTCTGTAAGCAATTCATGGGAATGACATTAGCAATAGCTCATATTACATCCAGGAGTTACAGCTTTTACTGCAAAAGTTATTTTTAAAAGAGTCATGTTTAAAATGAAATGACTGGCAGGGCTGCAGCTTTCAGTAACACTTTACCTGTGGTTTTGCCACTTTTACATACTTATTGGAGGCTTAATGCTCCCAATTTACCTTTTCAGAGTAAAATAAAAGTTGCAGTGAGTGCATTCATTGGCACGGTACTATAAAACTCACAGCTGTGCAAAGACAATCACAAGAACAAAAGCCTCCTTGTTTTAAAGAAGATGATGAGATGGTTTTGATACTTTCTGTTAGTCATGTATATAAACATCAGATATCTTTGTTTATGGTTTGAGTATATTCATCTATCTACATAAAGATTTATAGTTCAGATCAAGTGAAGATCAGGATAGCAACTTTCATGAAAGTGTCTGTGTGGGGAGGAGGAAGCTGACTTAATATAGAAAACTTCAAACGAGATCTGTCTTTCAGATATTGTTATTCCAGTTCTGGGATCTACAGAGGATCTGGGGCATTCTGGAAAACATTTTTTTAAACTGAGGGTGAAATTCTGGTCCTACTACAGTCAATGGTAGCTTGCTGCTGCCTTCAAATGGCTGGGACTTCATCTCAAAATTTTAGATGAGAACTTGGTTAAAAGTTGAAGAAGGCAAGGCAAGGCCTTCTTCAGCCTCATAACTCAAGTGTACCTTTATTAAAGAACCCTCCAGGGTGCAGTTTTGCTTTTCATTAAAAACTGCTTTCATAAAGTTCTATGCATTCATACAGCAAGTTGAGATCAAAGCATGTACACCTTGATATCTGCTGAGAACATAAATAATACACCTTTTTCCTGTTGGTACCAATGTGTTTCCCACTCGCTTTTTAGAAACAGCCTCATTTTCATCTGTAATGAAAACTAATTTCTTTGATGTTTCTAATGGCAGGAAATAATTTCACGATTGAGTATCATTCTGCTGCAGGTAAAAATCCCACAGCTTGTGGGAGTGCCAGTTACAACCCAAAAAATGTCTCTTGGCATTAGCATACCTAATTGAACTCTCCATCCTGGTGAAATAAAAAGATTTGGAGATTCTGTGTTACACCCTGACTACACTAGATCCAGGAAAGGGAAATGGGGAGAAGGTAGGTGATTTCAAGTCACCTTTAGCATCTCCTGTTGTGAGCCTGGCTGGTTCCCAGCTGCCTGAACATCCTGAAAGCTGTGTGAACACAGGTCTACTACCAAGAAAAGTTATCAAAATTTGGAAAAATTATTTGCATTTCCGCAGACAAAAGAAAAGAAGTAGGATTATTTACAAAACAAACTATCGCCGCTTTTGACCCAGGTACCTGTTAAAGAGCTGGAGAGAGGAACTACTCAAAAGTAAGACATAAATTAAGGTAAATTTTCACATCCCCTTGCCGTAACTATTGGTTTAAGGGACTAAGGAGAGTTTTCATCATCTCGTATTTTCCCCAAACTGGCTGTCTCTTAGGGCATTGTTAATTCTGTTTTATTCCTCCAAAGGCTGTACAGCACTTTAGAGTCATTGATTCCCAAATAAAATGTTTGCTATTAAAAGCAGGAATATGCACATATCTGTACTGAAGATGTCCTTCAAGCAAACAAATCAGACTGTCTGTCTGCCCAAGGATCTTCCATGGGCTCCACCACCCTAGCACTACTGAAAGAGATCTGAAAGAGGAAAATCGTGTAATCTTTGCTGTCTAAAGCAAGGACAGCACAGGCATGAAGAGCCAGCATTAGCACTGGAGTGGTCTGCCACAGTGCCCCAGTGTGCTGCAGGGTGCTGCAAGAACTTCTGGCAAGGAGGACAGGGTACACCATCTTTTCTACTGCAAGGAACCAAAAGAGGACCAGCACCATGTTAGATTTCAGCTGCTTCATCAGACCAGCACATCAAATCTTGCTGTGAAAGCAGCAGCAGGAGTCAGACATAATCTTTGTTTGGAGGCTGAACTCATAATTATTTGAAATGACTGCTGGTATACAAGCCAGATAGTTTTCAATATCAAGAGCGTAGCCATAATATATCAAGTATCACTTTATGGGGTGAGTTTGAAATATGTTATACATTTTGAATCATATATGCACACATTGAAATGGACAGCACATTTAATGAGTAACCCAGGTGGCTACTGTAGATTTTGATTTAAAACAAGATTGCCAAGACCAAAGCTTACTTGCCAAAATGAAAATCTCTTTGGGTGCTCCCTTTATATCAGTTCAGCTGCCCACCATTACAGAAGCAGAGAAGTGTTATGTACAGGATATATATTATATGTACTCACTGACTGTTTTTTTCCATCTCTCCAGTATAGATAGTCTATATTTGGAGTTACTCCAGACCGCAAAGAATGAGTATTGCTTTGATCCCATAAACTGAAACTAAAAAATTTCTGTTTATACCTGTTCCAAGATTGCTATGTGTATATTAGTTACATAAATTAAACCTCCCCGGATTTTTTTTTCCAGGAAAACAAGCAACCAAAACTTTACTGAATATCATCTGGCAAAGCCCGTTAGGTATCTCGTTTGTCCAGTAGTCCCATAAGTATGTTAGATGCCTTTATCTCACACTTTTCGTTCAGTACTTTCATGTAAAGCTGAAGTAGTAAGTAGATACAAGAAACTACAAGTATTTATTTATTTGTTCGTTTGTTAATGGAATTAAGGTTTGTGAATTCAATTCTTAGTGTCATTACAACATTGCATTACTTTTAAACTATTTTAAGGACGAGGGAAAGAGTTGATATATTTAGAGTAATATAGAAAGAAAGCAGTTGAGTGCATCTGACATCTCTCTAGCTCTCACATCAGGTACAAATATTTTAAAAAATTAAAAATAATTTAAATTATGCTACATAATTTCAAGGTGGATACAATTTAACACTAAACAATGGTGACTGCTTAAAAGCTCTAACAAAAAATAAAAATCAAACACATGTAAAACCCATTCTCCCTCTGGGCAGTACCTTATTCCACAATTTAGTACCAGAGGTCTGAATGAAACAGCTCCAGGCACAAAGGCACTGCACACATGGTGTACGTATCTCCCTGAACATCAACTACTGGGTCACCAGCTGCAATCACAAAGGTTTCTAGGTAGTCACCACAGTGGCCAAACTGTCCTTTGAGACTGTGTCAGGAAGCCAAGACGTTTTCAAGTAAAGGGTGAGCATGATATGGGGATTTTTTGCTGAAACAGGATGAGTTGATTAGATGGTTGCTGAGGAAGATAAAATGACATCAGATATGGCTGCAAGTCTTACACACTCTAGACTATGGGTGAACTGCTTGCCACCCAGTGTAACCCCACTACAAAAGGCTTCCTGCACATCTCATGGGCTAGACCCACTGACTGGACCCATGGAATGTAGTTCCATGAGCTGATCCAATGGAAAACTGTGTAGATTTTACTATTCTTGTTGAGATAATTTTCTATTAGCCTGCTCTGCTGCTACGTAATTAATTGATATTACTCAAAGGAAGCAGCAAGAGCATGTGGCTAAGATGGACTGATGCAACCCTTTCCATGGAGAGCCTATAAGTTAATTATAGGTTAACTGTAATGTGAAAACATTATCTGCACAGGTTGTTCTAAGTTTGTCTCCATGAATGCATGGATGTAAATTGGCTTTGAGCCTGGTAGTTCTGTGCTTCTGTGTAGTGTGTCTGACGTATGTCAGTGTCCTGGCCAGTACATATCCCACAAGATGTGTTTCCAACCTCCAGGTCATCTGCTGCACAGTTCCTTTCTCAGACCCAATACAGAGACGAACATGAAGACAGTAGTACTCCTTTCCTGACTTCTTCAAGGGCAAAGCACAGATACAGTGAGATACGGCATAGATAGGTAGTAGTGAGCTCATGTGATCTGGGCTGCAATAGTCTGCAACAGACCTATATATCAATTTAGACACAAAAGAGGTAGCTCCTCTAGTTACCATTTCTGATTATCCATACAGTAAACTGCTATAGCTTTTTATTTTTATTTTTTTTTTAAATTACACAGATTATTATTCTTCTATTATATAGTGTTGCCATGACTGTTACATCTATACATATATTTTTGTCTTATCATTCTTGTGGTCAGCCATGGAATAGTTTTGATAGCCTGATGGATGCCAAAGGGAAGTATATCTGGATTTGGTGAACTGAATAGATCACCAAAAAGTCAGCTTCAAATATCAGTGCAAATGTACATGGTGGCTTCCTCAATTACTTCTATTTGATCGTCAGATGACTGGTGTTCAACGTGTGTCCAGAAGAGAGGATGGAACAGAAATGGGTAAGGAGTAGGCCGTTTCTGCTTCATCAGAGAGAATGGACATTGCTAAAAAAATTTAAACTTCTGTCCCAGATCACACTGCAGCAAAGTTCCTGTGATCCTTCAGGAGAAACCTGAAATAGACATGGTTGGTAAGCTCAGCTCTCCATGTCTGAGCTGCAGTCCAGTCCCTCCAGCATAGATGAGACAAAGGTGGGTTTGGTAACGCCATGACAGAAGCGCTTCTTGGATTTTGGAGAAGTAAGGCAGAAAGACTGCCCATTCTTTCTACTTTTCTAGAAAGACAGCTGTATACAAATAACTTCAGTTTTCTCTCAGAACCAAAATCTGGGCATGATTTTCTGCTCTGGTTTGCGTACATTTCTAGTTTGGTTTGTTGAAAATTTAACTCCTCACAGTGCAGTTATGTTGTGAGAAATGTATAGCATATGAAGACAGTGTTTCAAATGATGTATTGTGCAAAACTTTAGTGAACTGAACTCCTAATTAGGGAAAATCCTCAGACCTGTCCATCATGTAATCAATAATAACTTCCGTTGAGAAAAATGGTTTCCCCAGAGTTGAAAACCAGAAGACTGTAAAAACCCAAAGCATTAATTTATAATCCTAATTCAGTGAGTACCATGCTGCTTAAAATAAAAACTTTTTTTTTTTTTAATTTTGCAATGAACTGTCTTAAAATTCTCCCTGAAAGACAGTCGCATTGAGATGTTCATTGGCACTGATTAATTTCAATGCAGCCATTTCAAAGGCATTTCTTTTTCAAATAGCGTGGTGCAGTATGTTATATAAAGTTATACGGCCATTGGAAGGGAACTCACGTACTGCATTAAGGTGAGGGTTCAGAATGCTACTGGGATACTTAGCAGCATGTGCTAAATCACAGTTCAGTGAGGTCACATAATCAAATTCCAGATTACCCCTTTCATTATGCTCAGCTAATAAATCTTTGGTAGCTGGAGTCTGACAAGTTCATCGCAGCATTTTAATATTTCAGTGGTGCATGCAGAATATATATGCATAGAAAATCTTACAAAAAAAAAATAAAATAAAAGCATCAGGAAGTCCTCAACAATAAAAAGAAGTATGCCACCAGACTGAAAAGTTATGCTGAAAGATGCATCACTATTTTTAATTTAAATTTTCTCAACTGAAGGAGAGCAGTTTATCATTTAGTTCCAGTGAGAAATTTTACTTGATTGTGGACAGAACAATGTTAAATATGTTTTCACTGCAGTTCCACGAGTCACTGACACAGGCATAAGCCAAGACCATCCAGTTAAGATTATTGCTGTGTAGCTGTTGGTCATGCAGCTAGCTCTATGGTAACTGACAGCATTAAAGGCTTAGATAATATGGTTTCATTATTGCAAGTGAAACTGAGAACCTTTTTCCGTATAGAAACAAACCGAGCAAACTCAGCATAATTCCACCAGGCTGTTAATTAAACTTTTTTTTTCCACCCAAATCCAAAAGGAGGAGGAAGTTAAGGGAACTCACTGATATAGCAACATGGTTGAATGCAAACCTCTACGCTGTGGAAGACTTACCATCATCCAGGTACATCTGGTCCAATTCCTCAGGTTCTCGCTTGATCGTTACAGGAATAGGGGCCAAATTATGATTACTTTCCTCATGCAACTCTGGCAATGACAGTGGTTGGGTTGTTGGAGACTCATTTCTGTGAACCTTCGGCAGTTGCTGCTGCTGTTGACCCATTATGGATGAGTGAGTTGGACTGCAGGACTGCAAATAGGTTGGCTCTTGGGTAACAGATGGAACTGGAGAAGAGGGACTGTTGGGATAGAGTGTTTGTTGATAACCAAGGGGACAGCTACTGCTCAGATGTTGACTCACCTGCGGCTGCAGCATGATGTGAGATGACTGCTCGGGGGAGCTTGGGTGCACAACTATAGACCTTGGCACTTCCTGTATGGTGGGGACACCTCCAGCGGGCTGCTGAAGTCCGAGGTGGCCTGGGTTGGGGATGCACTTGTAAGGAGAGGATGAAAGGTCATGCAGCTTGGGGCTTGCGTTGGGAGAGGGTGACATCACTGCGTTCCTCTGCTGACAGGAGGCGAAGCCAGCCATGAGGCACGAACCGGGATCAGGGGGCATCATGATCTGCTGGCTGTAGTATGGTTTAGAGAGAGGGCTTAAGCCTTGGTTCATTGGTCCACAGGTTTGAGCAGGCTCATAGTCATCTGTGGGTTCTGTTTTTATAATTGGAACTGTTAAAAGAAAAAAGTTTTAAATAAACATGAGCTGCATATTGGTATGATCAAGTTGGCTTGTGGCTAGGATACCCTTTGCAAAACAAACAACGTCTTGAATAAGACTCTGTGTGTCTTTTGCCTAGTTCTCCCACCCTATAAAAAAAAATGAATGAGTCATCAGCACAAGAAAGTCACAGCTGGTTCTAATATTGAAAAGGACTATTTTCTTTGGACTCTCCTCCAGCACTAATGTGCTATAAAAATCTATTTGCAAATAGCTGTGCTTCAGTGGAAGCTTTGGACCCAAGGGCTCCATGTATTTGTAGCAATCAAAGCAAGAATTTTAACTTGGACATACTACTGCATTTCTACGGCTACTGATGGCCCATTTGATAAATGTCTGCCCATTTGGTAAACTGGAGCATAATAAGGTAGAGATGAAGCTTCAGAGTCTAGCAAAAGCATAATTGCAAAGATAAAGACAAAATACTTACATACAATAAATTTTAAAATACAATTAAGATATTTTTTGAAAGAGTAGAATTTGATTTGTTTAGGTTTTACATGATTGTATTTGATCTTGCTAAACAGTAAATGACTGTAAAATACTCAAGAAGTTGCATCCAACTTTTTATGATTCTAAGCTGGATCCAATCCCAATGCCAGCTCCTAAAAGGTGTTAACTCAGTCTCTGGATACCAAGAAATACTGATTCCCGTTCTACAACTCTGCTTGCTCTATCTGCTGTCTCAAAAGAGGTCCTAATTGAGTTGTTAAACCATGTCTTGAAACGGTACCAGCTCATGGACAAAATGACTCAGTGAGTATCAATCCAGTCATGAAAAACACAGAGCTGCTTTTCCAGAGAAAAGATCTTCCCTAAATCAGTGTGCCTTTTTCACATCAGCTCTGTCTCTTGTATCAGAGAGGTGTGTTTCCTGCTTCTCCCGTAACATATGCAGTTCATACGTAAAAGATGCTTACTTTCTCTATCAGGATAATTATAAACAATAGGGCCACGTCAGTATGTAGATGCATTTCTTCTAGTCACATGAAACTGTAAGGCATACAACAACTGAGTTTGGATGCCTCGTGGCATTTCATCTTCTTTCCCAAAAGAGATCCACAGAACAGCCATAGCTTGAATGTGTTGTTGGAAATGTATGGTGATGGCAGAGAATGTCTGTTAGAATACTAGAATAATGAATCTACAGCGGCACAATATTATTAATGAAACACGTTTGTACAGCTCAGCTCAGAGCACGTGCTTGTCATGGGTGTTTTTGTAGCTTTATATGCACGTTTATTACTAACATCCTTGTCTGTAAGTGGCTCTGAAAGTAATGCCTCCTATTTCTTTCCATGGGAACTGTAACAGGTACAAAAAACATAATAACAGGATTTGATAGGGCAAATTCTCAGATACAAAATGCTTTTTAAACTTAGCCGCCACCTTTGGCTGTGCATCTTCACCAGCCATAACAAGATCCTGCATACTGTGCTCTTAAAAATCTACATCAGCAGAGGTGACCCACTTTTGCTGTCACCACTGCTGATGAAATGCATCACCCCCTGTCTCCCTGTGCATGCATCCATTGCTTGGTCTCCATAAACATTCAGCAAATGTCGATGAACATCAAAGGGTACAATTTTTTCCTCCTGGAGGAATTCAGTGACACACATTTGCTTCATATCCACTTCCAGGTCAAACGCTATTTTGTCAGTCTGCCCCTCTGCTGCCATCTGTCACACAGCAACAGAACGTAATGGAATACTGACAGAAAGGTTCACCCTCTGCTGCCGTACTGCCAACCTCTGACATCGTGAGCCAACCTCATAAAACAGGAGGCACTATTTTTGGAGCCGCCCTTATATTCTCCAATCATTTGTTACTATGTTGGTGTATGAGTCTTTTGGGCCCATAACAACGCATGTCTGAGCATGTGTGCCTTAAAAATCTTTTCTAACGCTCACAAATTTCTAACGCTGCTAGTGGATGCAGTTCACTACCCTCGTTTTACAGCCCCCTAGGCTCTTGTTAACTTTCCTCCTTTTATGTTCTTTTATATATAGATGCTTGCAACACTTGTTTCAAGATTTCTATCACCCCTAGTAAAAACATGTCAATATATGTAACAAATGCAAAGGTGCCACTCAGGACGAGCATTGTAAGGATAACAGACTGTCACTGAATTCCTCGTAATCTTCTTTTCATCTGCTTGTGTGCTGTACACTGGCTAGCACACTACTAATACCCTTGGTTACAGAGAAGCAGAATCCAGGTTTGGAGACAGCTTTATAAAACCAGTATCACACCCTTTATGAAAATGCAAGACCAAAGAAATGCACCTAGATAAATATAGAAGCACAGATATTGTAAGAAAATACCTTTAACAAGTTCCTGAGCTAGCAAATATTCTCATGTGTTTTATATTAGGTTCACTGTACTAGCACTAACCACAGCACAGCTGGAAATATGATGGTTGTTGAACACTGAATTTTCCCAATATATCACTGTTATAGAAACACCTGCGCTAAATAATTTCAAGCTCGACCACTGGCAATTCAACTGCAATAAACCCCGGTGCTGTCTGACTTGTTATAACCCAGGAAAGGATTATAGCCCTGGTGGCATACAGGACTGGAGAGAGGAGGCTTTATGGTTCCTGATCTCTGGCTGTAGCTCTTTGCTGCTTGGCTGACCACGACACTTTCTGTCACTACACTTTGGATTCTTTTCTTTATAAAACCAATGCCACGGAGTCAAATTAATGATCATGAACATCAAAAATCTGTACGTTAAGTTTTCTTATCTTGATACTCTGAAAGACACCTGCCACAAGCGATAGTCTACAATCAGTAAGTCCTACTCCACACTGGGCAATGGACTGGTGTGCATCAGGGACTATCCCAGACCTATTAGTCCCCAGACTCTTGAAGGTGGTGACAGTAACCAAAGAACTAATGACCCAGATGATGCGGAATCAAACACTCAGAGCTGAAGTATGTCAGCAGAAATGTAATATCCTAACTCTTTCCCTTCTGAGCAGACTTTAGCTTCTGTATTTTGCACCAATAACTATTACTTCACTTGCGGGCAACAAAAATGCCACTGTTCCTTGTTTTGCTCTCTTTGTGGAGGCTGAGAACCTTAGCCGGGGCAAATAATTGGAGCAGCTGTGGATACAGCCCTTACAAGTCCATCGGCACTATCACAGCATCTTCCTCTGGGTGGGAATTGGGTGGGTTCCTTCCAAGCAGGCAGGAACAATTACAGCCATGACTGAATTAGCATTACCGCTTCCCTACTGACATGTCTGACTGATGGCACAACTTTACAGACCTGCGCTAGAAGTGCTCTCATTCTCAGACATATCCCTTTGGAAGCACAGTGCACTAAGTACCATAAAGCACATCCATTTGCACTGTCACTCACCTGCAGAAGAGGGTACTTCATGCAGAGAGCTGTGATGTGATACACAGAGCACCATTAATTTTCTCAGAATTAATATTTAACAGAAAACAGTATTAGCCTGACTAACTTATAGCTCAAAGACTTCAAATTAGTCATCATCTTAAATTACTTGGTAAGAACCTGCCAGCTCAAGGAGCAGGCCTGGGCTGGCACTTAACAGAAGAGCCCCACAGCTGTTCAGAATCTGCAAACACTTCTTTTAGAAGAAACTCAACTATTTCTTAAATTCAGTAGAGCCATAACAAATGACCGTAATCTTTCTGTCTTACAGATATGCTGTACTGGAGAGATAACACCCAATTTTGTAGACTCTCAGCTGACTAGAATGAAGAATTGTGGCTGAATTTGCCTGAGACTTTCCAATAATAAATTTCAGCAATGATGTCAGAATTTGCAAAACTGTAAACAGAAAGACAATGCACAATTTCTACATAAACTCATACTCAGAAGAACGTCATTCATTTAAGAGTTCCTACTCAGATGAAGAATCAGGCCCTTGCTATAAACAGGAAAAATGTGTGTAAATTTAGCTGCTATGGTTAATTTTTAAATGCTTCTTACTTCATAATCTATAAGGTCAGATGACAGAGGATTTTAAATTTCCCTCAATTTTGAATATTAAAATAAGACAGAGCTCAAAGTTCTAAATTAGTCTCATAAGCGACTTAATCTGTGCTAATTGGTTTTAAATGGTTCAATAATGCCTTCTTAGGCTCCGGACTTGTGTCATTATGTCATCTAATTTAATATGAAGTTCTAAGAACTGCGTGTTGGCAGCATACCCAGCTATAAATCAAAGCTACCTCCAATTCTTACTCAGAAAGACCAGGGTTATGACATCATACCGGGGCACCGGGCTGAAGACAATGGCCCTCTGTTTGGGTCTGAATGTGAGAGAAATATTTCAGCCAGTTCTACAAGCTCATGTTTAAATGAAAGGCTTTTCTAGCAGGTAAAATGTTAATATATCAAGCCTTGAAGAAAAATAATAAATCATGAACATTCACTAAAGAGAGTCAGAAAGTGCCTGAATATAAATTACATATATTTTTGACAATTCTAACAAGCCTGTTTGCTTTTACACTTTGGCTGTCCAGATGGGTTTTTAAATTTTTTTGGGGGGTGCCATTAAAATATGTGAACTGAGAAAATATAACCATATAAATTAAACAGATGTTTATCCTGATTAACATTAAACTAACAAATTCCCATTTCCATGCAGTATTATCAACGCAGGCATTTATGGCACTATAACGTATTTATTTTGCCCTCAGTTTCATTGAACCTATCAAACAGAATAGTCACTTTCACACTGCAGACTGTGGTTATGTCTAAAGGTATGGCTTTTGCTTAGCATACAAAAATCAGAATACTGCTTTTTTCATCATGTCCACACATGCATTTCTTCAAATTCTGGAATAAATATCTCATAATTGCTAAGAATTTGGGACAAGACTTCCAAAGAACATCAAGGAATTAAATGGTCCAAATCTCCACTCCTGAGCTGAGGACGGAACTACCATTTGTGCCTCTACAAACTTCCTTTGCAGGTCAGTTTTGATTCAGGCGGTACATCCTCTTGTACAAGTAGAAGATGTTCACACATAAGACGATGCTTCACTTAACCCAAATTCTACTTCTTCTCTGCGGCTGGCTGACTGAAGGCAGGTACATCTCCATGTGCATCTTAAATGCTCTGGATTTGTGCAAGACAAAATCCTAGCTGCAGTGGCAACATTGGCTCGAGTGGAGAAAGGACCCCACTCCGTGTTCTGACTCTGGTGCTGGGAAGAGGCAATGGGCTGTATCTGTGAATCTGTAATCTCATTGTTCTGTAGCATCAGACCAGCAGTAGGCCAGCAAAGCATGTCAGCCTACCTGCAGCCCTGGCAATTTCAGTGATGGAGGAGTGGGCATTCAGGCCCAGGGATCTTCTGGGACAGCCCCTATGAGGCACTCTGCAGACACTGCGAAATGGATGTATTTCCCCAGGCACCAATGAAACCAAAATATTTTTTAGAAGTCAAGCTAGTATCAGACCTTTGTTTTGTAGATAATAAAGACAAAGCACGGTGTATCAGAAACAAAGGGACCTGTAGGCAGAACGTGTGCAATTGCAGGTTTTATCTACCTAAGTATCTGAATTCACTGACCCTTCCCTGATTGTACATTAACAAAGCATCTCACAGACCTTCACTGAGTTAACACACACCCAGCACACAATGGTGGCCTTGTCCCCTGCATAAGCTTGCAGGGACAGAGCTATAGAAGGTTGCATGGGTGATCTCTTGTGCATTTTATTTCTGTGCTACTGTGGGAGCACGTTCTGCCTCCCCAGAAGAGCGCTGGCCATGCTCCTGTTATTCCTGACTGACATTCCTGTCTTACCTTGCCTAGACAAAATGGGGTTTTTAGTGAGGTCAAATGAAAGGTTTTAAAAACTTTACCATCAAAAAGCACAAATGTACATATTTCTAGCACAGGAAAGTTTATAAAACTCTCTGAAAGAAATGTTGTGAGAAAGGAAATCCTCTTTTAGTATGAGTTGTTCATTTAATCTTCTACGTTATTCGACAGAAAGGTTCACTTTCTCATTGAGGAAGGTGGCACAGGAAAGCACTGAGCTCTCAAACAGCATAGTTCAACCTGCCAGTGTCTGCTGTACCACCTGCTGCTACCTTTCCCCACACCAAAAAACACCTGGACGCATGTGAGTTGCCAGGGTGTACTGCCTCAGCACCAGTGCTCTGCATCCAGCCAGCCCTGCTGCTCTGGGGTGCTGCTCCCATTGTGCCCCCTGCCACAGAGTGCTGCTCTCAGACTCACAGGCCAGCTGTAGTGAAGGACAGAGCATGGCTCTGCATTCTGACAAGCTTTTCTGCTGCTCACTGGGAAAACAACATCTAATATCACATATCCCTGTCCTCCTTGGCTTTACATGAATATATTTTTATGTGAACAACTGCATATGTATAGTTTCATTCAATAACAGCATCTAGGTAGATAGGAGCCTTGTACATAGAAGTCTACCTAGAAACTTAGGCAGTGCCATTATTTGATTAGAAAGTGCTTTCCTGGTAACTCGATTACTAAATGCTTTTCAACAGCTGTTAAACTATTAGGCTGTCTGATGCATATTTACGAAACAGAAGATTTTACACGGTTGCTTGGTGTGCACACCATAATCCAAAGTGGGAGGGGAAGAAGGTAGGTGGAGGGCAATTGATTCATGTATTAGCACAAAAGACAAGAATTCTATTAGATTTCTGCAAAGAGAAAAGGGAAAGATTCTTAGAAGGGTTTTTTATTAAACCCTGCAATGATGAAAAGGATAAATCAAGTAAAATTCTTTTTTCCTTCTCTAAATATGCAAAAAAAAAAGAAAAAAAAAAAAAAAAGCAAAACCTGTGAAACAAGTTACAACTTCACTTGCTACTTCTTTTTTAAAGGTAAAGTCCTGCTGGTTTTGAATCAAGATCTTAAGTCTCCTTGCCTTTATGAAACTGCTGCAGTTGAGATACTATGGCTTGAGCTGCTGGGATGCTGCTTGAAATCCAGGATTTTAATCCAGATGCCTCACTGAACTGGATTTCTCTTTTAGATACTAGATGAAATTTCTCAAGATTTCTGAAGACTGTACCTCTTTATGGCAAATACTGCTCTCTGATGCAGGGGGAAGATGATTCAGATTAACTAGTGAAAGCTAACACCAGAGCTTCGACCTGCTGACAGGATTCCCAGCTCTTCCATGTTGTGCCCATGTGGGCTGCCTACTGCTGCTCCTCCAGCACAATACCTGGCCTCGCTGAACACCTGAAGCTGGAGCTTTTACAGTACACACCTTGACTGCACTGGCAGGGGATTTATATGCCATTTCCGCCAGACAAGTTAAAATTCACCAAGGCAAAGTCTTCTCAGCTTGATGATATGGCATGGGAGGGCAGGGGCTGCAGGCAGAATTCCCCAAAGGCAGCAGCAGGGCACAGCCAGACATTTTACCAGCTCTTGTCCACCAGTAACTGTGTGGGAGGCACTGTGGGGACGCGCTGGCAGGGGGGAATCCTCACTGCCCAAGTTCTGATTAACTGGCTAACAAAACTCACTTTGTATACTATAAATGTTTCTACATTTATAGTATATACATCCTCAGCTCTTGCAGCACTTGTGGGCCCAGCTGGCAATGGCAGCACCATGCACAGTGAGTGGCTTGAAGGACTTCTGTCCTGCTCAGCTTTTCTGCCCCAGGCCATGCTGGGCTCCCTGGTCAGAGGACTGACTCTTGCCCATGTGCTGCATCCTTGCCCTCTTGTAGAGTGGTTTGGGCCTGGCTGACCTCAGCCATCTTGGCTCCGACATGCTCTTTGTTTTCAGGGAGTGATGCAGTCCTTCCCACTGTTGGCAAAACACATCCTCCCCGTTTATTTCACTTACAGCAGCAGTGTGGACCATATCCCCTTTAGGATCAATCACTGGGCTAGATGAATTATGATGGTCAGCCACTTCAGGAGAACAAAAATAGCCATCTCTGGTAATCCAGCTCATGTAATTCTAAACCTAATTCCCCCTTACACCAGTTTTACCTTTTGGCTTTTAAGCTAATTGGAAGATCCTAAAGCCCTATGCTTGCTAGCGTGTACATGTAAAATCACTGGGAAGTAAGGGAGGGATTTCTTAAAATACTCCTGCAGAAGGATTTGGCAACCAAAGCTATCAATCAAAACTATGGGGAATATTTGAAAAGGGGGGTGCTGCCTGAGGACAATCTTATGTGTTGGAACTTAACTGTTTCCAGCTGTGACAAAGCTGGCTGGTCACACAGTCAAGGGCACCTATATAGTGCACGTCCAACCTGGCCCTTTTCAGGGACATCACAACAAGTAATGCTCCTTCTTGGTATTTCACAGAGAGGCATAGTTCGTCTCTGATGAAGGATCAAAATGACTGCATCTGCAAGTCAGATGCACCTGGCTGGGCTCTGGCTGACTGTCAAGACACAATCATCTGGACAAAGCATGGGCCGCTCCAGCAGAGACTAAGCAGCAGGGAGGAGAAGTACTCAACAGTGCAAATGTCTCTCCTCCACTACCATCCTGGACCTTGCTCTACTGCTGAAATGGAGCAGCAAGGCTGATGGGCCTGGTGATGATGAATGCAGCGATCCTCTTAAATGGAAACAGGACTCTGACAAAATCTTGCCTGCTTTGTGTTACTCTGTTAAATGTCAAAAGTAGCCATCAGTCACCTAGCAGCCAGAATGAAATAAACTTAACAGCACATACTGTAAAAATGAGCAACCATGATTCATATTTTCACCATAAAAGAAAAAAAAAATAAATTCCCTCAGGGCCAACCCCCCCTTCCCTTCCTGCTCTGCGCAGGCTTTGCAGTGCTCCAGCTGTTCCCTGGGCTCAACAAAAAGACTTGCAGCAGGTCCAGGGCTTCAGGCCTGGCTCCACTGCACTCACTTGTCCGGTGCAGATCCAAACCAGGTCTGCATGCGATGCTCCTCACTTTCATGCCTCCTTTCACGCTCCTCGCTTTCACCTCCTCACTTTCACGCTACAGCCAGGCCAGCTACAAGGTGCTAGGAAGGGTCTGTGCCTGCACTGCTCAGGGTCCTCAGTGATGGGCACTCACTCCTCCTCACTGTGCTCTGGATTTCACCCAGCCCCATTGGCTCCATGCCTTGGTCAGCAGCATCGCTCCATTCCTTCCCCCCATAGCTTGTGCTTCCTCCTGCCTCACTCCCCAACCACAGCACAGGAGCATTCCTCCTTGCAGTGGCAGTCACACATCCTGCAGTTTGTGATCCTTTCACAACCCAGCTCCACTTCCCTTTCCTTCCCCAGCACCCCCTTCTTGTGGCATTTTTGCAGACGTGGCTAGGTAAATAATTCTGCCAGACTTGACGTGCTAATTGAGCAAATACTGAGAGCTGAGAGGTGTCAGCGAAAGATCACTAAAACGTGTGCTCGGTGTCGCATTAGAGCAGCAACGCTTTGCATCCTCATTTTATTGTTTTCTGTTAATGTGACCAACATGGTATTGTCACTCAAAAAGTGAACCGTGGGCGGAAGAAGTGAGGTTAAACAGAAGCACATCTGCTAAATGTAATCACTAGAAAACTGCTGAATATACTCATCTATAGCACACTCAAGATAATTTTAGAGCCAAGGCAGGAAGTTAGTAAGATGCTGACAAAAGCGCAGTGGGCACCGCTCACCATTTTCAGAAGCACACTAAGAACTTTCTTCACTTTCCCACTGCTGGGCTGCAAACAATAAGACACATCCAGTCACCACAGGCAGACTCTTGGCCCAGCAGTCATGCATCCAGAGACCCTCTGCTCCTACCAAGCCCCTAGTCTACGCAGCCAGACTTTGAAACATAAGATTCCACTCCAGCTTATGCAGGTGCCGGCACAGAAGCAAAGAAGTTTCAGAAAATCTAGCTGTACAAGTGAAGTCTATGCCCTTGAAAATCTGCCCCTACAGATGGCAAAACACATACCAAAGTAAAAACTGCCCAGCAAAGTGACACCACTGTAATAAATACTAGAAATAGTGGATTGATTTTTTTTTTTTTTTTTTTAATAAGGATTTGAAAATTAAGAAGCCTGACAGAAACAGAAACCGGAAGCGCTTTATCATCTACACTTTGCAAAAGCTGATTTTTCATTCCAGTGAACAAGGCACATCAACTTTCTTTTTTCCCATGTATTAAATACTTCGTGGACAAACTAGCCTGTCTTTGTTTTGTCAAATATCACTATTTGAGTAAAATACAAATAAAACTGTTCTATGTTCACTACTCTTTGTAGTATTTGTATGGTATTTGTCAGATAACAGAATCAGAGAGAGCATTAGCATCTATCTGTGATACAGAAATTCAACTCTTATCATTCAATGAATTATTTAAAGTCTTCTGCATTCTTGCATCTGTGCCGGAGAACTCCTTCAGCTTTCTTAGCAGATCAAAGCACAGGATTTTGAACCACAGCGTACGTATCAGATAGTTTGTGTGCTTCTCCATCTTCTGGTTGTACTTCAAATGCTACATTAAGTCTAGTGACTTCAGAAGAATATTCCTCCTGTATGAGAGGCATATATATGCCAATGGCACAATAAATTCACATAAGAAAAATGGTACATAGTCAGAAACGTTAAGGGGAAAAAAGAGCATTTTTCTAGAAGTTCAATAACGGTATTCTGAAATGTTCTGCTGTGCATAATAGAGTCAACAGAGCACAGCTGCACGGAGCTACAGCACTGGAGGGATTCTAAGACAGAATATCCAAGTATTTGCGCTTCATGCTTTGTATGGATTTCTGACTGCAGTTTCTGGTACTGGCCCTTCCTCCTTGTATTCTAATGGGATATGGCAGTGCAAGACACATTAGTACTTACCATATGAGCTGTGGGGATTCACCTGTGCCAGAATGGTAAGAAAACAACTTTTATTTCTGTGCCAGGCATGTCAGGGGAGTAGTCTGGAGAACATAAAGCTTGCAGGCTCCAAGACAAAACTGATATGCAATTGCTCCGTGATGCACAATAGTGAAACACTACTAAATTGCAGCCGTTTATGTACAATACAGACACATTCAGGACAGGGGATAGCTCAAATTCAGCAGAACTGGACCAGTAATTCAAAATTTCAATGAAAAGAGGATTACAAGTACTTAGGTTTACAGGCTGACCCCAGCCTAAGACTTAAGCTGGCCCACTCTCCAGACCTAGTCTCTTATTTTTGAAGCCTCTGCTTTGTTGTTTTTAAACTTTTCATTTATGGAGCAGTAAGGTTTTCATTTATAGAGGCCTCTGTGAGGCAGGAACTTGTTTTCACCATGTAAGCTCCTGCACTACAAAATGTTTGAGTGCAGTCCTGCCACATCTCCGCAGCACAGGAGAAGCCTTATGGCAGCCAAACCGTAACAATTTGCTGGAGAGGGCAGTTTGTGCTGGCTGCGTGTCACAGAGCTGTACTCCATGAAGACACTCCAGGACCATCCACTGGAGGTAGGATGAGTGATGTCACATGTCCCTGGATCCACTGGCTGTTTTCTCCTAGGAAATGAGGAGAAACAGGAGCTGCAGGAAAGCAAAACTACCGCTCTGCTGTCTGGGTGGCAGCCACACAGTGAGTCCCTAGCTCTCCATGTGTGTTTGTTCCACTGGTTGCAATTGTCAGCACATGCAAAAACCCAGCCCGGGAGCATGGCCACAGAGTTTGCACAATATTTGGGCTATATGCATCCATGTACAGTATTTTACTTTGGCACAGTCTAGTTGGGATTTAAAATATATCTAATGTGTATTATGCAGCTTTGAAAAAAATCCCCAATGCAGAAACACCAGCAGAATTATGGGAGGCAATCAAACGTTAGCATTTTGACTGAAGCACTGCCTGAGAAGCTTACAGAAGCTTACAACTATTTGTGTAAAATCACACTGTATACTAGATGTTCTGCTTTGACATTTGCTTGTCAAAAACGCTACATCATCTATATTTGTGGAATTTATTTAAACAAGAGGCAAAGTGTTACCTGGACAAAAATCCTGCTTATCTCTATTCATTTTTTGTACCTAGATCACACAGTGGTGGTTGACTCAAATACCTTTTCCTGAATCAGCAGAATTTAGTTTCTTTTATAATGCCTTGAAACGTTAAAATAATGTTGTAACGTAAAACACTGATTTAGTCATTGCGATTGATTCATGAATAAGTAGTCAAGCTGATCATATGTATCTTCAAAAGGCACAACAGAAATAATTCCTATCAACCCAGGGCAAAACCTTTCAGTTTTAGACGGCTAAATAAATAAATAAATAAAATTTTATTTTATACATATATATATATATATATATATATCTACTGATGAATTATTATATTCACTCTTACCACTGTTATGAGAGAGTTTGCAAAGAACACAAGATATTTTTCAACTTCTTATGTGCACATATGCATTTACGTAAAGAGAATGTCAGTGTCAATGGGGAAACAAACAGGAACAGGGAAAGTCAAATTTGCTATTCACTACTAGCTTCCATTTTCCCTGCTCTGGCTTTATATTTATTCCTTCAGGTTCCTACATTGAAAAGAAAAGATTTCACAGGAATTCAAATCAGTACAGCAGGCTAAATGTGACTGCCCATGCTTTCAATGATTACCATCACTAAAAATGTCTGCAGAATAAAGCCAAGGCTGGTTCTCTTATGCCTGTCACTAAGTAGCTATTCCCATCACTTCACATCAAATGAAATATCAAATGTTTCAAACACACATTGTTGATACCATAAATCAACTCTGTAACAGACAATACTATTTCCATGGTTTATGATAAAATGTTTTATAAAGGCCTACGTAAATGCTGGAGAGGAAAGATGCTGCTTAATAAATAGCAACTTTCATAGTATCATAGAATTGTAAAATTGAGTTGAAAGGGCCCTTTAAAGGCTATCTAATCCAACTCCCCTGAAATGAACAGGGACATCTACAGGTAGATTGGGTTGCTCAGAGCCTGGTCCAGCCTGATCTTGAATTTTGTCTCCAGGGGCAGGACATTCACCACATCTTTGGGCAACCTGTACCAGTGCTTCACCACCCTTACTGTAAAAAAGTTCATTCATTATATCCAGACTAAATCTACCCTCTTTTAGTTTGAAACCATTTCCCCTTCTCTTATCACAACAGACCCTGATGAAGAGTTTGTTCCCTTCTTTCTTATTGCCCACTTTACATTGAAAGGCTGCTATTAGTTCTCCCCAGATCCTTTTCTTCTCCAGGATGAACAAGCCCAGTTCTCTCAGCCTGTTCCATCCCTTGGATCACTTCTGGGCCCTCCTCTGGATGCGCTCCAACAGGTCCGTGTCTCTCCTGTACTGAGCACTCCACATCTGGACGCAGTACTCCAGGTGAGGTCTCACCAGCACAGAGTAGAGGGACAGGATCACCTCCCTCGCCCTGCTGGCCACACTTCTGATGATGCAGCCCACAATACGGTTGGCTTTCTGGACTGTGGCTGGCTCATGTCCAGCTTGCTATCCCCCAGTACTCACAAGTCCTTTTCAAAAGGGCTATGCTGAGCTCTTTTGTCCCCAGTTTGTACCAGTAGTGGGGGTTGCCATGACCCAGGAGCCAGATCATGGTTTGCTGAACCTCAGGAGGTTCACCTGGGCCCACTACTCACGCCTTGCTAGGTCTCTCTGGTTGGCATTACATCCCTTGGGCATGTCAGGATCACGGCAGGACTTGATCTTGTAGGTCTTTTTCAAATGTGATGCTTCTACGTATTTGAAATACTTATGACGGCACCTCAAGTGGCACTGCAATACCTTTTGGCCTTTACAACAGATTCTAGTTGTTGAAAAGTGTTGTGCAAGAGAACAACTCTTTTCAACTTAAGAAATCAGAAGTCTTTAAATAAACGCAGACATACTTACTAGGGATGAAATTTGCATAGGTAGGCTGGTTTGGTGAAGCCTAACTACTCAGTATGTATGCAATTAAGCAGTAAGCTGCCCATGTCGGGTTTCTTATACTCTTCTTTTAAAGTTCTGATAAAAGTCTAGAGTGCATGAAAACTAACCAGGTAAAATTCTAAGTATGCCTTTTATGAGATTCCATCTGAAAAAAGCTGGCAGGTATCTTCAAGCCACATGTATGACCCAAGGGAATCACCCTCAGAGAGACTATTTTCACTGTCTAGTCTACAAAAAGCAAAAACCTAATCATTTTTCTGATTCCACTTACATCCAGAACAACAAAAACAAAACCATCACCCTTTTCCCCAAAAAAGTGGTCTCGAAAAAAGAACCATTTAAAATTAAAAGAAATAACCGACATTTTCATAGTACAAGCCCACTTGGAATTCAGCTAAAATAAATATTTTATTGTCACTTTGTAGTTACCAATATTATCTCCCCAAAATAAATTTGCATATTTGTTTCTAAACATTTCCTTACACATGAATGGTGCAGTCTGATTTCTTTACACACTACACTTTTCTTTGCTGCCCAAGAGTGGAACCAGTATGTACTGCTACTTCTACCCTGAGAGAGACAGCAGCGTAAAGGACAACTTGATGAGGAATCCCCACACCACCTCCAGCTGAACCCAATGCAGTCCAATGGTGTGATGCAAATTCAGATTTAGTATTCAAAACCAATGTACCTTCTGGGGCCAGAAGTCAGACTGGGGGATGTAAGAATCCTAGCAGAGAACCCAGTAGGTTCACAATTTGTGGGTACACATGTCAGTTTGTCCAAGAGTCTGTTAGCTTCAGAAACCAGAAAATTCCTCATTTCAACATGTCTCTGCCACCAATACAAAATAAAATAATTTGCAGAAGCCTCTAGTGCAGGCACTAGAGAGAAAGGCAACCCTTGTCGTTTCTTTCTCACTCTTAATGGCAGGTATGCCTGCAAGTTACTCAGGGTACTAAAGAATTATCAGTGCTATGTATCTTTCTAAGCAACCATTATCATCTCTTATTTTTACTAATAGAGATATGGAACATATTTTATTACCATTAGCAGGAAGATAGGTGAAAAGCTGGTACTGGCTTCTCTTTCTCTTTCCATTGCAGACATAGAAGTTGACCTGAACAGGGCTGGTAATTCTCTGATTGCGGAAAGGTGGTATTTCAACCACCAATGAATTCTGCAAAAACAAATAAATCAGAAAGTCAGGGCATGACTAAGGCAGACGAGTTGTAGAATAATATTTGTACGTTAACTCTGAGAAGACTGGTCTCCCAAGTAGAACTGCACTCTCCCTGTGGAACTGGTGGGTTTCACACACAGGGATTGCCTCCTGCTGCCCACAGTGTCCTTTGTGCCAAACAATCCCTACAGTTCCTTACAGCTTTAAGCCATTCAGCATAGGCATGACACACTGTTGGGTGGGACAGGCACCCCTGATTTATAAGTGGGAGTGAAATACTCCTAAGGGTTTAGCTTTGGGTTGGGCACTGCACAGCTAAATGGAAAGGGGCACATTGAAAAGCATGCCAGTTTTCAGAAGTCCTGGGTACTTTCTCTGCCTCCCTATCCAGGGCTGTCAACTTTGTTTCAACTGAAGGACAATGGAGTGGATGAGACACAGGCTGATCAGGTTCCTGTTAGGATGCTTTTACAGATTAGCACATAGGAGGTTGCCTGGGACATCTACATACACAACAATGACGTACTTCTGGAGGAGGGCTGAGAAGAACCTCACAGGTAAGGTCAAGCAGTTCAAAATCAGTTGAACAAAACATGACCCAAACAAAAGGATTTCATAATTGGAAAAATGAAATTTTAGCACAGCTCAGATCTTTACAGATTCACTAGCCATCAGGTCTTTCCTTTACACAAGAATTTGGGCCCAAAATCAAGCTATGGTCTCTAATGTGGCAGTAGAAAGCACAACCTCTCAACTGGCAGGCTGTACCCAGTATATCCTGCCCTAATATAACTTCCTTTGAAAGGAGAACTAGGGCAGAGATACAATTATTCAAGAATTTACACTTTTCAAAATGAAATGTATTTGTGTTGTTTTTTTTGTTTTTTTTTTTTTTAACTAACACCTCGGGAAGTTTTAAGCATGCTGATTTCAATAGACAGGAGATCTTTCAAGAACATCTAGTTCTACAGGAAGGACCTCTGGAGATCATGTAGATATTTTAATGTCATAAAACAAGTGCACCAGTATGGGGCAAGGGAGAGAGTTGGCTGCCAGGGTATCAGCTTCCACAAATGCACAGTGTAATCCGCTGTGACCATCAAAACCTCCTCTGCCACTCCGATGGAATAAAAGGCAATGGTAATCTTTACATTCAGCCTGCCTTCAGATGAGGTCTTTCAAACTGTGTGCCTGCCTATCTCCAGTAGGTTCAAAGCTAACAAACTATAGCATATTGCTACAAAAGTAAAACAATTGCCATATTTCCCACTTATAGTCATGGCAGAGTGAGCCACAGTTTTCCAACCCTGGGTTTGATCTCCTGTGATAGGACTCAGATTTCGCCTGCTCAAGGTACAGGAAAGACAGGGAAAATGATCAGAAATTGTTTTGGGAGCAGAGAGAAGAACCAACCCAGCAAGACAAAAGATGAGCAGACAGGGCTGGCCCATCCTGGGCAATGAAAAAATATTTTCCAAACGGTCTCTTCTACTTTTGGGATACCTTCCAATAAAGGCTTTTTAGCCCATGCTCCCATTAAAGAAAGATTTCCAGAAGGGGAGGCCCAAGTACTTGTTCTGTTTCAGTGAGGAGACACACTGCCAAAGCCTTGGAAATCCCTCTTTAGTAACAGTGCTAGAGAAGGCAATATATGTTTTTCATCTTGATGTTAAAATATTTAAGGCAGACTTACTGGCTTGCACATTTCTTTGTCAGTTTTGGCTTCCATTTCCCACACATGGTGACCATCTAAAAGACAAAAGAAAAAGATATCTAGTTCTGACCCTTTTTTCTCTCGCAAGACTAAAAAGGAGGGACTTTTCAAAAAATCTCTTTGATGGAAGGGGCACTGCATATACGAAATACAGCTCTCATAACACATATCCCAAGTTTTGCCCAACCAGGAAGCCATCTGGGTGACCTGCTTCAAAAGCCCACTTAGCATTCCCTTAGGAGCGTACCATAATCTAGAATACAGCATTCTGTGATGTGGGAAAGCCACTGAGATTTTGTTCTGTCACTAATATGAACAGAATATGAAACTTCTCTACAAGTTGGTTTCCCAAACATTTCAGTAAAAATGCTGTCACCTGTAAGCTCTTTTGATCACTATGCAGTCAGTCACACTCAACGTTAATACCAAGCAAAACAAAACAAAAATGTAGCATTAAGAAAGCTCATCAGCCATCCAGAACTTCATTTTAATATAATCCTTGGCTTGTCAAATTTTTGCTGCTTGGAACAAAGACAATGCACTGAGAAATGTAGCTTCTGTGAACTGTGTTTCTACTACTTTGCTCAGCTAAAGAGGTCCAACCTATAGTTTGCCATAGCTGCTTTGAGTGGTGTCTTGGGTCCTCTTAATTCAATGTGTTTATATTTTCAAGCAAAAATGAATTTAAGCCACAACTATCAGTTTTTTCTGAGTACCTGCCTATTGGAATAAACTGGTTTCGTCTGGTCTCTTTTTCTGTGTTTGAAACAGAAGTAATTGGTCAATAGCAGGTTTTATTCTTCTCCCTTGCAGCTTCAAGATGCAACAGAGAAATTTGAAAAAAAAAAAGCCCAAACAAACATAATGTAGGGTTTCCACTCTGCAGGCCTAGAAAAACACAGACGTGTATGAAAGGCCACAAGCAGACTGCTGTCTAAGTTCAGCAGCAGGGACACGTGCAGCTTAATGAGTCCCACCATTGTCAGATGTCACTGGAATCAATAGGAAAATTAGACTTTATGTCATCTCTTTTGTGTACTTATTGCAGCATCAGGACATACCAATGCAAATATTAGCTGTTTTGAACTTCATCACATAGTCATGAGTCTGCCTTAGAAAAGCAGCTCTCGGCAAGGTAGAAGAGTGAATACACTTTCTCTTTTCTCTTCACTTTCATGGCCAGGATGGAGGTGACGCATTTAGAACTGTCTGATTTATTACAAATGTCTGTAAATAGAATTTTTGTGTACAGCCGTCCTACTGTGAAAGGAATGTTGCTGAGGAACTAGCACTGGCAATTGCTTCTACATCCAAAACCAATTCTTTTTAATGTATGGAAAGAAGTACAGTGTGAAAGTCGCAACACAAATAGCACAGTGGATTTGGCAGGTCTTTCTGTAGGAAACAATTAGCAGATCTACCCTTCGTTTCTTCCTACATTTTAAACTGTGACACTGGAAAAGGAATCCCTTTAATCAGCACTGCCACGTTTGGGTTGGGAAGAGAAGGCTCAGCCAAACCATGCTCAAATCTCCTTAGCGATGGCTTTAGACTGCCAGCTCTGAAGCAGAGTTCTCTGGAAGATGGGCGATCACTTCACAATTTATCCAACAGATGCTTCCCCCAGGCTGTCGATAAAAAAACTGACCAACATTCTGCGAGACATACCTGTTGGCTTGGAGTGGGCTCCTCTCCCTCCCTCTCCCTCCATGCAGAACGACTGCAGCCCCTCACTTCCTTCCCACCCAACTAATCAACCAATTGGAAAGGTGACACAACACTGACACTTATCACACGTTCTGCAAAGTCTAGGAACTTTGGCTTTGTAAGGGTTTTTGGTGTTGTTTTTTTTTCTTTTCCTTAAATCTAAAGGCATCCAGACTAGTAGTTAATCTGTTCCATTTACCTTTGTAAATGTATTACATTACTTCAGTCTTTTCGCAGTGTTTAATTTCTACTTTGAGAGACAAATGATCTGATTCAGGTTTCTGGTTTCTATTTCCTGCCAATACTTCAGTAAAATTCAAAATGACTCCAACTATCGCTAATCTTTCAATTACTTCATGCAGCAGTGCCTTTATGTGCTTTTGAAATTTTTATGATGACAAAGAGAGTTTGTTCAGAAATATTTTAAATGCTGTGAGCTAAACTATTAGGAAAATAAAAATCCAGAGCCATGGTTTGTCTCTCTGGAAGCTAGTTAAGAACAATACAGATTTTGCTCCAATAAATTCTCTTGAGGCTGTGCAGATCATCGCTGCTGGACGACTGCAGGGAAGGTGAAGAGAGAGGAGTAGGGAATAGACAACTCATTAACAGCTAGTGACATTTCATTTAACAAAAACACAGGGAGGAAAAATTGTTATGAAGCAGAGACTCAAAAAAAAAAAGACAATTCCTCATATTACGTCTGGTAAACCAAGAGGGAAATCTCAACGCCCACGGACTGGGATCAGCTCCAGGAGGGAAACCTTAGACCACTACGTCAACCTCTTACAGTAAACATGTTTTGCAGGTTTATACAGTTGGGCTGAAATTTTTTAAAACCAGAAATGAATAGTGGCTCTGGAATGGTTTGTGGGAGCTCAAAGCATCACGAAAATCTGCCTCCACCAGAGAAATCCCCAGTGCCACATGTGCCGAGGACCCTCGGAGGCAGGCGGGATACCGTCTCCCATCAGTGTGCTCGAGGAGTGAGGACTGCTCGACCACAAAAGTTTCCATTGTATGCCTGCCACATCTGCAGCAGCC
The DNA here is from genome assembly GCA_023055505.1 of Callipepla californica brunnescens. Taxonomy (NCBI): domain Eukaryota; kingdom Metazoa; phylum Chordata; class Aves; order Galliformes; family Odontophoridae; genus Callipepla; species Callipepla californica. The sequence continues at coordinate 2,168,018 of JALIRH010000053.1, forward strand.
TGGTTCAGAGCCCAAGGCAACTCCCTCCTGGCCGCCGGCCAACCAAAGTACACCAGAGCAATTTATACCTTTCCAAAATGCAAATAATTCAAATTACAGACATAACACAAAGCTGAAGCAGACACATTTCAGGCATTCCCGTTAAAGTTTACTCTCTGGAATTACTGTACCCAAATGGGCAGTTGTTATACAGGGAAGGGGCGTAGAAGGAGGCAGGAGAAGAAGAGAGGAGGCAAGTAGGAAAAGAGAGAAGGGAGAAAAAGGCTTTTCCAAAGGTCTTATTTCATTCTCTCTCACTCTGCTGTTTACTTTTACCAAGTAATAAGAAGTGTCTTCTCCAAACCAAACGTCTGGCTTTGTTTTGGTGTTTTAAGATATATACCGCAGCGTTTAGAACAGAAAGACATCCCTTTATATAGCTAAAAAGCCAATCGTGTATCGTAGTGGGTTTGTTTATTTGTTTAGGTTGCTTTTTTGCTGCTTTGGGATTTATTGTTGTTGTTGTTTGATTGATCGATTGATTGATTTACAGAAGGAAAAGAATAACAAAGCAGCTGCACACACAGGGAAAAAGCTCTGCTGAGTAACAAGTGGAGAGCCCCACTCCCATGATGCCAAAAGCAGCTGACTCGACAAACCAAGACTTCAACAGGGACTCATGCCACGGGCTTGAAGGAGCCCTGAATCCCTCCTTTTCTGAAGAGGCAGCACAAGGAGCGCGACACAAGAAGCCCCGTTTAGCAAGAGCATCTCTGACTGTGCCCACCTGACACGGGTTTGGCACAGAGCTGTGCTTTATTCACAGGTGGCCATCAGCACTGCTGGCAGCTGAAGACACTGAGTTTTGTCAGAAAGCCTGATGTTTAAAGACCCATCACTGCGCTGTGCTGGTATTTATAGCAGTCTCTGCTTTGGGTGTACTTCACCATGACTCATTTTTCTCAGCACTCAGAGCACCTGGGATTATGAATGATGAAATGCTATGAACCTACCATGTTACTTGGGGTGGATTATTCAGCTCTGCAAAATACAAACATCCAATTTTAAAATGGAGCAGCTCAACGATGAATGGCTCTTTGTAGTCTGCTCTTATCAAGTGCTCGCTCCAATGTTAAAGGAAACTGCGCAAAACTCCAGAAGTAAAAATACTCTAATTCATTAGGGAATTCCCTGCAGCATGAGTCACTGAACGGCTTCCCCACCACACCCAGCTAAAAGATTTCCACATAAAAATGCACTGTAGGAGCTTGTTTTAACACAGAAGCAGCATGAAAAAAGTAGTGAAAATTCACGTATAAAACACAGCAGACCACAACATATACATAAGGGCTGCTCTAAAATTAATGCCTCCTATTTTATTATGTTGGCCCGTGACATCAGAGGCAGATCTTGCCGATATGGTAGCAGAGGTTGAAGCTTCTTGCCAATATTCTGTTTTATTTTGTTGCCATGTGACAGATGGCAGCAGAGGGGCAGTCTGACAAAATGGTGCCTGCCATGGAAATGCGTATGAAGCAAAGGTGTGTCTATGAATTCCTCCCTGCAAACAAACAAACAAAAAAAAGGCCCCCTCTGACATTTCTCAATGCTTGCTAAATGTTTACGGAGACCAAATAGTGGATGTGAGCACAGTGCAGTGGAGGGTGGTGTGTTTCAGCAGTGGTGATAGCACTGTGAAAGACAACCCATGTTCTGGATGTGCATGCACAGCTGACACGCCACAAAATGAAGTGACTTAATCGACTCATCTACATGAATCAGTCTATTACAACCAGGGAAATGTGTACAGAACTGAATATCAACTTCAGCATGTTGTAAGCAGCGGTGTCACTGCTGGAATATCACAAAGTTTGCAACAGGTGGGTCCCACAAATGCTCACACAGGAACAGAAAGAACAGCATACATGAGTTTGTCAGGAACTACTGAACCAATATGAGGCTGAAAGTGACATTTTCCTGGATCAAAACATTACCGGTAATGGTATGTCGTGCCTCCACTATGAGCTGGAATCAAAACATCAGTTCACGGAGTGGTGACGTGAATTTCTCATGGAAAAAAAAACTCCAGGCCATCAGCAGGTGAAGTGATGTGTACTGTCTTTTGGGATAGGAAAGGGGCTCTGACTGCTGCACTGGAACACTAAGCTGAAGGCTCCAATTTCCAGAATCATTCCAGAGAGGAAGACAACCTTTCTCATGCAACAGAACACCAGGCCCCACTCTATTTTGAAGACCACAGAGCACACTGCCAGTCTTGTCTGGACTGTCCTACTGAATCCACCACATAGTCTGGATTTGGCACATTCTGACTTCCATCTGCTTGGACTCCCATTTGAATTCTATCACATGGACTGCACGGGCAGTATTTTCTAAGCAATGATGCCATCAAAGCAGCTGCGAAACAGCAGGCCACCTCCACTGGTGCAGGTTTTTACGAGTGTGGCATGCAGGCTCTTGTTCATAAGTGGCAAAAACATACAGCTAATGGTGGTGATTAGGCTGAAAAACTGTTCTGTGGGTGCAAATCTGCTTTATCAAATAGTATAATTACGCTCCCTGTATCTGTTGTAGTTTTCATGGAAAGAAATAGGAGGCATTACTTTCAGAGCAACCTACAATACGTAGGTTCTTCACAAAACAGCCACACAGCCAAACAGCTGTAAAGACTTTCCAAAGAAATCCAATTCCAAACTGTCTTCTACTTCTCCTCGCTGCCCATCAGGAAGTCTGGGTTTCCAAGGGTTTCCAAAACTGATTTACTTTCTTTTCTCCAGGGAACTGTAAGCATAGTGCTGCAGGTTTAGAAACTCACCATAGCCAAGTTGCCAGTATAACTTTCATTGCAGGCTGACAGATGACAGAAATGGAAAATGATATACAAAACCAAAGCAAAACTCCAAACTCAGAAGCTTGGGAGCATGTAATACGCATATCTGGCAACTACTTAAACCTTGCCTCAATGAAATGGGCATAAAGGGAGAGTTCAGGTGTATTTAAGTTATCTTACTTTATTACAGTGGGTTAAAACAGTCTATACTCTTTAGTATCGCTGTGTTCACTTGAGATACAAGAATAGACATCACCTATACACAGTGTACATTTTATATTCTTCCAGCCAGAAGCTCAACAGAGTTTGATTGTGCTGGCTAGACTGTAAATTTGTATTTACATTCATATATTGCAAGTAAGACAGTGAAACTAACTCTATCCCCCCCAAAGGAATACGCTTCTTGATTAATGTGCTGTGAGACTACCCTAAACAAAAGTGCTTCAATTACATACCAGATTACTTTAACATGTTCACAACAGGTAGGACACAGATGCAATGGAAAATGATTATACAGTGCAGTTTTGAGGTGCTCTGAAAGTCTGTCCACCTTTGTATTCAACTATGATAGCGCATACTCAGCTCCTTTAGCACTGAAGGATTTGCAAAGTTTTAATTTGTGTTCAAACACCATTTTCCCTCAGAAGTACCCTCCTGGCTCTGAGAATACTGATCTGTGTATATGTCCAGAAGGAGAGGATGGACCTCCAGGAAGAAAAGAGGATAAAGTCCTGTCCTTCAGACAGTCACTCAGCTTCGTGTGAAGATGCTATCAGCTTCCATGCGTGAGGGTATGTTTGTGCCCCCTTGTAACCATTCGTAGCATATGGATTTTGTGCATTCCTTCAGCTATACATTTTTGCAGTCATGAACTTACGCACAAATATTATGTATACTTACGTGAGTCTGTCATGCATACGATATTTTAAGTTGCTTTTTCTCTGTGTTTTGCGCTATAATTTACATTGCAATTTACATTACAATAAAAGCATGTGCAGCAACCTTGTGAAAAAATGCAGTACAAACTGTATCTTATAGTGCCAGACATGAACTTCCTATCTGGTTCGGACCTGTCCCCCCAAAAGCTGAGGGACTCACCTTGCCTAAATGGTATACTTTCCACTGCTTTTGCCACAGTATGTCTAACAAACTCACCTATTCTAAGTTCAAGCATTTTGAAAACAAGAGTAATTTTAGTCCAGGTAATTAAAAGGAGGCACTGTGCTGAAAACAGACTGATTAAGGTTCATTTTGAGCCAAAACCATCTGAAATGACCTGCCAGATACTATTTTCAGCAGAATGGAGACTGGTTACGCAATTCGTGCCCTCTGGCACCTCCCTCTATTTAAACTGATCCTGGTCTGAGGGTTTTATTTAAAAAAAAAATCTCACTAATTCCAAGTTTAATATACTCAACTTACTAGTAAAACTGCAGCTTGACATGCCTACAAAATTTCTCCAGAGCAAGCACGGAGCCCACCCACCCATCATAAGTCCTGCATTCTTTGATTACAGTTCTCTTATCTCCTTGTCTTCACAATTTTACTTTCCTCTGGGAACCTCTAGTAGGCTGAACTGTGTGCAGCTAAAACTAAATAGCATAATCCTGGTCCATTTTCTTCAGTTTCATCTTCCGTCTTGTATTTTCTCAAAGACTGTTGGAGTAAAAAATCTCACAGTCAGTTTCAACCAAATTCTTAATTTTCTGCCAAGAACAGTTATTTTTTTCGACCTCTTCTGGGTTTGATGAAAACACCATCACTTGTATTGTAGCTCTCATGCCTGTAACACTGAAGCTACCTTCCACTACTAATGTCCTTCTCATCTTGTAGATACAAATTTGATCCATATGTTTTCAATTCTTCCCTCTTATTTATTTTTAAGACACAAGCTCTACATTTTATCTTCGTGGCTACAACTCCTCATTTTCTAGAGACGTTCTATTATGGCAAATTATCATGACTTTGTTAGCAGAGTTCAAACAGTACACTCCTGAATGGCATTCTGATTTTTCTACCTCACTATGTCCATTATGTCCCTTATCTGGTTTCTCTTGTTCAGAAAGACTAGACTCAATCAAAAAGGTGTAATAACTGTGGATAATTGGCGTTGCTGTAATGTGATGAAGGGACAAGGTGTGCAGTTGTCCAGTTTTGTTGCTGCTGTGATGATTTTATATGTGAATCCATGTCATTTACTATACATAATAATCCCTGATTATCTGCCTTGATATCGGCTTTCTTGCAACAAGGTATACTTTGTAAATATCTCAGCACTATTCCTCTCTAAATATCACTGTACTTTCTTCCACGTTGCTCGTGAAGGTGTAATTTTATTCTTTCATCTGTCTTAAAAGGGACGGGCTATTCTCCCTCCACTCCTCTTTTCTACCTGTGATGTCCACTTCACACATGAACCAACTCTTAATGACCAGTCAGAAAAGTAACAGGAGAGAATGAATTGTGCTTTAGCAGAAGATGTAGACAATCCCTACTCAAACTGAAGGTTTATATGGCATGTGTTGGCAGTGGGGCACTGCAGGGCTGACTGCTGTAGGGAAAGGCCAGGAGTTGCCACATGTGGAAACAGGCAATTCAAGCTTGGTTCTGCAGTGGATCCACTGTTGGCCAAAGTTGAGCCAAATAATCTTGGCTGATGTCATCTCTGTGATAACATACTTTTAAAAAGGGTAAAAAACACTCTGCAGCAGCTTTGAGAAGCAAAGAAATGCAAGAGAAACAATCCTACAGACATCAGGTCCAGAGAAAAAAAGGGAGAAAGTGCTCCAAGTGGCAGAGCAGAGATCTCCCTGCTGCCCATGGAGAATACCATGGTGAAGCAGCTTGTCCTATTGCAGCCCATGGAGAATTATGGCAGAGCAGATGCTCACAACACAGGCTGTGCATTTCCTCTGAAAGATGCAGACCCAAGGAGAGCTCAAGCAGATGTAGGCTCATGGCAAGAGCTTCAGCCTGTGAAAGAGATGCCCAGGCTGGAATAGTCTTTTCTCGAAGGACTGCACCCTGTAGAAAGGAACCATCTTGAAGAACTGCAGCCCACGTCAAACGCTGGAGCAGTTCATGAAGGCATGTCTTTTGCGAGAGGGACCCTATGCTGGAGGACAGGGAAGTGCAAGGAGGAAGCAGCAGAAGAGGTGAAGTATTATGTCTCGACAGCAATTCTCATTCCACATCCCTCTGAGATGCTTAGGTGGGAAAGAGGTAGAAGAGCCAGCAGTGAAGTTGAGTATGGAAAGAAAGGGCTGAGTGGGGGAAGGTGTTTTCTAAGTTGTTTCTCAGTATTCTACTTCTCATTAGCAATAAATTAAAACAAATTTATTCTCTCCACGTCTGTTTTGCCAGTGACAGAAACTGGTGAGTGATTTCCCCGTCTTTATCTTGACCCACAATGTTTTTCATCTTATTTTCCCCCAGTCCTGCTGAGAAGGAGGAGTGAGAGAGCAGCACAGTGGGAGCCTGGCAGCCAACCAAGGTAAACACCCCAGCCACACCCCTTTCCTTCCCTATCTTTAGGCACTGATTGCTTCATTGGACTGTGGACATTAAGGGCAGGGGCTGTGAAGTCCTGTATATTTGGAGGATACAGCCGAACAGTAATAACTAGCTGAAATCTTGTGCTAGTTACAAATGGCCAGAGACAAAGCTTTGATGGAACAGATGCATCTGCTTGAAGCCACTTGGTTTGGCAATGGCACGAAAGCATAAACTTCAAGCAACCACAGTTTCAGTAATAACTGAAAATTCACAGAATTGCTCCAACAGATTACTTTCAACTAGAGACTCTACACCTTATTCCTTCTTTCTCCGTTGCCCACAATAAATATCCTTGATTGATTCATCTTGTTCTTAACTGCAAAAGCAACTCCCAGGATGAGGCTTGCTGCTGCTGATACCATCTCATGCATGTGGCTGCTGTCCCACTCTATCTTTGCCATTCCCTAGACTAAACAGCCAGGAAAAACTGAAACGTGCTGACATTTCCTACAAGCTACATCATGGCGTCTGCGTGCGCGTGAAAGGGTTCCGCCATCAAATGACTCTGCCATTTGATGATACTGTTCGCCCAAGGATATCTGTTTCTGAGCAATGGCCAGAAACCCCCTCAGCTATCAATACGTCTCCAGGAAGCAGGTTCAAGTGACCTTCACATGAACTCCATGCTTCCAACTTGTATGCCTTTGAAATTTCCAGTTTATCTAGTTTCCAGAATTTTTAACCTCACTGCACATGAGTCAGAGCATAACTGTTCACTGCCAACTGGAACACGTGTCCCGAACTTGGAAAAACAGATAAAGACAAAATTATGTATTATCTGTCCATCTGACTAGAGGGGAAAGGGAGTTTTGTCACTTGCTTATTTATTATGTGAGCTACAATATGATTACCAGTGGGAAACTTGACCCCTTTTTGGCCAGTTGCCCCCTAAACTGTGACTGCTACTGGCAATGGAAAGAGCAATGGAAAGATTGCTGAGAATGTAAGATCTTTTACCAAATGGAATTCTGCCAAGACTCAGGTCACCCATCTCCCCATCACATCACATCACGTCAAAACAGACTCCAAGCTCTGAGCTCCAAAGTACAGCTGAGTCAAACCCCAAAGCCCACATGCTTCCCCAACGCATCCGTTCCATCCACATGCCACTCAAGTGTTTTGGAACATACACTTTTCCAGAACTTTCTGCAAGTTCTCTGGAACCTAAAATACTGCACTTGCGTGTCCAGTATACAAAGAGACTTAACATTTTCTCCCACAGTGGACAGGAACTGGAACTACACTTCTCAGAAGCCTTCCAAGACTTCAAACTGACATTTGCACCTTAAAGCAGCAACTGATTGATTACAATCTTTGCTGCAGATGGTGAAAATTGAGAGGAACAAAAAACCTGTGAAATGCTTCAGTGGACATTTAAAAATTCATGTAGCTTTCTTCTTTTCCATATTGCATTTTCTCTGTGTGAACATTCCTCTGTCCAAATTTGACCACTCTTTCAATAGAAGGGAAACTTCAGATTTTCCTATTTGAAGATGTTACAGAAAAGAGTGATTTCCTTGGCATATACACTAAAAATTTGGTGATCTCACCCAGCTATCTCTCATCTGCTCCAGCAGAACTATTATCATGCTACATCAGTGTCTTAATGATCTAAGAGCACAACCTGTTCCAGAAAACAAGGCAAACAGTTTTGACAGAAAAATTCATTTAGGATAATAAAAATGACTCTAGAATGAACAGTTTGAAGCTAACTTTGAAGAACTATGTAACTCTTTGAAAATGCCCAGGAACAAGAGAAAATCACTGGAGGAAATGTTGCTTAGGTGCTGTTTACTTCTCCATCTTTCATGAACTTGAGTTTCATATGCTTCAGGCACAATAGGTGGGGATATTATGTAATTAGGTTACAGGTGCTAGGATCACTGTTAATTTGAAGGCAGAGTAATTAGCAACGTGTTCAAAGCCACACAAGTCCATAAGCCTGGAGTTAGAGATGTAGCGCTACAAATAGTGAACTCTGTTATGCCCACCATAGAGAGTAATGCATCTTCAGGGCTGCACACAGAGTTTCAAATGAAGCCCTTTTGATGGGACAAAAAGGCTGTCAAATTTAACAACACAGAATCAGAATTTCAAAGTCAACGTTATCTGAGAATCTAATCCTGTAATGAAGCTGGGTGTTACATTTCTACCTTTCTGTTTTTTAAACCTTTTGCCTCGAGCTCTGGTCACAAAACCAAATGAGTTTGGTGCTCTGTCATAAAGAGTGGAAACTCAATTGAATGATAATTAATAATAATACATGAAAGAGCCAATTCTTCCTGTGTATCAAAACTTGCTAATAATGAAGATTTCAGTCATTTTAACTTGATCTCTGAAATATGTCTCGACTTGGACAAATCAAGGAAGTCCAGAAATACTTCAGCTAGCTCTAGTGCCAAAAGCATTCCAGCTACAGGAGCAAGGAGAGATTTTTGGCCTAACTGGATAAGTTAACTCCTTCAGAGCTTAGTGCAAGACTTTCTAAATCCCAAAACACCTTGTGGAACTCTACAATACCCTCGAAGGAAGGACACGAGTATGTGCCAAGAAGACATACCCCTAACTTCGCTTTGCTTTGGTGCTTGGGATACTTGGTTTGTGTCTCATTAGTAAATTTTCATTTGTCAATTACAATAAACAATTTTGTGAACTAAGTTACGGAGAGACTTAAACAACACTAATCATACTCTGATTACACGTGGAGATAGCAGTCTAGTTGTTTCTGTTAGGATTTTTGTACTTTTTTATGTTCTCATAAAGGTAACTTATGCTACCTTTCAAAAATGCCTTTGGAGATAGACAGTGTTTGTAGAGGTTGCTATTAAAAAAAAAGAACAAAAAAGAAGGTTACTGCCGGATAGTAGTCTTTAAAAACAATTCAGACATCTCACATCTCTGTTTCTTCTTAACTTTACTGAAGGTTTTTGTTGCCCATACATTTGCAATCTAGAAACTACTCTTTTTAGATTAACAAATGTAAGTCAATAAATCAGTGTCTTTTCTTATAGACCCAGATCAAAATCTAAGCTTTTCCAGCTGAGTGTGTTAGGTCGAAAGCATTATGTTTGTCTTAGTCAAGCACCTTCTTGCATAGCTAGCAACATCAACTTCGTTTCATCCACTTTTGTAACCAAAATGCACATCTCGCATCCACAGTGAACACCAGCATACAGCATCAAGTGTCCTTGTTGTTGTCCTAGATGTTGCAGACATCTGCATTCGTATTTCAGAAAGTAATGGTGCTTATGAAAACAGGTTTCTGTAGTGTCCTAAATCTAGCACCTGACATGTACGACACACAGACTCACAAGATGCTAGAAAATTAGGAAGAGAAAACCATGACTATAAAGGCAGAGACCGAAAGAAGATAAAACAATAATTAGTGTAATATGCAAGAAGAAACTCATTGTGGGATTCCTCTGTCAAAGCAAATGCTGAATTTAAAAGAGTCGATCTCTCGAAGTTCATTCAGCATTTACATCTTTACTATCCGTAAGTTTCTTGGATGGTTGCTTTATGCCATCTGACCATTACTGGAAAACATGGTCTGATGTGCACGCAAAAAAGCATTGAACAAAATCCAATGAAGTCTCATTTCAACATTTCAGAATTTTTTTTTTCTGGTACTGCAACAAGCTTGAGCTAACTTCAGTCTACTTGTGAAAAGACTCATTGTTCATCCAGACGGGTGCCCTCTGCCTCAGCACCTTATCACAAGGGGCTCTTCCAGATGGGGTCCTCACAGCTCTCTGCTTTCACAGTCCTTTCAGAAAACCTTCACTCTGCAGCTGACTAGTTTCTCCTCTGTGGGACATGCAGTGTTGCACTGCTGCAAAGAATCTTTTGCTCTGTCTCATACACTCCTTGGCTGAAAAGAAGCCAGTAAGGGGTTAACTGAAAATACCATGTCCTGCCTCCCCGGCTCAAAGATTGATTTGATCATTCTTCAGGGATTCCCTCTTGTATGAGTCACAGTTAAGACAGACTCCCTACGCAAGGAGGCCAGGATAATGCCATTCCTCCAGAGATTACAACAGCTGAGGGCTAGCCCTGAAGACGGAGAGCTTGGGACTCATGCTTGGAAAAACATTCAGCATACCACAATGCACTCAGCAGACTTAAAGAAATTATTCAGACAGAAGGAAAAAAGCCACAAAAGCCAAACACAACGTGTTCTCAAACTCTCTGCGTTAACCAATTAAGTATGCAGACTAGCATAAATTAGACAAGCTCACAGAGGCTGCCTCCCAGCTTGGGGACTCCGCCTGAGTAAAGACTGAAAACATGAACTCATGTACTACAGTGTTTAAATTTCAAATAAAGGATATTTCCCCTTTATGACTGCAATTATTCCTGTGATCTGTTACTTTGTAATAGCTGTATTTGGCTGTTACTCACTAGGAACGTGATTAACATTTTGAATTCAAAAACAAAAGCAGCAACAGTGGCAAAACTAATGAATGTCTCCAGCTAATCACGAAAGTTCATAATCAACTTTCTAAGAGAAACTATGCTGGTGTTCCTTCTCTTGACCTACTTTCATAGACGTGCAACAGCTGAGTGGAAAATGCTGGCTGCTGATTTTCAAAAGTAAAGCTCGGGAATGTTTTTTCACTTCATATTATATACAGTGACTGCTCGAAAAATGAGCTGGTACAATCTGTCACTAAGTCAATAATGCGCCAGGCTTGTTTGTTTTAAATGCATCAAGCTGTGTTACACAAAGTAGCACACAGTTCACCAGAGTCCATAGAAATTGCTCTGGATTTGCTTGCAAAATTCTTTTTTGTGAGCCATTCCTAGTGACACAAATCAGTCAGCTGAGAGATTAACGCAGGCGCCGTGTTCCAGAAGATGCTTTTAACTATAAAGGCTCAGCCCACAGTGTCCTTCTGCGTGGCAGTACTGCTCTGCAATCTCACCAAACCTCCATTTTAGTGATAGCACTAAAATGAAGCAGGCAGTTTCAAATCAGATCTTTTACTACTGACTTAATGATACTGGTGACTCTTCAACGGCAGCAGCTCAGTGACTGACTCCTGCAGCGTTTCCACCCACTTCACAAACAGGAGTCAGAGAGCAGGGGGATCTCTGGTGATGTCTTAGTGCAGAGGAAACACTCCTGCATGCGTCCATCCTACCAACCCATGCACTCAAGCAGCCTGCCCACTGGGTTTTCCAGAGTTGACCTCACCAGTGGACTCAGTGTACAACTAGACAGTCCTTCATTTCTCATGATTTTTTGAAAATGTTGCATATATAATTTTTTCTTGATCTACAAGCTGCTTTTATACGCTGCCTTTGTGCAGCCTCCAATTCCTTTTGCTTGGGGGAGATATCTGTCTGGCTAGACAGAGCAAGGCTGGCCTTGTTTTGTGCTTTTGTAATTTAAGTCACTGCAGTGAGCTGCTTTGTCCAAGTCCACACCGTGGTACCTGCGACTGAACGAGGAGTGTTCCCATTACAGCTCTTTGCTACAGGATAATTCAGAAAGCTTTCTGACTCAGTAAAGGATGAGGACAGAAAAGAATTAGGAAAGAAAGCACTGTTTAAAATGCTTTCATTCCTGTCCTGAGAAATATCCAGGACTTAACTCCTGAAATGTCACACTAACCTAATTCTATGTAGGGAATGAAGTTTAAATATAAAGTACACAGAACCACTCTTCTACCTCCTTCCTCTATACTCAGATTTTCCTTCCGCAATATTGCCCTTTTTTTTTTCTTTTCTTTTTCTTTTTTTTAACTTTCTGAAGAAGCCAAAAGGGCATCCTGCTCACTCCACAGCCTCCCTGGGAGCAGCGTGGCACCCGGGGCTGTAGGAAGGGCTCAGTATTGCTCTGTGTCAACCCGATGCCTAGTTTTGATGACTTAAAGCATGCTGGGAACCTTCAGGGAAGCCCCCACTTGTCTGCAGGGAGCCTGCAGGTGCTCTAGTTGGTGGGGGGGAAGGTCTCGTGTCTCCCCAGCCTTCTCCCCACAGGGGCTCCCCTGCCTACTGCTCTGCTGACACCAGCAGGGCTGGCGTGAGGAGCACCCAAGATACTTGAAAGTGCAGGGGGGGGTTCAGCCGGCAGCTGAGGAATCCACGGCTTGAGCCAGTGCCACGGAAACCCTTTCCAAAACAAGACTCGAAGCTATCCTTAACTATCTCATTTCAGAACCTGACTTTGACTCACAGCCCTGCTCCCGCTCCACTGTGCAAACGTTGCAAGGAATGCCACTGCAGGCCTCCAGTGTTCTTCCACTGCTGCACTGGTGCAGAAACAGCCTCACTGCTGCCTGCCTGTGTCTACACCTGCTGCAGCATGAGGCCTCAGTGCTGGGCACGGCACAGACCTCTCTCACAGCTTAACCCAGAAATGTGGAAAACATACTATGAGCAGAGGAAAATGTGATTATGGGGATGATGCTATCACCATTTGGCCAGGATTCCGTAAGAGGGGGAAGTAGGCAGACATGAGTCTCAATTGAAAAGACATACCTGGGGCTTTCTCCAAAAAGATGACTTTTGAGTCTTGCAGAAAGTTGTGGCCAGTCAGAATCATTTTTTTCCCTCCGGTAACAGGAAAGCTGTCAGTGCTTTGCTTCTCCACCAGAGGCAGTTCTTGGGCAGATCTCTGAGCTGGAGAGACGTATACGCAAAGGAAATAGAAAAAAAGCAAAAAAAAAAAGCAACCACGAACACACATAAATAAATAAATATTGCATCAGTAAGAGACATAACGCTTGCAATCCTTACTCTCGTAAGATAAGCTGTTTGATATAAAAACAAGGAGCAGTCAGAAGATTTGCAGGAAACATGGTTTCCAAGTGCCTTCGTCATAAATAATATCGTTATCGAATATAGCGGCACAGATTCAGAGCTCTTAAAAAAAACCACAAGCTGTAGTTTAAAACTCAGCTTGATCTGTACTATGCCAGAAAGAGTATTTTTTGGGAAATCTGTTTATTTAGAATAATTTCTGTGAGAGACAAAGGAATGCTTCATCTGTTACATGTATGCCACACATTTACAAGGCATACATGAGAACAAGAGTGTCCACATCCGAACTGCATTTCTGTCACTACAACCGTATTTCCAATTCTGCAAATCAACCTTAAGCAGTAGCTATGTGCCTCACAACTCAGCGAAAGTTCAGTTTAGAAAGCATATTTTCACCAGCACCTGACTGCCAAAGCACACGTGGATTCCTGCAAACAGAAACCATATTCTCGTGGCAAATATTTTATCATCCGAACTACGACATGGAGTGAGCATGGCTGAACTTCAAGGGATGATGTGACATTTTATCCAGATTACATGGTTACTCCTGGTGTCACATGCACTAAGAGATGCATGAAGTTTTTGGCACCAGCTTATTCCACATTCTGCACTGGAAATAACACTGGTGCTTTTTTTTCCCTCCTGTTTTCCATTCCTTTGAGGAGGCACGTACCACGCTTTTGCTCATTACACAGTACTCAAAATTGCAAGTCACAGATACAAATCCAAGTGGCTTCACATTTTCTGACCTCTTGAGCTTGGCACATTTGGATCAACTGTTCAGGATGTATTCAAACTGTGGCCTTATCCTGCTACATAGCAATCGAAAAAGTCTCATGAGCTACAGCAAGGAGCAGGATGAAACCATGACTCCTCTTTTATTTTTTCTTCTTCTTCTTCTTTTTTATTTTTTTTTCCCTTGATGTCTATTAACCTAGAGCTTTTTCAGAAAAGGAACAGGAAAAATTATTCATCTCACACATATCCTGGACAGGGGATACGGCTTTATGTACATCCACCTGTTACAGGTTTGGAGGCTCTGCTATTCTTCATAATTCCACTGGCATATTTTAATATAACTTCCTTCCTACCACCACCACCAGTTGGTCATTTATTTAAATGAATGACTACAGAGGAAGAAGGCTGTAACTGTTGATATATCGGCACTGTTCTTTCCTACAAAGCTTGCCTCTCTTCTAGACTCAGACTACCAGAATGGCAGTCTTAATGTCTGACACAGATGGCACTGCTTTTGCAAGAGGAATGCAGGGATGCTCTTTTCTGGAGATCTGCTATTAGCAATCCCTAGAAAAATACCATGCCAAGCAGCTTGAGCTAGTGTGTCAGCTATAGTGTACTGCCAGCCCTTCATCAAAATGTCCGGGTTTTGTTTGCTGATTTTTGCTTTATCGGGGGTAGAGAGAGAATACAATAGGTATTTTCCAAAACTCTTACAGTAGATGCCTGTGTGATAAGAAGTCACCAAGAAAGCAAGTCTTGTCAATTCCAGGCCTATTGTTAGCTTAGCAGTACTCTATTATTGTTTTAAGCTCATTCTTCCCTATAAGGCGGTAAAGGCACAAAGCTACAGTTTTTTTTTTTTTCTAAAGCAAAGATATCTGGTCATCAGTATAAACCACACATCTGCAAAACTGAGCAAGTTTCACTGATTAGACAGGTACAGCAAAACAAGTGTTCAGCACGTTAATGGACAACGGCTGCTGCTGAGTGACACAATAGTTAGCAAGAGAAAGTTATCTGTTGCTACTTACAGCACTCAATAGGGTTGGAGGCTACTTGCAAAGAGAGGGTCCTCCCGTTGGACTGTGGGATGTGAACTCGGAAGACCAGTCGCACACGTGTGTTCTTCCGCCCGATGTCTGTTTCTCCCTTCCGCAGCTCAATGTCAGAGTTTCTGAGCTTTAATATTCCAGCACAGTCAATGCTACCCAAAAGGAAGCACAGAGCAATTCAATTCATTTCAAGCAGACTTCAGAAGGACAGAAGAGTGCAGTTTCTTCCCTCTCTCCTGTACATCTTCTGTGTCAGACACAGCCCCACGACCAAGGTAAACACAGCAGACTTCATCCACAAGTTGCTCAGTTCAGGCTCTCAGCAGTAACCCATAGCAGCTGGAGTTGATCACACAAATCTAGGATGTTACTTCAATTGGCAGAGGGAGAAAATGTGAAAGATCCTCCCTCCCCAGTACATCATGTAAGGACGGAATTTACAGACTAGCTGAAGTGCAAAGAAGCAGACTAGTCCACGGGACAGGACATCACTGCACACAGTGTTACTACCTTAGAATGCAGGTGTACCAACAATTTCACATTTTATAGCTAATTTGGATAAAAACATCCAATGATTTTTATTCTACAGCAAAGTCCTGACAATGCTCACTACTGAGCACAGTTCTCACTGGGTCAGTGCTACTGACACTCTGCTTGTATTTGAGCGAATTTGTAAGAGTCATAATCTGAGCACTGAGCTGAAGCTTTGCATGAAAAAGATGAACTCAAGGTTACCCCTCTACATTAGAGAAAAACGTCCTCTTTTGTCAGAAAGAACTCCTGCTATTTCTGACCTCCCTCACTCCTATTTTTCAATTTTGGTTTTCTTGTGAATGAGTCAGAATTTCTGTCAAAGCAAATTCCAACAGAGAAAGTTCACAGAACAAAAGATAAATAAACATACACACTCAAAAACCCTCTGCAAAAATACCTCTTCTCTGGTTAAGACTACAAAGTCTGCACTGCAGTTTATTCTGGGTACTGGTCTCTGGCATGCATTTTATTATACTAAACACATATAGTTTTAATGTTATTTTGAATTAAAGAGTTTAAATCCTCCTCCAGACCTTTGAAGCTAAGTCCTGAAGCGAACTGCAAACAAGAACTATGGCAGCCTGGTTTTGACCTGTATTTTTTTGAAGTATAGATTTCAGAGTAACAAAAAGAGCTTTGCTGGTATGATCAAAGAAACTAATGAATGTATTAATGCTTCTTAATGAAGCATAATAGCAGAGGAAGCCATAAGAATTATGATATATTTGTACGCATGTCAAAATTCTATGCAATAATTCATATGATAGAGAGGCAACGATGTGCATCCCACTACTGTCTCTTTCATAGAACGGGTTGTAAAATGAAACAAAAAAAGTTAACAGTTGGGTCAGACTCTGTAAGGTACGGAGAAGCACATAAATTCAGGCATGTAAAGTCATAGATATTAAAATTTGCAATCAATAAGAGTAGTTAAATGAGCAAAGTTAAAGTATGCAGATGAGCTTCATTGTTTCATTGTATGAAAACCTAAATACACAAAGTACCTCTGAGAAAAGCCTTTGGTGCAAACTTCAATTCATTGTTAGCACTACATGAGGTTTTACAGTACTGACATATGAGGCTTATATAAGCCAAAGCATTGTTTGTGGTTTTTGGGAGAACTCTATTACAGTCTGGCACATACATCACAAAAATGCTCAGTTTGGTTCCAGAACTGTGTGACTACCTTTATTCTACAGGGAAAGATGATAGAAACAGTACTGATGTTCCCACGTGGCCAAAAATATTATTCAAGCTGGATAAAAGAAGGGTCGAAGAAGTATTTTCTGGGTACAAACTGGTCAAGTTTCAATAACCTCAATGGAATTTTGCCAATTTACAGTGATTGATGGAAAATTAGGCCACTAATTTTGCATGCTTGTCATGACTTAACACAATGAACCGACAGAGATCCTCAGACCTTGAGTGATGAACCTAATCCCAGCTGGCAATGCAGTTACCACATTCTAGTCTTTCTATTTACGCGATGCACTCCAGCACATGTTGCGCATGACACTGCAAACCAGCTTCTAAGAACTGCTACGTGCAGAAGGGCTTCAAGTGTCTGATACCATTTTTCGCTTCATTAAGCTACAGAAAACAGTGTATGAATAACAAGCAGTAAAATAGTGGCTTCTGAAAGCTCCCTGGGATTTCCCATGGTCTTTGTTGTGGTGGGGCATGCTTTCTTTCTGTCTGTTTATTTACCCGTCCTTTCAGTTTCCCTATAAATACACAAAACATGTTTGCATCCATGTATACATTAATGTATACATGCACATTAATACACCAGTAGATGTACATACAAATTACTCCCAAGGCAGGTGACTTGGGGTAGGGTTACCATCACTGAATGAGGACTGAAGAAGGGAGTGGACTAAATCATACTGAGCATCTTGTTTATGTCACATACACAGCTCAATATTGGATACCTTAAACACAATCCTATAATGAAATTTACCTGTGTGTGTTGGCCCTGTGGCCATTAAGACTCAGATTCCTGTTAATTCGGAAGTTCTTAGTTGTGGATGCTTGCTTTCCTGCATGGGAAACCTCATTCCAGTTTAGTAACTGCATTCTCTAAGTTTTAACATCCTTACTTCTCTCCTAAAAATCTTGTTGCTAAACAAATGCCATTGGAAAATGTGGATTTTTATTACATGAGAACTAAGAATGGCTTTGTTTGTCTTGAAAATGGCTGGGTTACTCGGAAATGTCCTCTAAGAGGTTCCATTGACATCCAAAGATAAATTTTAATAGGCCCTGTTCCTTGTGCTAGCATGTACAGGAGTAAGAGGTGTCATATTTAGAAACTAAATGCAGGAGCTGAGGTAGGAGATATTTAGAGCTTGGTAACCGAGACACTTATTTTAAATGGCAAATAAGCACATTGGCTGAAACTCTAGAATGAAAGCAATCAGTTGTCATAAATATTTGCAAAGTTCATTTTGTTGTTAAGCTGATGAGAGGCAATTTGTGCTAGAAAAGAAGTGAAAACTTACTACTATCGAGAGGAGTTAAAAAAAGGACAGAAAAAGGAAAATAGTACACAAGGAAAAAAAAAAACAAAACAAGACCATAAAACAGAAGAAATTAAGTGGGAAGACCAAAAGGAAACTGCTAAGCAGTCAGGCATAGTGTCTGGGTCTTACGTTGCTCTCATGTTGTTCTCTGGAAGAAGTGGGATTTCCAAGACTTTGGTGTTGGAAAGTATTGTTTCGTGGCTGGTGGTGGAAACAGTCTTCCCAGTGATTCGATGAACCTGGTAGAAAGCATGGGGTCGCAGCAGGCGGTCGTCTGCCGTCCCAATGAACAGCTGTAGTGTGAGGGGCTCACTTTCTAAGTAACCGTGTAGCTGGCAAGAGAACAGAAAACGCCCACTGAGCACCACGGACATAAACTGCTAGGAATCAATTAAAATTTTATAAGCAGGAGAGCCTAATTCAAGAAAAGAACTTGTGACAGGTGCTGTGTGTTAAGTTTCCCCCTTTCAATTTTTCCTGTAATGTAATATTGGTACAATAAAAAGGTGCACTCAGAAAATGTCTCATTATCCTGGAGAACCTGAGGCACTATAGATGAGGTGAACTTTTATGCACTCCTTCTACGTCCACAGAAATCTTTGCATAAATTCTGTTGCAGAGTTTGGCACAAAAAACAATACAGTCAATGTTCATCCACAGTACTGAGGGTAGCAATGCCAAGGGGGTCTGCGTGTGGAAAAGAGCATAGATGATGCACCTCTGAGCTTTCTGGGTTGCTCCATGTGTGGAGGATGTGCAGGACATTTCCTCTCGCTGATTTTTATGCCAATAAAAACTGGAACAGATTGGAGACAAATCACGTGTACATAACTTGCTGCTCATCATGAATGCATACGCTTCTTATAATTGCACCGAAATCTCATTGAAGCTACTGGGCCTGACTTGATACCCATCTGTGTTACAGTGACAACTCTAATGCCAGCAAGTTATTTCTCCTACATCTCAAAGCAGGAGTAGCGCCTACCCTCGATACTGTCACCCTGAAGAAGCCACCAGGGGTTTCTGCCGATGCAAAGGCCACAGCTCAGTCTGCCCAGGGAGAGCAGACAGCACAGGAGCGAGCTGCATGCATCCCACTCCTCTATCATCAGTAGGTCTCTGCTCCAAAGCATGGAGCTTCGTGGCTCTGCACACCGCTCAGTATCTATGGCAAGGCCAGACTAAACTCTGTGAAAAACAAGAATACAGCAGCTACTGCCAAGTAGAGTTTGTCTTTAAGCAGACACAAACGGAGCTCCGCAGGGAAATAACTGAACTGAGTACATCTGCTCCAATGCCTGGAAAAAACTGGCAGGTACAGGCAAGCCAGAGCTGCTGGCTCACACTGCCATACCATGCAAAGGGAGCCTGCTGCTGGTTGCAGGATGTGTCACAGGCAGGCAGAGAGCTTTTACAGTTTCCACTCCTCACACCTCCTGACTGACCTCAGTGTGCCTGCCACACTATCACTACAGCCAGTCAGCCATACCCTTTGCAGCAAGCCAGGGCACAGAGCTCACAGCGCAGTGGCACCTAGAAGCATGCTCAGGGACTGTGCCTACCACAGGTCCCAACCACTCCTGCATGAGCCCATCCCAGCCACACGGGCACTGGCAGTCCCACAGCCCCTTTGCTCTTCCATCTCTCACCACTCTACCATTTCTACCACCTGATGATAGGGAACAAGCTTTCAGAATACCTCTCTTGCACTGGAGAGCAGTGAAGCTCTGCACTGTGGAAGGGAGGGCACAGCAGCTGCAGCAGAGAGGAGCATGAACCAGGTGGGCTGTTACAGAAGGAACGCATTGCTGAGGAAACACTTGTTCCATTACAGGTGTAGTTTTCCCTGCTAATAATTCAGGTGAGATAGATGAGGCTTTCAGGAGTTGTATAGCATCACTGCACCATCACTAACTCAGACAGATCGAACTGATATCATTGACTACATCTTGGTGAGCAGGAACTCTTTTAATTTATGGTGTAGGAGAGTGCAAACAAAGCTACTTCCCCACAGCTTTTTATTTATTTTTCCACGGAGGATTTACTGGGTGGGCCTCTCCCATGATCCTAGATCAAGCAGGAGGATCTGCTGCCATTCCTTTAATGTGTGTAGCTCTTTGTGGAGGAGGCTGGAGGCTCTACTGCTTTCATTAACTCCTCCACACCTCTTCCCCATCTCCAACACAGGCACTGTCAGAAATTTAGAGAAAGGAAAGCAGATCTCAGCCTCAGCCCTCACAGAGGTGCCATGGATTGTGTCTTTCAGTTCAGCTGCCAGCCTCAAAGCCAGGAGCAGCAGGGGACAGGATGCTTCTCTGCTGGGTCGCAAGCAAACAGTGGCTGTGACTATCTAATTTTTTGAGTAACTGCAAGGAGTTGCATTTCCAAGATTTCAGTGGGACACCTTAACAAAAGGTGTTTTTCTCCAGCAGGAGTTTGAAACATACCTGCCATGAGGCTGAGCTTTGTCATACTGCAGCAGCCCTCAGCTCTCCTGCCTCTGACCCCACAGTCAGTCATCTCTGCAGCCACTGTGTACCAAAACAGTGCACTTCCCCTTCCAAAACAAGGTAGCTCTCAAACACCTGGCTCCTATGTCTGGCAGCAGAAAGATTCTCAATGCTGTGCTATGCTGCATAGATAGAATTTTCTGGTTTTAACTCCCAGACTGTAGAGGTGCAGCCTGAGCAGCTTGTATGCTCCCAGCACAGCCAGCGACCACGGGGAAGCCACTGTCTTACTCAGCACATCTCTGTCCCCACGTGCCTTGCGGCCATGGCTGTTTACTACTGCCACTGACTTGAGTAGGGCTAGCAGAGTGACCTGGATTCAGTCTGGACTGATCTCACACTGCGTCAACATTTCTAGAGCCTCAGCATTGAGAACATGGTGACGGAGGAGACATGGGGTACTGCTGAGTATTTTTGATCGTGAGCGTAACGCAGGTTCACAGAGGAAAAAAGTAATAAAGTGTGACACACGAACCGATTAAATTTCTACAGGAAGCTGCTGGAAGAAAAAACCACGTAGCTATGCATTACCAGCAGTGACTTCTCCAACTTGTTACGGAGGTGCTTTTTATGGAGTGTGTAAAATTAAAACAAACCCATATTGAATTACAAGGCTGCTTAAAAAGTAAAAATAGACAAGCAAGTAACTTAAACCTCAATTCGGCAAATGCAAAATCACACACTGAGATACCCACGTGTTTTACTTTATCAGGACAAACGGGTCAAAAAACGTTAGTCTTGCATTGGGTTCTGCCACTTCAGGCTTTACCTTTAAATCACAACTGCTGTATCTCATCACCTCCTTGTGAGTCTCAGCCAGAATTTTTCCCACAGTTTTTTACTAGGAATAAACCCAAAACACGAAGCCCTCACCTTTGTACACCTGCCCTCCCACAAGAAGAGTTTAAAAGCTGAAAAATAAATATGAAGATACCAGATGCACGTTTTGCATTGTTTTTTAAACAGTGTGATCTTCAGACTAGATTTATGATTGCATTTCTTTTTTTAAGGTCCTGTTGTACTGAGCTTTGCTAAGCCATCAGCTTTCTATGAATACATCGCATGTTGCTACTCATCCAGTCTCTGGGAGCTCTTCCCCATCTTGTAGTTCTGAATTTGAAGACAACCAGTGCTCAGCAAGAGAAGGGAAGCGTCAAAAACATCCAGGAAGATAAGCTCGCTAATACAGTTACTACACGGTTGATTTTGCAGCCGCCAACACAGGCAAAATCCTCTCTCAACTGTAAGTTTTATGTTCTACAGTAGGAGGCATCTGATCTCAAATATGTATTTCCTTTTGTGTTTTACTCATTGCATCGTATTTGTTGTTTTTTCACATTATGTGACAGTCTTATATCCCAACAGAAACAATAACAGACAACAGGGCAAGGATTAACATTTGAAGGGGCACATACTATGGATGACTAATTTTAGATCATTCTCCCAGTGTACAATTTCTGCAACAGGCAATATTGCACTTTGGAAGATTTTCTGGCATGCTGTAGATGTCTGGAAAACAGGCAAGATTTTGCATACTTTCAGCAGGTAGAGCAAGAACTGTACTCTGTGGCTCCCTCAAAATGTAGAAGCATGACAGTACTGTCACGTCATTCAGAAGAATGAGGAGGGGAGCAGTGGCAGTACATGAAGAGCTTTGTACCAAAAAGTACTTTGAGCTGTTACATTTGTCAACAGATAAAGGAAACAGCAAACAAGGTGAATGTGAAAGGGGAAGGGGTAAAGGGGAACTGAGTATTTCTATTAGTTAGGAAAGATTTCACACGTTCACATACACGCATATTTTCCATGCATGCTCTGGAATACTGTACTTGGTATAAAGATTCTGTTTCCTGGCATGCAACACGGGATGCGTGCGTCAGACACCCTATTTTTATCTTTTTCTCTGTGTAACACAGTCCCAAAGCTGAAGCTCTTCTCATAATACCTCAGCTGAGTACGGGTGACAGAGGCTGCTCTCAGCTGTAAGATTCATAGAAAAGGATGTGCCTTTCCTATCAAGCATGCTTTGCTTCGCAATACCTACATCCAAGTGGAAAGAACCATACATTCCCCTGATGTGAAAGTGTAAAGGGACTTCGCTTCAACTAAGGA
Source organism: Callipepla californica brunnescens (assembly GCA_023055505.1). NCBI lineage: Eukaryota > Metazoa > Chordata > Aves > Galliformes > Odontophoridae > Callipepla > Callipepla californica. The sequence goes on from JALIRH010000053.1 coordinate 2,190,639, forward strand.
TCAGATGTACAAAGTTTTTGAATGAGTAAAGGGGAGAATACAGCAGCCAAAGTAGAGATGCAGGAAAAACTTGAGTATGTAGATAAGACCACTGTGGTCAACGCTATTGGTTTTGAAGTGAAAGTAGGTCACATTCTCCTGTTTTGAATGACCACTGACTAACCTGCTCTTTTCCTTTTTGAGTAACAATGTAAAAAATATTTGAACTAGTCTCCAGAGGTATTTGCATATATATTGTCTGAAGCTGCTAAGATCAAAATCAGACTTAATTGTGGGCCTGTTTTACACTCCTCACATTCTATCAAAAGCAATGCAGTCACCAGTAATTAATATCCAGAACAGGACTGATCACGGTTAAGCTCTTCATCATCTTACATCATCTTACGCAAGAGTGAGAGAAGACTGCACCGCCTGGGTGATTGCTGCACCACAGCAAGCCTCCTCTGGAATTCCTAAACCTCTCTGTCATTGTTTTCACAACACCCTCTCTCACCAACACCTCTTGGCTCTCATTAGTAAATTGCTGCTCATCTTGATGAATGGTGCCAAAGCAAATCCCAGCCTTTCCCTTGGAGTGCACAATGTGGAATGGGCTTATTGTTCCAGCACGTCCAGGCAGTGTGGTGCTGAATGCCAGGAGGTGTTCCTCTGACAGCCAGCAACTCCAAGGAAAACAGAACCATTTCTCCCAAGCAGCAAACATCTGACTGCAAGGTAGCACCTGACTTAGACCTACATCGATCATAAGCTGAGGTTTATCGCAAACATGAGCATACCCAACCACAGGGTGTTCCTGTTGTATTCAAAGTGCCAGGTATGTATCTACAGAATTTGGCAATCAGAACTGAATAAACCTGAAAACAACAAGTAGAAGAAGCAGAAGTGTTTTTAACATAAACCGTAGAAAAAAAACCAGCAAAAACCTCTCCAACCTCACTGCAGCTACTGAATTTTGAGGATTTTTTTCAGATGTCGTGTCCCGTCCAATATCTCAAATGCTATTTCAAGAAACAATGGTTATTCTACAGACTGCAAGGAAAAGTTCTACTATTTAAGTTAGTACATTTATTTTAAGAAAGGCTGAAATATCCTGTGTGCTTCCGTCGAAGTACTTTGTGATTTTGGCGTGCTGAATTATCTGTTGAAATGCTCAGAAAACGACCTGTCATTACAATAAGCCCCTTCTGCCTGGAAAGGCCCCTGGAGGCTGCTGAAAGAATGGTCCCATTCCAGTGGGAGCTAGGGAAGCCATCATGGCCAGAAATACCAGCCAGGTGCACCATCTACACCCACTGACACTGTCGGGGAAAAAAGGGTGCTACACTATGGAATGAGTTTTCAGTGAGCTTACAATGAGTTCTGGAGAAAGACCTGGCATGCCAGTGCTCCTTTTTCGCAGGCACCTAAACCAGTACGTTCCCCAGCCTCTAACACTGCAAATATATTAAATGAGAGTTGCTGCTGATTCAGGGCTTAGCCTGTTCCGATGTTTTCAGGACATTAGTTTCCACTAATACCAACGTGGGGCACAACCAGGGACTTCAAATCCATCCTCCAAACTAGTCAGGAGCTTGTGCTTGATATTGTCCAGGCTATTAAGTGCTGCGTCCTTCATGATAATGATGTGCAAAAAATCCATATGTATCAACAATAAATTTGTAAATGTGTGTGTTCTGTTCTTTGTACATTTGATACTCATGTCTGTGCAAAAATCAAACCCATTTATACTTCTAAAAATAATAATATGCAAACTATCTAACTCTTCTTCAGCCACGCCACTGATGGCCATACTGCATGCACCTGGGAGTGCTTCACACATGTGTCTGTCTCACCAGTACTTCAGAACTGTTCAAGGAATAATCTGTGCTACAGTGTTAGTCTGAAGAGAATCATTAGCAAGACTAAGCACTCAGACTGGTGAAGAGGGTCTTCTTTTGTTCATTCCCTCATCAATGGTTTGGAATGTTAATTGCTGAGTGCTTTCAAAACAGGAAAAGGTGATAAAATGTATACCTATAAAACAGTGAAATCTCTGAAGTAATTGCTGCCTGTCTCTTTAAGCTAGAGCTTCAAGAACTCCACAAAATAGCTGCGCTGCAATCTTTCTCAATCAGTAGGTCTGTATTTTTTATGGTAACTGCCCATGATGAATGATAAAACAAATTGTCATGTTTTAAAAATGTACCTAACACACAACCTCAAAAACATAACATCAGAGAGTATTTAGTGTCACAATTTTTCAGAAACAAATTGAAGATCAAGCCGTCTAAACTATAAAGAAAGCACCTGAACATTTCAGGTATCAATTTTAGCTGTAAACACTAAGCATGCATAAAAATAGAGCCATTGCTCTGATTTTTACACAGAAGTATCTGGAGATGTATGCTGTTTATCATGGGTTGAAGCAGGCCGAAGGAAAAGCTGGTTTTCCAGGCAATGTCTGTCATGTGCAGCAAAGGCACTGAAACCAAGATCAGGAGACCTGGAGATCTATTCTCGTGTTCACTGCAGGGATCCAGCGTGACCTTCTCTCTGACAAGTCTCTTAGCTCCCTTGCCTCAGCTTCCCCTCGTCTGAATATGCCCAAGGACCTTTTGCTGAAGAACCATGAAGTCAGAAAACTACTGCTCTGCTAAAAAAAATAAAATAAAAATTGAAACACCGGTTCATGAACTGCTGTGGTCCCTGCCTCACAGTGGGCTCTTTTATCATCCCTGTTTCTTTCCAGCTTTAGCATCATGCTTTTCAGGTGAACATGTTTCATCCGCTGCTGCACTACTCAAGTGCCCTCTATTCAATTTAGGGCTCCAGGCCATAACGGTGCAGGCTGCTGCAGCCCAAAGCACACCTAGGACTGGAAGCAGCATAACACAAGAGGCAAACTCACCTGTTGACTAACATGACAGGCTCCCCTTCCTCTTGCCAGGAACCAGGCGAGCAAGAGAAGTTGCCAGTTTTTTGATTAGGTGCAAAATCCAGGTACAGACCACACGTCAGTGTGGATGCAAATCAGAGGTTCTAAACTTGGGCCACTCAGATGCTCTTGTACACTTTGTTCTCTAGTGAGAGTGCGAGCCAAAAAAGGGGAGCGCCTTATTCAAAACATTAGAGCAGAAAAACTTGAATAAAAAACAATAACCAGAAAAAAACACCCGGAAACAAAACAACTGAGCTGTTCTGTAAGAGCTGAGATTTCTCTCTGGCCACAATAGCTTCTCTGAATTTTACCTGACATGGCTGGCCAGAAAGAGTGTATAATTTATGCCCTGTGTGACATAACATCCATGCTACTCTCCGCAGTCCCTCAGACACTTCACATGAAAATATAACAGATATTCCTACAGTTTTTGTGCTGCTTTCCAAATTTATTTTTCCTTTCTGGAAATCCATTTTCCTTGGATTCGCTTAAACTCTGCTTTCAGATCCAAATGTAGTTAAGAGTTGGTCCACAAATAAAAATAAGATGGCTTACTCCTGCAAAGAGCTAAGCCTAGGCAGAGTGTGAGAGCTGGATGGAAGAAGGAGTGAACGAAAAGCAGCAGGAGTGTGTTTTATGTGGCACTTTCTAGTGCTGCCACTTGGACTTAAATTCAACAGTGCAGGAAAAGAGCAGCTGTTCACATCATGATGAGTAAAGATCTATATAAAACTTCCAGCTGCAAATACGCTGCGAGGACTTATTAATCTTAATGTAATAGAGATGCTGCATACTCAGTCACTGGCTCACAAGTCATTCCAGTCTTCATCCAGGGAAAAACAGCCTTCGTGGCTCCTGGCTCAGAGAAGATCCTGTGAGATCTCCTCTAAGCAGTTGCAAGATGCTGCTCCCTATTTCTAGGAAAGCTTTTCCTCAAATACGGCGTACATTGAAATCAACCCAGTTCACACTCCTCAAAAAATCATAATCATTACATTTATGAGGATGATGTCCATCAGAGAAACAGGCACCTGGATCACTGGGACATCATTATTCTTGCACCCAGCACATAGCAGGTGGCAAAGCAGAAGGCAATCTTCTTACATGAGACCAAGATGCCCTTCCCTAATCACAGCTGTTCCCATTCACACTTTCTGGTGATCAAAAGCAGCCAGCCACCTCCAAGCCATATCACAACCCATCTCCAAGAGGGCATCGCCCAACTGTGCAGCTGTGAGCTCTCAAAACCTCTGCACAGCTCTCTCAGGACAGGGCTAAGAGAGTTGTCCCCCATGGAGGAAGGGACACCAAACCCTGGTTGTCCACCTAAATCAAGCTTCTCTTCTCCTCAACAGCCTTGTGCTTCCCTGAAGTGCCTGTACGAATATTGGACTGTGTGTTTTGTTGCCATAAAAATCAGCATAAATACTTTTTTTTTATTATGTCCATTTTCTCACTGTGCGATCACTGATTTCCAACAACTCCTTTAAAAAGACAAAATAATTCTGATCTAAGACTTCATACTGTGTAATTAGCAAACAGAGTCAAAGACCATACCACAGAGAAGGAACTAAAAATGAAAACTCAGTGCCAGAAGCAGACAAAGAATGCCATGCACTAGCATGCTATACAGCTGCATGTCCCAAGTGGGGCATAGTATAATTAAGACAGTCCATGAGTTAAGCCCAGACTGCCTCCTCTGTTAGGGAAAGGAAGGAACCCAAAAGGAGGATGTGTGAAGATCTGAAATAAACATGCTTGCTTCTTCTGTGAGTAACACGAATACTGATGGCTTACCAATTTCACAGCAACTCTATCCTTTTTATTTATGTAGAAGTGAGTTAACGGGGGAAAGCATCTTTAACAAATTATATAAGCACAGAGTGAGGATGGCTTTGCTAACAAAGGAGCAGAGAGCTGTCACAGAGTTATGGAATTCTCTGCTAGATAGTTTTTGCTTCATCGCAGACACATGTGAGATTAGAGACAGAAAAATTCATAAAGAGTTTTCATATATTTGGAGTCTGCACTATGTTTTACCAATTTCTGCTTCATCCTTCTTAAAGAATAAAAATAAGCCTCTGTGCTATGTGGTAGAGTAACCCCTTCTTCACCGTGAAAGACACAGCACTTCCCAACCCTTTGACTCGAATTCTCTTCCAGAATTTACACCTGCATTACTTGAGAAATAAAACAGACTAATGCATCTCTCTTGTTCTTTGGAGACAGAAAAGTGCTGTTTGCAGGCATGTGCTCTTCAGCACAGGTTCTGCTTCCGTTTTTTCAACCCCCAAAAAGGTACCAACATGTTGTCATCACACACACATTCATAAAAATGCTATTTGTGGTTCCTGCCTTAGAGTAGAAATGGCAACATGTTCTGCACTTCTGGTTCTGCTCTCCTTCCACAAGCCCCTTTTGATGCGCTTGGTCCTAGAGCTCTAATTACTCTGCACCTTTATCTGAGAGCATGCCTTCCACAGAAAGCATCTTAATGGAGCAATAAAAATAGGTCAGGTATATTTTATATCTCAGCTTCAAGGTTTTGACCTCCAAAACAGTCTGGTTAAGACGTGGAAAAATCTGAGATAGGATTCCACACTGTGAGTTGTTTGAGAGCAATGGTGATACCATTAAAATTAAAACTTCCTGTGACATTTGTGCCTTCAATAGAAACACTGTAGTCTTTAAGTCTTTTAATTTTAACAGAAACAGAATTTCAAAATGGACACAGCCTACCAGATTGTCTATCATAACATCAGCAGCTCTGCCCAACAGACCACCAGGGTTAAAACAAACTGAAAGGCCTGTGATTTTTAACAGCAAGAAAATCAAATGGGTAAGAAAGAGTCTTCTCAAGACCTGTGGGCAGTTTACAAGCAATCATTCTAAACAGCCATGTCGACTAGAATTATTTGGCTGTAAATATTAATGACTGAACTTGCAAAAAAAGCTTTGCAGAAGAGATTATTTGCTGCCTTAAATGGATGACAGTTTTCTTCAGTTGATGTAGTAGGACGTTATTACACGAATGGGATTTGAAGAGGGCAATGAAAGTACCAACTTCACCTTCAAAGAGAGGCACAATGAGTACCAGTGATCAGAACCTGTACTTCTACATTCAAACCAGGACAGTATTCAGATCAATTTGTTGAAGTTAAACATGGGTCTGGTATGGGTTAAGTCTCAAGCCTGAGATAGGAACACTGAAGTCTCAAAAGCCATCAGTCCTCCCCATCATATTCAAACCTTACTTGGGTATCTCAGCTAAGAAGTAAATCTTGGTCCCAGCTAACTGGTAAGACTGTAAAGCCTGCTAGTCCTAGTGATACCTAATTGTATGTAACACATAGAGACAAAAATAAACAGGGGAAAGTTGGGTGATTCATGCCACCTAACTAACATCTACAGGCTGGACAACCACGAGGAGTAGTTACCGTGACTGCCTTCACAGCCAGCAAAACGAAATTTGCACTCTGAAGGCGTGACTTACCTGAACTACTTCAGATGTTCTCACCAGAATAAAATTAATAGCTCCCTAAACTCTATAATGACAAGCTTTGCCCTGATGACAGAGAAAGACTAAGGCAATTAGCTCACTTGCAGACATCAATGCTTAGCCAAATAAACACAAAATTGCCCTGCAACCGACTTGGGGCACAGTTCAAAGCATGAGTCTCCCACAGACTTCAGCAGTACTGGAAGAAAGATGCAGTGCACCTAACCTGAAGAGACATCCAGAAGACTTTCTGTGAGAACATTCCCACAGTGGCACAGTCTGCTACAGACATGATGTCTTGCACTTCACTGTCAAGCATTTTGGACACTTGCTCCTAACTCTTCCCAGCAGCGGTACAAGACCATCAACTTGGATCACACAATGGCTAAGGTTGGAAGGAACCTCTGTAAGAAATCTAGTCCAACTCCCTGCTCAAGCACAGACACCCAGAGCAGGTTGCCCAGGACCATGTCCAGACAGTCTCTGAACGTCACGAAGGAGGGAGACTCTGCAAGTGTTCCAGGATAGCAATTCAGTGTTCAGTCACCTGCATGTTAAGAAAGTGCTTCCTGGTGTTCGGGGGGCACCTCCTGTGTTCCTGTTTGTGCAGCTACCATTTGTCCTGTTACTGGGCAACACTCAGAATGGCCTGAATCGTTCATATGAATACTCACTGGACCCTCACTTCAAGTATTTGTCAACACTAATAAGACCCTTCATAGGCTTCACTTCTTCAGGTTGACATAGGTGAGATACTCCATTCAGCCCCTTCATCATTTTCATGGCCCTTTGCTGGACTCTTTCTTGTAGCTCCATGTTTCTCTTGTACTGTGGAATCCGGAACTGCATGCACTGCTCCATTGTGTAGCCTCATCAGGGCTGAGCAGGAGGGGAAGAATGACCTCCCTTGGCCTGTCAGGTAGGTCAATGATGACTTCAGCAAGAAGTCTACTGCTGCTTGCCCATGACTACTGCTGATGATTTTCTTCTTCTTGTGACCAGAAATGGTTTCCATGATTAGCTGCTCCATCACCTTCCCAGAGATTGGCCAATAGTTTCCTCTGTCGTTTTTATTGCTCTTCTAGGACTGATGTGCTTTCCTCCCATCTTAGCATAATTAAACCTGTTCCCATGACCAGTAAAGACATAGGAGCCATCCTACCATGTCTCCACGATCCCAACAAGACCGTCTCCCTGCAACTGTATGAACAACTCTAACTCATCGAGTTTATTCCCCATGCTATATGCATTGGTATACAGGCACTTTAGACAGGCATCACAGCTTGTTGAGCTCTTAGAAAGAGTTGTTATTACGCCTTGTGGGCACCTCCTTGATTACATGCAAGCTTTGGTAGTCCCTCCACGGTATATATGATGGGTGTCCCTTGAAAAGTGGTACTCTGCAATCCTCTGCACTCCCAGAGGGAGATATCAAAGCCAGCACCATCAGTGCTTCAGTTTCTCCACTCAGATTTCTGCAGGCCTCAGCAACAACACTTGGCTGGCACCAGGTGGTCACAATTACGAGCTTCACCCTCAGCCTCTCTCTCTGCTCTTTCCCCACGTGTGAGATGGGACTGACAAAACTGCCATCTCTCAGATGAGAAGTATTCATCTGTGGGGTAAATTCACCTATGTACAAAGACTGCAGTGGTCCCCACAGATCTTACATCTGGAGCACAGTGGAAATTCTGGAGCAGTTTCAAGCACATTTCATGTGTCTTGCTGTTGCTTTTATTTTAAAGTTGAACGGTGTGTTAAAATCATAGTAAAAAGGCAGACCCTAACAGTATTACTGCCAGCGCATGCTTTTATATTAAAATAAAACATTACACACCTTTCTTATACAAAAGGGCAAAGACCATTCGCTAATAATTGAAGAGATGGGAGGCTGAAGGTCAAATTTAATCATATTTTAGTTTATTGTACTCAAGATTGGAGAAACAGAATAATTCTTTTACTCATTAGATTAATTCCCTAAAAACATCTGCCCTTAGCCACGAGAATTCTAAGTTAATGCTGACCTGTGATTAGAACAAAGATATATGTAAAATCCATTTGTCTGAGAGCTTCAGGAACTTTATTTACACTAGCAAAACTGCAGAGACATAGCTTATAGTCAGCATCACTACTGTGCTGTTTTTCTGTTTGGAAATAACTGTCAAATGTGTACCCATTTCAGCTGCTGCTCCTGTGCCGGCAGTGGGGCTATGTAAGTTCATGTATTTCAAGGTTTTCCTCACAATCAAGAGGGATTAGGAAATGGGGCTCTGATGCGGTCAGGACATTTGCTTGACATTACTTGTGCACCTAGATGCTAGCACACGTGCCTGCAAGTTGTGACCTAAACAGTTTGTCCCTGTCAGCTCATATTTCCAGCTACGGATGGAGTTTGTGTAAAATTCTACTACTATGTGCCATTTTATATTCAGTAATAATCTGCTACCTATATTCAGTAACTATATTTGATTCTACAATCAGGAACATTTTATTTCTGTAGAATATGAAACGCAACACGCAAGGCCCACATAATGAAAACATCATCACAAGAGAGGAAGCTGAATACCAATGTTATAGCCATTTGGATTTTTTTTTTTGCAGAATCCATAAATGTAGAAAAAAATACGCCCATTCCAACTCATTTTATGATTTCCTGTGAATATTAGCAGATATTTACTTATTTTACGTAGGCTTCAAAGATCACAGGTGCTATCTAACTATCTAAATAGTGTTACACAAACAAACAAGATGGCATGGTGTTTTGTTCTTTTTCAATCAAATGAAATACTCTTCTGCGGCACAGGAGGTACAAGATACTGAAACACTGAGCTCTGAAAAGAGCGGCAGCATTTTGTTTGCCTTTCCCCCCCCTCCCACCCCAGTGAGTGCTATCACCCAGGACATATCCAAGGCGGAAAAACTAAGCTGACCCCTTCCAGTTACCCTTCTTCAGCACTTCACTTGAATTTTAGGCACGCTATTCCTCTTCAAGTGAATGAGAGTTTTACTGCTAAATCTAACTTGAATGCTCTGCCTGTTTTCTCTGGTCTTTTTCTTCTAGAAATGAAGGCACTTGGTACATGCACAGCAATGAAACTGTATTGAAAGCCACAGCAGGTGGAGAATAATACAACCCAGGGAAATTTTTGTTTTTGACTCTACTTCACTATCAAAGCTACGCACAAAGCACACTAAGGCACAGTAAATAAAGACATTTCACACAGACAAGCACGAAATCTTCCAAAACAAAGAAAATTAAATTATCTTTCAACTAAAGAACACACTGCAGTGAAACACTAAATGAGCAATTCTAATTAAAAACATGCTGCGAATCTCCTACTTTCCACCAAGAAAAAAAATCATGCTAGCGTTTGAGCATGTATAGCCACTCTCTAAAACCAGTCAAGCAGCTTTCAAGCCAAACAACGCAAGACACAGCATCTCAGAACTACAAAACATATTGAAACTATTTCCAGAGCAATCATAACAACAACACACTAGGCGAGGATCTCCAGGGAGGGGTGGCTCCCTGGAGCTGCCCACTGTGTTTGGCACAAGGCTAGCAGAAGCACCCGTGCAGAATCCTGTCCCTCACCCCATAGCCAGCACCCTCCCAGTGTATGCAGCCCTATGCACCAGCCCTTGCTTTGGCAATGGTCGGTCTCATCCAAAACACAGCTTGTAAACAAAGCCTTATGTACCCACATGCAGACACAGGAGAGTTGAAGAGCTGGTAGTCCTGGCCCGAGGCAAGCATGGGCAGCTGCTGCGCAAGCTCTTCCATGCAGCTCTGTTTGAGCCTCCTAATCCCTACATGCTGCGATCATCCCAGGCTCAGATCCTCTCATGGCAGAGCTAAATCAAGCCACAGCCTCAGATGAACACACTGAGATGGAAACAAAAACTTCAGGCTAGCCCTCTGCCTCTAAGTAGGGTTAGAGTTTCATGTACAGCTCAGTTCTGAGCAGCTCTCCAGAAATGAAATGCAAACCCTCTTCCAACCCACTTTCTTCCATTTATTAACTTATTTGCAGTGCCACAATATGCTGTGGGCTTCCTAGCCACTAGCCACTGTCCTTTCGTGGGCAGCCAGCCAATGGGATAGAAATTAATGGCTTGTTACATACAGCAAAGATGGACAACCTTTGCAGAATGTGTATGATAGGCTGATACTGCTACTGTGATGGAGGCACAGGAACAGGAACCGGCTAAATATAGCAGACTTCAGCGACCAATATAAACTACAGACTTAAATGACACGGAGAAAAGTGCGTCCCTCTCATAGACAGAGGAAAGTATGGGAAGATTTTGCTAAGCAATGAGAATTTTGGTGAGAGTATTCCTGAATTTCTATCAAGACTTCCAGTTAAAGCTTTAGAGACACAGAGTCTTCATGCACAAATTAGATGTTTACAGACAGGTGTGACAGAACAAGATGAAATCATTCGAGAGAACCTCAAAATCAAAAGGACTGAGGAAAAGGAAGATCCAGGTAACAGCTTTCACCTGAAAACCACCAGAAGGAAAACAGGCATATGTGAGATGAGCCCTGAAATGGATATCCAAAGTGCGCCAGACTTTTAGGAAGCAAAATCTAATGGACATCCTGAAAATCATCAAAGAGGCCTGCAAGGGCAGAGCACAGATTCTTCAGCCTGCTCCATTTTTTCACGACATTTTCAGGCAGTTGGCAGTCTCACATGCTCACGTGTGATACTCACACTCGTGCAGCTCTGGTGCAAGGCAGTGTAAGTGTCTTAATCCACATTTTGCAGCTGAGTAATGTGGGTGACAAGAAACAATGATAACTTTACAAATGTGTACTTGTTTGGCAGAAAACTCAAGCTCATGTTAAACATTTAATCCCACTTTATTAAAATTTAAGGACGCACTCGTGCTCTGCTGCACTGGAACAGCAAGATCACCTTGCTCATTCTTGCTTGCATTTTTTCTTTCTAACCAGAACTGTATTTTTGCACAAGTGTGATTTCAAGAGGCAACGGTGGATGGCTCTCTCTAGTAAGATGGATTTTTGTCATTACCATCAGTGAGAATAGCGTTTGGTGGCAACACTATATTATCAACGTAACAAAGATTTAAACTTCTTGAAGGGGATTTGGCTGTAGGTAACTGAAATATTGAGGAACTTCCAAAAATGTAGCACGGCCATGCCTGCAAGCCTTGTTTACTTTTAATGTGGCTCCAATTGAAACCTGTGCAGTAGACTTAATCCTTAATGTACATTATGTCTGCATACAAACCACAAGCAGGAGTTTCTCTGTTTTATTGGGTACTGAAACATTAAAAACAGGTGTTTAAAAACCGTATTACAAATCTGTCTGCAACCTGTATTATTTTTACTATGTGCAAGTAAATTGATCACTAGTGTATTTCAATTGTTTTAGTGAAAATATACAACTGCTGAATTATATCTTAAACATGTGGAGAGAGAGAAAGTTTATTTGATTTTGCTCTGCTGACAGCATGCAGCATACTTCACTTATATATATTTACATAGCATATGCTGTAATGGATCATCTCTCTTTCACGGCGTGTATCAAAGAACACCTCTTAAGCTATTCTTCACGGGGAAAGAAGAGATAAACCCCCGCTCATAATGAAAGCTGCAACTGAGTAATTTGATATTTTCCAACGATTCAGTCTGTCAGTTGGAACAATGACTGATTAAAATGGAAAATCTACACTATTACCACATATACTGACATTCCAGGTTATTAGGTATAGTACAGATGTGATTTCACTCTTCTTACACACAAAAATTAGAAAGTATAAACCAGAAATTATTCCAGTGGAGTTACGCTGATGTGAAAGTGACCTAAAAAATGAGCTGGACCCACTATTTCTTCATACAGAATGCACTCAGTATCATTTTTGTGGTGTTCTATGTAATTTGGTGTACTAAGAAGGAAAATAAATTGTTTGCCCTGAGACATTACTTTTAGGAATAAAGGACAGATGTCTAGTTGCTGAGGCAGACTTGTAAAAAATTAATCACTTGCCTCATACAGGTTAGCAGTATTTGGCAGGTAGGTTAGCACAGCTCATAATGAAGCATCTGGCTTTTGGTAAAGTTGCATTTTAACTGTGTTTCATTTCAGCTTTTGGGCCCATATAAACATGCAATAATCTGACAGGTCTGGAGCAGATTTGCTGATGGATAGCATTGGTGCAGATCTTCTAAATTACAACCAAAACTGCAGATGACTGAATTAAGCAGCAACTGTGCCTCAATCCCAGATCACTGCCTAAGTGACTCCCTGCAAAATCATTTTAAACCCAGTCCTCAATCTCTTATCCATTCAAATTATTTTCCCGTGCTTTCCCTTTTCATAAAGGAATCTGAGAACAGGTTTTGAGATTCCAAAAAAAAAAAAAATAAAATCATCAGTTTGTATTTCCAACATCCTTTTCAGTTGATTACCCCACCTGCAAATTTTCAAATGCAATGCACAGAGTTACGATCAGATAGTCGACTCAAAAATCTGGTCTCATCTCTTTACCAGACTTTCCTAATCCCGGTCTCACCAGAGAAGAATATCCTATTTTTAATGTTTCGAGCAAAACGTTAGAAACTACTTGTTTTTTTTTTTTTTTTAGTTATGTATTAACGATATTGTATATTCTATAAGGGCTGCTACAAAGGAAATGCTTCCTGGTCTGTTTTTTTTTTTGCCCATCAGTGGCAGATGTTGGTGCTACGGCAATAGAAGAGTAGGTGAACCTTCCCACCAACATTCTGTTACATGTTGTTGTCGTGTTAGAGATGGCAGCAGAGGGGCACTCTGACAACACGGGGAGCAACTTATGTATTCACAGCCCAATACATTTTCTCTTCAGTCAGTGTGGCCGAGGCAAGCCAAAAAGTTGGACACCCATGTATTAGAGAATGAATTAAACTACTGCTAATTTTGTTTTTACCTTATAACCATTTTTTAAGACTTCAAATGCCTTATCAGCAGTAATACAGATGCCCAGCTGCTGTAGTAACACAAATGCCCAGTTTGTAGAGGTATTTTCCAGATGCACTGCTGTGAGGAAACTGCCTATGCCAGTCACTGATTATATCACTTTCTTTTGCTTCTGTCTTCATTGACAACTACCCTCTGGAAGAAGTCCCACACGTACAAAAACACTTTCATGTTATTTTGTCATGTAGAGAACAGAGAGGGGACAAATTTCTTATTTTTTGTTACCCTTAGATTTGACCACCTGTGATAATGGTGAGCAGCAACTTCTAGAAAGAAAATTCAGACAGAGCACGAGACACAGCATTCACAACTTCTAGCAAGGGCTATGCAATATTAAACATGTGAAAATGAGGGATGCAAAGGAAGGACAAGAAAACTATAGTCAAGGTTGAGTCCCGATTCTTCCCTGGTAAGCAGCAGTACACTTTTTTGAATAACGCTTCCAAAATGATGATAAATCACCCTTTCAGACAGCATTCAGAAAAGTAACTTATATATTGCAAGCAATTCACTGATGCAACATGACAGATGAGGACAATGTGAATGAGGCAATAGAAAATAAAGACTACTACTTTTACACTTAAATTTTCTAGGCCTTACTAAGACTTGCATCACACTGTTCCCAGACTTTTGGAGTATGTGAGCTGTTCAGCACCAAAACCATCAGACAAGGGGAACAGAAGAGATGGCTCTTTGAGATAAAGTTGACTGCTCTGCTTCTTTGCTAGGTCCAACCAGGATGGAAAATACTCATTCATCCACGTAAAAGAGGTACCACGAAACCAGTAACAACACGGTTTGCATCTCATCAGTAACTACCACAGGACAGTTAGAAGATGCCTTTGATTTATCCTGAGTTGGAAGGGACACACAAGGATAATCGAGTCCAACTCCTGGCTCCACACAAAATTCAAATTGGGGCCACGGCCACTGCACTGCCCCGGGGAGCACATTCCAGGGCCCAACCACTCTCTCAGCTCAGAACTTTTTCTGGATATCCAACCTGAACCTCCTCTGTCACAGCTCCATGCCATTCCCTTGGATTCTGTTGCTGTGTTTAGCTCTGTGCCAACAGGGGCAGCAGCAATCTATGTGTTAAGCAAGAAACAGAGAGGAGACTGCATGAAAAAAGGAGACTCAAAGGCACTTAGTTGCAAACACACTTGGTCTACAGTAAGATGCAGAGGTCACTCCAAGCACACAGCTGACCTTCGAACACCACCATTAATCTGTGTTTCTGGGTCTGAACTGTGAGTCTGAACTGAAGGTAAACCTAACAAGCTGTTCTAAATCCTTCAGGCTGAAAAAACAAATTAAATACCTTTTCATCCTAACAGTCAGGGTATGTCCTACAGAATCAGACAGGCTGAGCATGGGCGAGGCACCATTTTAAAAGGAGTTTATCACCCAAGTGGTGGCTGGTGGAAATTTTGTTTATTCACTTGGTAATGTCTGTTGCTCTAAATAGCAGAGGCCTGTCCCCAAGACCATTCATAAATCAGAGCTGAAGTTGCATTTTCAGGGTCATTAAATTCTCACTGGCTGACAGCAACACTCTTCCCAGAGTGGCTCCCTTCTGGACTCAGCCCTGCCCAGACAGGCCATAAGCTACCTGTATGGAAGTGCCCCATGGGACCAAGTTTTATATAAAATACCAAAAAAGAGAAACTTCCCTCTTCTCAAAATATGATAGAAAAGCGGCAATAAAAACAACAACAACAAAAACTTTCTGTGGGCTTTCTTCCATTTGTTGGATTTATAGAAGCAATAACAGCCTTAAAACATCTGCCAAATCATTCTACTTTTCAGTTTTGATTATCTGCCTGCTAGTTTGAGGTTAGTGTTAACTATACAGATGCAAGAAGTGAGAAAGCCATTCTGCTTAGATTTATTCTTATGAAGAATAAGGCTGTCTAAAGTAAGGTGATAAAGCATAGGCTCCCTGTTTGATTTGTTGTATGGCTGCATGGCTTTGCGCTATTAATTGCAACCTGGCTAACAGGTGCTTGCTAGTGTCTTTATATTCTCACATAAGAAAGGATTATATTTCCACCTGGATAAAAGGATGATGCTGACTTCCACGAAGAAGTTAAAAACAGCACAGAGTAGAAGTCCCCTGTGGTACCACAAACTAAATCTTCTTTTACTAACAGGAATATAGCCTTTTCCCTGCTCTGACCAATGAACAGTAGTAAGGGGAAAATGGTTAAGATGACTTTTTCTATATCCACTCCTCTTGGTCAGGCTGCCAGGAGCTGAACCCACCACGGCTTGTTCTACATCCAGCTCCCTTGATTCACCCAGTAATGCTGGTGACTGTGCCTCTTAAAAGTGTTTTGGATCCCCTAGCAAGAAAGCACTTACACACAAACTCCAGGTATATGAGAAATCCCATACTATGCATTTAAAAACGAAGCACAAGCTCACCCTTGCTGCACAGCATCACAGTACGGCTGGGAAGGACTTGCCCTATACTGCCTGAAAGAGCCTTTATCCTTTCATCTCCTTCCTGTCATCAGCTGTGAACACCCCTTTCCAGTCCTTTCCTTTAGCTGTTAATTTCTCTCTTCCTCCCATACCGTTTGTGTAACTGCACAGCCCTATTACCTCACCCTGTCAACTATTTGTGAAGCTGTATGAGTGAAGCAGTGCTACATGAGGCTGTGAGGTTCAAACATAATACCCCAATTTGAATGCGTTTGCAGCTCACTGGACTGACTGCAGCCCTCTGATGTTACAATTGTTTGATATTCTCTATGCAGTTCACACAAGATATACCTAGCTCTTGGGACTTAAAGCTGAAAGGACTCAGACGGGTATCCGTGGTGGCTAGGCTGGACTTCTGCAAGGTCTTTGATAAGGTTCAGCATCATATTCATACCTTCAAATTGCAGGCACATGAATCTGAAAGGTGAACTACTTGGTGGATAAAGAATTGGACGTGTTCAAGGCCAGGTTGAATGGGGGGGAAACTTATCCAGTGGGTGGCAATCCTGCCTATGTCAGTGGGTTGGAGCTAGATAATCTTTAAGATCCCTTCCAGTCAAAGCTATTCTGTGATACTGTGATTCTATGTTTTGAGATCTCCTGCAGAACAGACACAACCCTATTTTTTTGTGTAGGTCTCCTTGCACAGACATTTTGACAATGTAAATCAGCAGATGAATGTTTTACTTCACTTTTTTATTTATTTATTTAAACCTACAAAATGAGAGAATTCAGGCTCTTCATCTATTCACAGGCTCAGATCAAATTCTACACTGGAGCATACAAACCACAGGCAGCCTGTAACCCACTACAATGCATGCGATATAGCGAAAAGCATAGCAGCATTCACTGTATCTTCAGTATTAACACATTTTTTCCAATAAGAATACAAATCCAGGCCAATGCTAGGTATCTAGATAACAAAAAAAAAAAAAAACAACAACAACCAAAAAACACCCCTACAAATCATTTCTCCCCCTTTCCTAACTGATTTATCTATCTGGATTGGAATAGGAAAAAATTCCTGGCATATTTTATGTCCAAAAAAAAAAAAAATCATCGTCATAATCATGACTTTTGAATGTGCTTATTTGACCGTTCTGTGAATTTTTTTCTTTCACCTTTTAGTCCAGGCTCCTATGGGAGTAAGTCATATGCTTTAATTAAACATTCTTGAGCATTTGGACTTTATCTCACAGATATACCGCACCCTGCTTGTAAAAATTCCATCTCAAACAGCCAAAGTACTTGACTTATCCCAAAGAGGAGTTATTAATTAGAGTAACTACAGACCAGCTATTTCTAATCTGGTGCCATCACTCCTCAGGGATCCCAAACTTTAATGTGCAGATTTCTTCCCTATAGCTGAAACAGAGTCATACCTGGCTGGAACGTAACCCCCACCTTGTGCAACTGTTCACAGCCACATTTAAAACAAAGACTGGAATACAGGTTCAAATGGAACAATATTGAAGATGTTTTAAGAAATTTCAAAAGATATTCAGGCTAGCAGGCTTGATTCCAGTCCCAGAGTGGTCAGATCCCCAGGCACCCATGTGATGCTTGCAGCCCTCTGGGCCACTGGCTAGACTCTGTCTTAGAGGGGGACGGTACCCCAGTCTGAAATCACCAGAGGCAATTACAAGCAGCAAAATAATTCCACAAGCCAGCAGATGAAAGCTAGTGCCAGCCATGAGCTCACCAGCATTGCTCCCCAGCACCCCTTGTCAGCCAATACTCTGCAGCATTTTTAGCTCCCTAGGTGCGTTGGCTCACCTCACTCTCAAAATGTTTAACAGTCGAGAACAGTGATAGCTCAGGGCTGCTGTGGCAGCCAAATATCCACACAGGCATGGGGAAAACGTGTGAGAGGGGAATATCACGCTACAGGACTCAGCAAAAGCACTCATGGGCAACTTCACACTCCTAAGCACAGGAGGGAGGGTGCAGCCATCCCGCAAAAAAAAAAACATCCAAAGGAAATACTGCTGGAATGAAACTGATTGAGAGATGGCCCACGGGAGTCTCCAGTAAGCAAGCCCTAGGCAGCTGATGGAGTGACGGCAAAAGCAAGCATCACTTCCCAGCAGCAGGTCGGGGCAGGACTGTGCCGCTTCGGGCAGCCCACAGAGCCTGCCAAGCTTGCTGCTACAGTGGGTCAGCAGCAGTCCTCACCTCGGTGAGCTTGGAAGCTTGGGCTCCTTTTTATGTGACTGAATGTAGTAAAACCCCAGGCTCAAACGCTTGCAGCACCTGGAAATATGTTGACTCAGAGCTGCATTTTACAGCTTCAGTCAGTTGAAAAACCATCAGAAGTTACTCTCTAGTAACTCTTCCTTTCTTTAGTTGTTAGTATTTTCTCTTTGACAGTCATTCATCCATTTCTGGACAAAATCAGAAGCTGTTAATTATTTCCTCAAACAGACAGGACGGCAGTGTCTGTACGGAGGAGCTTTCCCTGGCCCTCTTTTTACAGAAAAAAAATGTTCAGGTTGTAGTAAAAGTACAGAAAAATACATCAATCTTTACCAAACCGGCAGAGTCAATTGACACGGCTTGGACTGGCTGCTTCCTCCCTTTTCCCTTACTGCCCATCCACAGCTTCCTCCCTCCTCCTCTCTTCTGACACTGTGTTTGAAAGCCGCACGCACACTCCCTACAGGCCAGGACAGAGGATGATGGGGGAAATGTCTGGATGCACTTAGTCCAATTAACTGTTGGCATCACATTCAGTCTTTCCAAAGAGCACGTAGGAAACTGTAAATGTCAGACAGGACACTGTGAATCGACGCGTCCCCATTCACATTTCCTTGCATCGAGCCACAAACAGAGTAGGTATTAATTGTCATCAAGTGCACTGTCACAAACCCCTCTTTAATATAATTCGCAAGTGTTCTGCTAAAACCTTTAGTCTTTCAGCAGATCACTTCCATAATCCCATGTTACTGATGAGTTTTGGCAGAGACGAAGAGCAAACTGTGTTTGCTGCTGACAACTCTGCCACACTTTCCGTTTTTAGCTGCCGCACTAGTACACAAAATCTGTAATGGCACTCCCTGCTGAATGTCATCTCAAACTGGCAGCATTCCTCCGAGCTGTGTGCTCGCTGAGAGAGCTTTAATGCAAACAAACAGACACACACGGGCCCTGCAGATCACCCTCTGCCACTCGGCCTCTCCTAACACCGCTTCTCTGACAGGAAGATTTGTGGCATAAAGCCAGGCTGAACACAGAGCCAGCTTGTGCCTTGCTCCCACAGATGGTGCCATGACATCCATGGGGCATGCTGCGCCAGGATAGTGGAAATACCTGGGGTCCCCTGCACAGAGAGCCACAGCCCAGGCACAGAGCACTGTCAACTTAACTTCGGGGTGAGAAAGGGGCCACAGAGGAGGGACAAGTATAGCTAGCTCTCTCCCACTTCTTTATTCTTTTTCTAAACAACTAAATCTCATTCTTCCTGCTCCTGAGAAAACTCCCTTAAAAATGAATGAGACTAGTCATGTAACTGAATTAAGGGTCAGCTTACAGTGTTATTAAATTAAATGCTTTTATATACAGTAACTGCAGAGCTTCATAGAATTCATGAAACTGGATTCAGGCTTCCCTCAGATATTTTCCAAAGTGGCTAGAAGGGTTTAAACAGTACAAACTCGCAAAGCCATGCTTTGCACACTACAACATCTAAACCAGTGACATACTTCCACATTACTGCTATGGCTTTGCCCTCCAACATGTGTTCACAGCTCTGATTAGATACAACCGCAAATTAAGGACTAAATGTACTGAGACACCTCCCCAGCTGATTCCAGTACAAAGTGCGTGGCCGGAATCTGACTGCACAGACAGGTCACAGCATTCCAGCTATGCATCCCCAAGTTGTGTATCGATGCAGGAAAGCATTTGTGCTGTATTCACATTGCTAGGACTGCTGACCGAACGCTCAGGAGAAGGAAACAAAGAAAGCAAACGGATGCTAGAGCTTTATCTCTAACAAAGGCTTGCTCCATCAAGATTAAAGTACATAAAATACACTCTACAGGCATGCTCACATATAGGAATCTTTGAGGACATGAAAAATCTCCTATCATACTTTCCAGGTTTGGAGATACATGATGCTCATCACGTACTGCCAAGACAAACAACCTGTGCTTCCACTGCATGTTTTGGTACCTGTACAATAGGGTGGCCCCCAGCGGATGCCTTCACAGCCCCTCGACTGCCTTCTGTCTCATAATGAGCTCGGTGGTGGGATTTCGGCTGCACTTCAATACGCAGTTCATAAGGTCCTGAGTGAGATGGCAGCTGCCAGTCAAGGGCAGGCAGCGACGGGCTATAACAGAAAGGAAAAAGTATTAAAAATTAACATCAAGTACAGTACAACATACCACAAGCATCCAGCACTATTACTTTGGAGACCATGTTTCACATTTCATCCTTTACCATCTTACATTCAAAATTTCACCAAAATGGATAATGCCATGACAAAAGTGATTCAAGAGGTAATGGTTATTTTATGAAGATTTATGGGTTGAGCCTATTTGATAGTTCAGATGCTATCTAATGGAAAAACATTAAGAGGCGGCTTACAAGCATCTTCATATATTGATTCTCAAATCGAAAGGACAAAGGTAGGCAGAAGGATGGAGATGAATTCAGGGGAGAGTATTTCATCTGTGAAAGACAACGTCAAACCATCTCTGGAGAAGTTACATATTTAATTAAAACAATGGATTTAAACAAATCTGCATAGTTATAGGCATAAATAGGCATAAATAACAAGAAGCCCGTTTCCCAGCTCTCTTGGAAACAACAGAACAGGGTCTCAAAGCAAAGCCAGTCTCTCACACACCACAAGGAAGCGAGACCCGGAGTCAAAATGTGGTTACAAATCCTACCAATGATGACGCACGAGCCAGAAGAAAATCCAGCTCACTCTTCCGGCTCTGTATTGACTCAGCAATTAGTAAAATATTAAGGACTCATTACTGTCACAAAAGCAAGCAGAACTGACAGAACGCAATAGTGAGGGAGTGTCATTCTTAGAAACCCACATCCAGAGTAAAACCACACTTGAAAACATTGGCAGGAGAGCTCAGCTGCAAGAAATGCCACACATGCTCTGGGGAAAATTAAAAAAAAAGAACAAAGTTGAAAAAGTACACAAATGTATTGATTGTAAAATCAAAGCAAAAAGCTTGATGATCTGGAGCCCGGGCAGAGGCTGACTGGCTGGGAGGCAACAGCTCCCTGCCCTGCCCTCACAGCCCTGCTACCAATGTGGTACAAGCAGCATGGTGATGACCATGGGAAGCTGGCTGGAAGGGAGGGAGAGGATGCAGCACAGCTTCTGTGCTGGGTGTATTTATTACATGCGTGCATCAGTTTTTGTTTGTTGGGTTTTTTTCATTTTTAATGTTTATCCAGTGCTTATCACCAGCATATTTCACTTGTATCTGCTAGAGTATGAGTGCGTGTGCACTCACGGGACCTTAGGTGATGCCAAGATTTTCAACATTATCTTTCTTCACTACCTATAAATTTGCCTATTTCAGTAACTTGAATGCCTATGGACAAGCACTGCACGCATTACAGAAATGCCCAACCTCTGTAACAAATTTTCTGTAAATGGTGGCTGCTTTACAATCAGTCAGTCTGGATGTTATCTCACAGCTAACACTTTTCCACGTACACCATCTGTGCCGCTGCAGCCAGTCACGATGCTCTGGCTGGGGAGAGAAAGCTGGAGCCTCTGAGGATCAACTAGAGGTACTACATCCCAGACCTACATGCACCCCAAGCCTCCTGATGCTCTGCCCTTCAGCCTTGCCCCAGCACACAGGGCCCACCTAGGGGACAAGGAGATGGGTGTTTTGACACAAGTCCATGCTCCTGCCCATTGAGGCACTGCTCAAGGCACTAAGAATGAACAATTCAACCAGGCAAGCTTTGAGGTAGGCAACAAATGGTGTCCAGGAGAGGCACTAGCACTTTTTGCATGCTCTTCTGCTTCTGAGCAAGAGAGCTCAGAGCCACCTAAAAATTATAAGCAATTGGCCCTTGTCTAGTGCTCTAGGTACACATTCTTTAGACTGAAAATCTCTAAGGACAAATCTGGACAAGCCATAGTTGAGTAACGGTGAGTGACAAGGCACGAGCCAAACAGCTGTCTCTCTCCTGGTGATGATCACCATACATTTTAGAACAGATGTTTCTGATTTTAAGTAAATTCTCATTTGATGGAGCTTTTCTTTTTTCTTCTTCTTCTTCTTTTTTTTTTTTTTTTCCTGAGGGGACAACATCTATCTGTTTAAAAAAACATTAACATAACATTAAAAAGGACCACTCTAAACAGCAGCGTGTAGCCCACAAGAGAAGACTTATTTTTTAAGATTTAAGGAACTAAGAATAGTTCCATGACTAATTAAACCTCTTAAAATAACCAACACAATACACTTCCAAATTAGTATCTGAAAATGCCAATACAATTAGTTTGTAAATTTCATGTTTTCAAACGAAGCATGAAAATACAGTTTGCTGCTAGGCTGAAAACTATCATCAAAATTTAAAACGACCACCTGACGAGTTACAAATTGACAATTAATGACAGTTTTCCTGATAAAGGAAGCAGAGTGATGCATTTGACAGTGCCATTGGCTGGGGTTGTCAAAGCTATTTCCTATGTTAGGTTATCTTCACCACACACTTAATTTCCTGCAGCTAAATGTGGTTAAAGAAAAAAAAAAAAATCACCTAGCAAATTGTGTAGTGGTAAACTGAAATCTAGTTGCTGCAAATAGACTTTATCAATTTGAAAACTACTTAAACTTGCAAGAATCACATGGAGGGGAGTTGAGCCACTCAACTAGGAAGGGGAAGGAAAGAGGAAGAAAAGATCTTCACACAGTCTTCATATCAAACAGACATTGGTGCATTTCCCTCTGACTGAATTTTCTGCCAACTGAAAATCTGTCCCATTCTGTTCAACATTGTAATAAATCTTAAAGCATACATTCAAAATGTCGTAAAGAGTGATGACTGTTTCAAGGCAGGTTCACAAAACCTGGTGTAAGACTGTAAAAAACTTGCTCAATGTAACTATGTCCTACATAAATCAGATTACAAAACAGATGAATTGTGATTTATTTTGCATACGCCAGATACACAACATGATTAAATCATAAACAGATTATCGAGTCTGGCTGACTTCTGCCTTTAGCAGAAAGATTTATCAAGTTACAGGGCAGAAAAGGAAAAGATACTAAGCAGCTCACTGGAATACAGGCAGAGAGGAAACAAAGCTGAAAACTTCTACTAAACTTTTGTAAAGGTGTTTAAGCCCCACTTTGATGTTTATGCATGTGGGAATTAACTTGACATTACACTTTCACCACATAAGCTACTAGATGCACAAGGTCACTTGCAAAACACTTGCAAGCATTTTTGCTCTTGGCTGTGCGAATGGACAAACAAAGGGTTTTGGAACAACTGCTGGTCTCAAACAGAGATGAATCCCGCTCCTTCAAGTGTCACAGCACAGAGTCATCAACCAAAGACAGTGGTACGACAGCAGCAGAAGCTGCTGCCCCAAGGAGAGGAGCGGAAAGTGTTTCTGAACACTGAAGTAAAGCAAGTGACGTATCCGAGCATGACTGAGACTTGATGCCTTTCACTGAACTTATTTTTTCCTTTTTTAGAACTAAAGGCATAAACCAGAGAAACCACAGGGCTGCCGAACCTTCTACCATGCTGCTAATCTTGCTCCTGCTTCAACTGTACACCAACTGCAAATATGGTTATGATTTATTGCTTATTATATGTCTCACATTAAAATGAACGGCTGTTAAAAATCCTTGAACGCTTTTCAGAAGTGTAAGAAAAAGCTGGTCCTGCTGACTTGTGGTCTGCTTTCTATTTCACCTTTGAGTGGACTTTTTTTTTTTAATTTCCTGTCTGACAATTGAGCAACTTGGTTGAGAGCTGTTAAAATAGATGCTGCGTCCCACCCCAGACTTGGCTGTGCTTTACTGACATGCAGAGCAATTTGCTCCTCTGTGGAGTCCATGCAGAGCTTTGGCATTCCTCACGTTGAGCTCCAAGAGCACAAGTCATCATCATTCTCATGGATAGATAATACACAACACGACCATTCTGAATGATAATATTCAGAGACAGATTTGCATAGGAAATTCTTCGTTTGTTGACTTTCAGAGAAGGAACAAGTAACTACTGCCGCAGGAATGACAGCAGCAAGTGGCTCATGCCGCATCTCTACTTGTTCTGAATTTAGTATCACATGGTGCTAAAATGAGCTTGTGAAGGGAGATCATTAATAAAGAGCTCTCAGGGGTATCTAAGTGAACTGAAAAGCAGTCAGAAGAAAGTGTGGGGAGGATTTAAATCAAACAAACAAAAAGGTTTCCAAGCAGACCTACATAACTAAAAGTTGGTACCACATGGTGGCAGACTCAACTTGTTGGGAGCCTGAAGATGCTTCTGTGCAGCATGAACAAAGAAGGGAAGAGGAAAGGGCTGGATAGGTTCCCCACTGTTCCCCAGTTAACACCAACTAGTCCTGGGAACTGGTTACTAGCACTTGGCCAAAAGTCTGCCTCTCTGGGCCTTGCCTTGACAGCTCAGCATTTGCTTTGTCTGAAGAATTTCCTCAGGTTTGTGATAAACACTGAAGTTTGCCACGAACGCACCGTTCAGCAAATCTGGAGTTGATACATTTGTGATGGTCCTTTTCCATCTTCATAAAAAATAATTTTGTGGGAAATTCAACTTCTCTCAAGTAAAGTTATCCTTTCCTCTATCAGATAGACCAAAATATCTATTTAAACAAAAACAAAAATATCCAAGAGGTCTATAAATTAAAAGAACAATGAGGAAAGAAAAAAAAAAGCCACATTAAAATACTGTGTTTTTTTTTTTTAAGAAAATCACACAATTTGAAACCTCAATGAATCATTCTGGAATGATTGAGTTTACTACTGTCACCGTCACAAAAGTGGAATAAAAAGAAAAAACAAAAACAAGCAAATAATAAACAAGTCCATTGACACAGATAAAAGCAAAATGTGCTTTTGCAACTGGTAGACAGATATCCAGCCACACATTCTCCGCATGCAAATTACAGACTCTGTACTTAAAACTACATGTCTCTCTCCGAGGGTTCAAGAACTTACATGTATTATTTTTCAGGCTGAAAAAAAAAAAACAAACGGTCGCAGATAAAAAAGTTGTGGATTTCAACTGCTTAAAAAAAAAAAGTACAAAAAAATACAGTAGGGAGCTTTCATAAGCCACCTGGAACTGGAACTGCCTGTCTACTCCTGGAAGCTCCTTTTGGTGGTAGACCTCATACATGCACATGTTACCAACAAACTCAACTGTTTCTCTCCTCCCCTTCCCCCAACCACACAACTTCTAAAGAAAATTTAAGTATTACATGCCAACACATTTCTTGGATTTAACTGATTAAAGCATATAAAGCTGTTAACTTTTCAATGAATAAGAAGTTGTGCTAGCTAAGAAGAGCAGCAAAAGAGGAAGATGTGAAATGATGTAAGATACACAGAAATCTGGCGTTTTCGTGAGTGCCGATCCTTTCTGCTGAAGTAAAGAATGATCTGGGACATGCTAATGAGTGGGTAAGAAATAAGAAGTGGAATCTTAATTTTGGAAAGAGTCCCAAACACTTTGTTGTTGGTACTGTCTTCATGTCCAAAAGGAAGTCAAGTTCTGTACTTCCATGTTGCTTTGGACGTTTTTGCCCATGAGAGGCTCTAAATCACAGAATAAGAAGTTATACAATGGTATCAGAGAAAAGAAAGCAATTGTTTCAGGGACGGTTTGAGAAATACAGGGTATCACCTGCCTGTACAACAAATGGCAGATGACAGAATGCTTCTCCTGGTACACAGAGGTTTGGAAGAGGTACGATTGCCATTGCCATCTCATGGTTGGCACTGAAGCTTCCCATGTAAATCTCCGCTTGGTCTCTCAGTATTTTCTACATCCAAAGCCTTGAACCCAAGAACATTAGTCGCAGCTGAAGCATGGAGACAAAGCCCAGTGCCAACCCCATGCCAGCCCTGGGATCTACCCTCCCATTTTCTTTCACCAGAGTCAGCACCTGCATGCCAACTGCCATGCAGCAATCGGTTGCATGTTGGTAGCCTTTGGTGGAGGCCTGTCAGCCAAAGCCTGCTCTGAAGAGCCCACAGCTGGCAATCTGGGATGAGCTTCAAAGCTGATCGATTGCACAGTCCTCTTTAGATATCAGAAGAAACCTGAAGCATAAAAAGACTGCATTTCCACTGAGCCAGGCATTACTCCCTACTCTTATTATTTCTTGTTGTTCTAGTACTTGAAAATACTAAACCTGTTTGAGTTTTAATTGTGAGAAATTAAAACAACATCAGTTTTAGGAATAATATAAAAAAATAAAAATAAACCACTGTTTCCTTTTTAGATTAATAATGCCTGCCATAAAAACATGGGGAAAGAGACATCCACGTGCCCGGCTGGTGCTGCTGGAGCCTATTCCTCCTGCTCTCAAACACAGCGGAGAGGAAGGGAAGCAGGGAAAGGCATCAGCAATTTTCCAAGGCACGCTTGCTTTTGATGAAAGTGTAATGTGTATTCAGGAAGAGACAGAGGAGGTAATCAAATATGGTTATCTCAAAATCATTACAATCAGGTAGATTTTGGAGGCTGAGTTGTTTGTTGGAACCTACCCCTAAAATCCCAGCAGTTGAAATAGAACAGATGTGTAAAATAACAGGAAAAAAATCCAGATCTGTTGTGACAAATTCTTAATCAGTTTTTTGGAAAGATTTAAAATAACATAGTTTCTGTTGCGTAGGCTGTGATCCTGTTGACGTCTGTGCTCAGTTGCCCAGTGCTTTCATATACATAAAATTAGAGGTATTTTTGGTGGAAGGAAACATGGTCAGTGTATCTGATTGGTAAAATGACTTAAAATCACATTTCGACAGTAACTTCCAACTGCCCTAGAGCATGAGTTAATGAGATCACATGGAAACATATTGCAAACCAGGAAACATATTTTATACGAGACCAAAACAGTGGAAAAAATGTTAAATACACAACGTAGTGGGGCTCCATTTTGTACGCTTCACCTTTCTTGTTTGTGTTAGCACACAGGAATGCTGGGTGCCTTCTGACTGACTACAACAAAGCGCGTAAGGGCAGCTCTCTGCAACAGGGAGATAAAAAAGAATGTTTGGTCAAGCTCCTCCATTGCTGCCCTGGAAGTCTTTTGCAGAAAACAGCCAGACACAAAAGAAAGCGTCCTGTCATCCTGATGAACTCAAATTCCTTACACCTTTGGTAAAACACAAATGGCTTTTTTTAAATTCGTAAGAAGGCTCTGACAGATTTGCTGGGTGGATACAGAGTGCTCACCTCTGGGTGGATCCAGCAGACCCAATGGGATAGCCACGTTTCTCAGTGCTGAGCTGGGCCAAGGCCCTGTAAGTAGCTTAGACAGCACTGAGAAGACGGAGAGCAATGAGGAAAGGGAGGGACAGCATTACACAGAATCACAGAATGAATCATAGAATGGCTTGGGTTGGAAGAGACTTCAAGGACCATCAAGTCCCAAACCCCCTCTTGCAGCCACTAGATCAAGTACTAGATCAGGTTGACCAGGGCCCCATCCAACCCAGCCTCAAACACCTTCCAGGACAGGACTTTCACAACCTCTCCAGGCAGCCTGTTTCAGCACCTCACCGCTCTCTCTGTGAAAAACTTCTCTCCGACACCTAAGCTAAATCTTCTTTTAGTTTAAAACCATTCTTCTTTGTCCTATCACTACCTACCCACGTAAAAAGCCAATTTCCCTCCTGTTTATAACCTTCCTTTCAATACTGGAAGGCTGTAATGAGGTTCCCCCGCAGCCTACTCTTCTCCAGACTGAACAAGCCGAGCTCCCTAAGCCTGTCTTCATAGCAGAAGTGCTCCATCTCTCTGATCATCTCTGTGGCCCTCCTATGGACCCTCTCCAAAAACGCCACATTCTTCTTGTGCTGGGGGCCCCAGACTCAAATGCAGTACTCCAGATGAGACCTCACGGGGGCAGAGTAGAGAGGATAATCACCTCCCTCGCCCTGCTGGCCACCACTCCTCCGATGCACACCAGGACACCATTGGCCTTCTGGGCTGCAATATGGTGTAACATGAAGTGCCACAATTGCTCAACTTCTGTTTTTGGACACAACACATCAGAGAGGTGCCGGATGGATAAAAAGAAGTCAGTCACCGGTAAGAGCCAAGGACACTGCAGCTACGTGTCCACTTCAGTGCAGAATCCTCTTATGATGAACAAGTGTGACAAAAACTACCAACTTACAGATGAAAATTTCTACTTTAAACAAACAAAAAAAAAAATGGTGGGGAAGGGAAGAAATAAAGAAAACCAGTGTCCAACACAGACTGGAAAGAAGCTTTCAGATGAAGTTTCAGGTGAAGTAAATGCTGAAACAACACGCACAAGAACCACATTCCCATTCTGTTTGTATTCAGAGTCCGTAACAAAATAATGGGAACAACTCTTATTCCTGCAACAAAAATGTATTAAGATATGATGAACTACTGAAGTAAAACCTCAGTCTGATGGTACCAAATTCATCTACCACCTGACTAAATTCTGAATACCCCTGAATATCCTATTTCCAGACTGGCTGGATTGGAGCTTATTCCTGTTCGCAACCAACACACAATCTACTCCTGGAAAGGCCTTTTGACTTTTCAAGGATTTACTCATGGTCGTGCCATACCAACAACAGAGGCAGCATCACAGTAAACATCTAAATGGAATGAATCAATGGGAAGATTTGGCAGGAAGCAGATACAGGAAGGGGAAGAAGGAAAGAAAAGAATACAATAAAGGTATTAGCAGGATTGTCCTCTAAGCTGGGTTACTTACCTCATGTATGATGTGGGAGACAAAGACTTTGGTTTGGCCCACTGGTATGGATGCTGTGGCACAGACAAGTACTGCTCGCAGAAGTTTCCTTTCCTGATATGCTGAAAGCTGGAGAAGTCTTCTGGTGACAAATCGGCAGTTGGCGATATGGTCCCATGATCCTCGCCAGCCGGTTCAGTTTTGAGAGTCATGGATGGGGTGTGGTCGATGGCAGTCTTCCTTGATTTGATGGGAATCCCATCATTCATATCTATCGTGCTGTCGGTGGTGAGAGCGTTTATGGCAGCCACAATGGCAGAGCTGGTGTACTGGTTGGTGTTCCCCAGCCACGTCTCATCTGTAACACTCACCCGTGGTGAGTTTTGTGGTGAAGGTGTGGGGGAGTGATGTGGTGAGTAGGAGGTCTGCCGGCCATTGAGGCTGTACTTTCTCTTGTTGCAGGGAGACGGAGGCCTGGAGCTGCGAGCCCCCAGCCAGTTCTCCTCTGTGATGCTCGTCCTGGGAGATGTTGATGGCGAGTGCCTTGGAGAATTGAGCAAAGTGCAGGCCACCATGCCACGCTGATACCCCTCCTCTGTGTCAGTGGTCTTTGGAGAGACACAAGGGGACTGCCACGGAGAGGTCTGCGGTGAAGTGTATGGATACGAGTAGTTGGACTCGTAGGAAGACGCTTCAGAGTTGCAGCTTCTGGAAGACAAGCTACTAGCTGGACTCAGGCAGGATGGGTCTCTGTACGCCTCAAGGTTTGGTAAGTTCAAAGTGGCAGTGGAAGGTGATCGCTTGGCATTTGGGATGGCCTCCTCAACCTCATCATGGAAAAACTGGTTGTTGTTATGATGAAGTCCCATGTAAGAAGTGATCTCAATTCTAGGGCTCTCCAGAGCTGGGGCTCCATTAGGTCTGATGTTTGGAGGCAGGTAATACTCAGAGGCCCCGCTGTCAATGTGTCCTCCGTATCCAGAAGGATGATTTGTTGATGGGACAACTGAAATGATGGGATTTGATGTCTGAAGGCCATGACATGGAGTTGACAATGAGGAATGCGCCACATTTAGAGGCAAGCCAGCATTTACGTTTGAAGATGTATAATTATAGTGTTCTGGAAAACAAACAAACAAACAAAAAAGAATGATATGAAGCGTCGTACGTAAATACTCACTTAATAACATATCAAGCTGGAATGGAGGAACATGACAAAACACACAAGAGCACAGCACTCCCTGACAACCCAGAAGCGTTAAGGGAGAAATCAAAGACCACGTCTTTGAAAATCCTACTGCGTGAGCAGCACAAGACAAGCTGTCTTGGGAGGGGAATTTTCATGGACTGAGGTTGTCTTGAAGACATTTATGTAAACCTTCAGAGCAAAAAATTCGCAAGGGTCTGTCGGCACTCAGAGACTACGGTGCTGCCCAAAAGATGTGCTTCTACATAGGAAGACATATTCCCTCCCTGAAAATCTGGAATACGCAGAGAACACAGGGAAAAAAAAAAAAAAAAGGAAAAAAGTGGGGGCAGACTATAACAAAGCCTATGATGAAATGCACTCTACTAAAAAAAATTATACACAACTGAAATTTCCATTACCGTGAGTTTCCAACCAGTCCCAATTAACTAGGTTTTTGGAACAAGCCAGATCTATTGACCTGCTCTGGTTTCTGGGACCACTTCTCCTCTCGCCCGACTGACAGAGACCAGGTAAAAGATAAATATGGATGTTTTGCTACTCTGTGACAGACAAAATCCCACTGAAATTCCTGGTTCTTGCACATGCCATGCTTAAAGGTGGCCAGGAGCACACACTTGGCCAACTGTCTAACAGCGTAACAGCTCTGAGTGCATTAAAGCAATACCACGATCGCTGTGGAAAACCTGAAAAGTGAGATCACAACATAGCACAGGGAACCAGCCAGACCTCTGCATGCCTCCATACCTGCTGTGCTACGAAGAACCAGCCCCTCAGAGTTGGCCCTTTAGGATCATCCTCACTTCAGCCCCCCACTGACCCGCTGTAAGGCCCACAATCAGCCTGCCCCCAGCTCCTTCCCCCTGCTCTGAAGCCTCACGCAGGTCACTCTGCCTCTCACAGACAGCAGCGTGCTGTGCCAGAGCAGTTGGGCAGCTCTCAGTACTCTGACTGATGCACAATCAGGAGTCAACCCCCGTGCTTTCCTTCCGGCTCATGCAGGCTCAGAGTCACCTGTACGCTTGGGCCAGAGACCCCATGCTGGTATCTGTCGTTGTGCTGGAAAAAGATGGCAAACCCTTTCTGTCAAGAATGACAGCTGCTGAATTTGGGGTTCGGGTGATGCTGCTCTGTAGGTTTATAGGTAGCAGGCTGGAAATAATCCCAGCTGCAGCCCCAAGCAGCCTTCCCCCGGCATCAGTCCTGACAGCAGCACTTCCCCACAGGACAGAGGGAAGTGCTGTGTCCCCTGACCAGAGCTGGTCTGAATGAGAAACTAGTTCCTGTCCCCACCTGGGAGGCAAGCTCCCGGTGGAGACCACTGCCCACCTTCCCTGTGCAGAGGGCAAAGCTCTGCTAATTACCACAGCTGTTATTCCCAACATGAACTGGTCCCAGGAGCGTTGCGGACACAAAGGAGCCTCCAAGATGGTTATGCCAGCCAGCGCAGTCAGCTATTCTCTTTCTTTGTTTATCAGCTGAGCCCTCTCTGGTGTCATCCTCCAGCTATCCTGTGATCACATTTCTCACTGGCAACGAATCCAATACAAACAGCGCTTACAAAAAATTAATGTGCTTTAGCAGTTCCACAGCCGCTCTGTGATGTTCCAGCTGATTTACACCACATCAGGTAATATTTACAAACAATGAGAAACAACATATTTTCAGCTCACTTTCCACTCTGCCATCAGAAACCAGTCACTCAGTGAGGAAGGGCCATCAAACTGCACTAGAACATGCCACAAATAAAGCTGGAATGTTCAAAACGTGACACAGCTTCACACGTTATTTTAGCTATGGAACTATGGAAAAAGAAGTAGTCCTCTGACAAGGTTCCTCTGACTGCAGTAGTCAGGTGAGACAAACGTCAACCTAGAGGATCAGAGACCTCTCCTTCCGAAATGAGTCACCTTTTCTTGCTGCCCTGTTTCACGGCAGCACTGCTCACAGCCGTCACAACCTCCACCACCTCCATGTCATTCTTCACAGAAAAAAACACCGAAGCAGTCAGACCCTTACTGTTCCAGAAAGGAGCTCAAAGAAGGGGTCTAAGCAGTGCCTCCAAGGCAGCGTCAGCCCCTTTCTGCTTTCTGCATCTCCCGAGGAAGGCACGGCTCTAACTACTGGGATGCTGCCTGGCTCCTCCAGGAAACTCCCCCACATTGCCCTATTGCACAGCTGGTCCCAAGCATGCAGTTAGGCACAGTGAGCAGGTGCTCTGTGGCCACCAGGTGGGCTCCACATACCTGCCGTCTGCATCACCAGCGTCTTAGTTATTGCAATTAATAAATAAATAAGCAGTGATCACTATTACCTGGGCGAAAAGTATGGCATACTAGAAAATCTAATGCACAGCTAGGGTAGAAGTGAGACACTGAAGCCTTCTGGAGATATGCAGCCCAAGCCAAACAGGTGAAACAAAGCCTCATCCTAGCCCTGGGAATCTGGTTTAAATTAAAAGAATAAAGGGAAGAAAAATAGAAAGAAAAAAAAAGATAGCTCCTAGTGCTCCAAGCAACAAGTCCCCCTAATACACACAGCAAGGAATAGTCTAGCTTCGTACTGCACGCACATTTTCACAAAGTCAACTTTCAAAAGTCACAGCAAACAAAACTGAAAGAAGCAAGAATCAAAGCCTCCCAAACACAGGTAACTCGACATTGCTGGCAGTGTGTAGAAAGTATGCCCAACAAATGTAAAAGCCCAAAAGCGAGAACTCGGAACAAGACTGAGTCCTTGGTTTCTTAGCTAAAAACCACCAGCCACAACTTCTGAAAAAGCATGTTCCCACCCTCAGTTTATGTTTTTACAAAGTACATCAAGCACACGTAGTCAGCAGTCAAAACACGCTGATGTTTTCCACGCAAAGAAAAACCTTCTCACCAAAGTGAGACACACAGAAACACAATGCCTGTCTCAAGAGGGAAGCGGCTTCATAGGCACAAAGCTGCACCACACAAAGCAACCGCGTGAGGTCTTTTGACAGCACTGCGAGGGATGAAAAGAAGGTAAAATTTTAGCACGGATGGTCTCTGCTGCCACCGTGACCCTGATCCACTGGGCCTCCTCCTGCCCAGGCACACACAGCCTGGGCTCACCTTCGCACTGCTGCTCTTATGGGCATTAACTTCGGCTACTGGCTGCAAGGACATTTTCAATAGCTCGCTGTAACACACCAAGCCAAACCCCAGTAACAGACCGGCTAGTACAGGTCTGCAGTAATTTTGTTGCCACCGTGCCCATACTTGCATTAAGGATAAGGAAGACAAGAAACCGGATTCCTCCATTTGTAAGCACATCTTCACGGATTACATTTCACATTGTGACAACATAAAAAAAAAGATTTTTCTCCAGTGAATTCCACAGAGAATAAGGTTTTATTCCCTCCTATAATTAACAGCCTGATTCCACAAATCACAGGGCACCTCTGCAGCTTATATTTATACTCTTTAAACACGAGTACTTAACACCCTCAGCTCAAAGGAGCTTCAGAGAAACAGAGGGCTGTGTTCCACTGCAAAACGTTAAGTCCTATCTAGTTCTGCGCTGAAGTTACGGCTTTCAGCGTTGCCTCTTCTCAGCAAGACTCTGACACTTCGTTTGTTCAGACTCCTCCTCGTTCTGGGTGCCTAATTGCTAGGAAATTACATCTGCAGTGCCTGGTGCGACACTCCTAAAACCTCCTTTCCCAAAACTGAGAAGCTCCTTACAGCCATTTGGAATCTGAAGGCTTTCTGGAGAGCGGAGTGATGGGAGCACCGCGCACAGCCGCGTCCTAGCAGGCTGCGATGTGCGGGCAAGGATGTGGGAACCCGCTTCAACACAAAGTTCTGGTGAACCGAGAAACCGAGACGGCATCGATTCTCACGCTTACACACGAGCTCTTCAGGGTGACACGCTAACAAAGTGTGACAGCCGGCCTCGGACCACGCAACGACAGCTTTCTGCGTGCGTCCGTTCTGGGCTCGCTCACCTCGCTTCAAGTAGTGCTGAAAGTCACACAACAGCAGCCGCGCAGAGGCTTGGCAGCGGCGACCCGCGACAAATCCAGGACCGTTATTTTGGTTTGCAGATGACCTTCAGGCAACCCCGAGCCCAACTCACAGCAAGGGGGCGAGGGGGGGGGGGGGGGCTCAGTGCTGCCCCGCATCCCCAGACCCCCGCGCCCTGCAGCCCGCGAGAACAACTCGATCGCAACCTTAGAGAAACACCGGCTGTTTGAGGAGCCCCGAACAGCCCCGAACAACTCCGTACCAGCCTCCTCCCGCGCGGCTCCCCTCCCCGTCACAAGGGCACCGAAAGAGAAAGCGTCGGGCGGCCGCGGGCACGGCTGAGTTCCGCTCGCTTTCCTCCCGGCTGCGAGGGGCACAACGATCGCCCCGCCGCTGCCCCCAGGCCCGCCGGCCCCGGCCGGCTCCGCTCGGGAAGGAGCCCCTCGGAGCGGCTGCACCGCCCCGTCCCCGCCGGGACCGGCTGCCCGCAGCATCCCTCCTCCCGGCGTGACCCACCTCCGCCCTCATCGCTGTGCTTGAACTCGAAGAGAAAATCAAAATCAAACTCCTGCTCGGCCTCCACGCCGGTCATGCCTTCCTCCGCCCGCGGCGAAACCCGCCCCGTTCCGGCACCGTTTGGCGGCGGAGCAGCCCCCGGCTCGCCCCCGTCGGGCCCGCCCCGTCGCGCAGGGACACCTGCTGCCTCGCGGCCGAGCTCTCGCTCCGCGGCTCTGGCAGAGGTAATGTGAGCCCTGCCCGACGTGCGGCCTCGGATCGCGCTATCGCCGCCGCCTCTGATCCGCCTCCCTCGCTTTGTTGATGTTTCCGGGTCGATGCAAACCACCCCCCCCCCCCCCCCCTCCGGCGTCCTGCCCTCCCGGAGCGGCCCGCACTCCGCCGGCACCGAGGGCAGCGAGGAGGCTTGCAGCTTTTCACCGAGGAAACGGCCATCGCCGCAGGTGCCCGGCAGCCCCGGGGAACCCGTCTGGGAACCGCGAGGCTCCAGGTTGGGCTTTTTTTTTTTTTTAATCTTTGTTGCAGCACCCACTAGTGCCGACTGCTACAAAAAGCGCGTTGAAGCGGGGCGTAGCAGTACCCCCCACGCGATTTGGGGGGGAAGGGGCTGAAGGGGATCCGCGGGGACCCCGCAAGTGATGCCCGCGACGGTGCGGAGCTGCTCCGTCCCGCGGTACTCTGCTGCTCCAGGGCACTGAGGTCAGCCGGGCAGCGGGACCCAGCGTCCACGTCCGTTCAGAAAGCAGTGAGAGGGTACAAGCCCGTTCCGAAGGCTCCGACCCGGCAGCCGGGGCTCGCTGCGGCTGCAGAGCTCGAAGGATTTAAGAACAGATTTCAAAATGAATCGTTTTTAAAGCAGCTATGGAAATGGTATTCCCTTAATAAACCGAGGGAATACCATTTTCCAGGCTCATGGCTGAAATCTCCGCTACGAAGTGCCAGGAAAACACACTTTTTTTCCATCCAGGCATTTCGTGCTTTTCCCCCTCCCCCTCAAGGCCTCAAGCGGCTCGACGGCAGCCGGAGCTCACCGAGAGCCCGCGGGGCAGCCCCGGGACCTCGGGGAAAGGCTCCAGGCTGGGGAGGAAGCTAGAGGTCGTCGGGCGGGCTGGGCCCAGGCACCAAGCACCTCTGGCCCCGTTTCCCCTCAAACCACGAGAGTGTAAAAGCCTGGACGGCAGTGCAGCCCCTCTGCGTGGTGCTGCTCCCTCGGGATGCAGAGCGAGCCGGGGACGGGCGGGATGCTACACGTCACCCGCCTCGGCCCGACAGCGTGGACCGCCTGTGCCACCCTGCCCGCATCTGGTACGTGCACGTCGGTGACTTGTCCCACACCGTGTACAGGCAGACTGACGGCCGCTGCTGTCAGGAAAACGCTTTGATGGGCACTGTTCCCCTGGGGGAAGAGGAAAGTTGCGCGGGGAGGTAAAAGTAAAGCGATGTCGTATGTGGGAGCAGAACGAAAGGTTAAAACCTGAAAGTGGGCAGAGTGAAAGGAGCGAGGGGCAAGCCCACGTGCCCCGCAGCGAACCTCAAACGCAGCTCCACGCGGCCCCGTGGTGAACCTGAATGGCCCCAACACCTCCGGGCACACAGCAGCCCCAGCCCGCAGCTCGCAGCCCCAAGGAGCATTAAGCCCCAGCGATACGCTGGGCTCCGCACCCCACAGGATCCTAGAAAAAGAGTGGGGTCCGTGGGGCCATTCCCGCTCCTTCCACCGGGACTGTTTGCCAGAGTTCCTTGCCGAACTGACGTAAAATTGCCCATTTTCTTTGATTGTCACTATCTGGCTGTCAAGAGGCACCTCATTTTGCAAGCAGCAATCCTGACCTGTGGGGTTCCCTGATGTGTTTCCTGCTTCAGGCCACAGCTTCTGGCCTCATTCTCTCAATCTCTTACAAAATACATCGACGTGGCAGAGAGTTACCGAGGATGGCTGCTGACATTTTAAACAGGGCCGTCAGAAATGCCAGAGGACTAAAAGAAGGGGAACCTCTTTGACAGGAGACTGCACGGCGTGAGCCGGTTCAGCGTGTACCTCTGACAGGGGAGACATTCGCTGCCTGAAATCTCGAGTGCTGCCCTCGGGAGTCGGAGGGGGCAAAGGGGACGAAAGCCAACGCCGTTGAGTACAACAGTCATTAACTTCCATGTGAAAACGTGCCTGCCTGCTTCAGAAGTGGGGCCGAGACTTCCGCCGTGCTTGT
Organism: Callipepla californica brunnescens; assembly: GCA_023055505.1. NCBI lineage: Eukaryota > Metazoa > Chordata > Aves > Galliformes > Odontophoridae > Callipepla > Callipepla californica. Next base: position 2,227,387 of record JALIRH010000053.1, read on the forward strand.
AGCTTTGACGTAGGCAGGGTCCTGAACGGAACCCCTACAGTGAAAACTTCCACGTTAAAAAAAAGACGAAAATGAAATAAAAAGTTAAATAAGAACAAAAATAAAAAGAGGGCTCCTGAGTATCTACGCAGCCTCCTGGGACAAACCCGGGGAAGAGCCGCGCTGCCCCTCGGCCGAACTGCGGGATGAACCCCTCGCACTTGGACGCGACCCAGCCCTAACTTCTTCCCAGCTTTCGGTCCCAGCAGAGCGGAGGCGGCCCCGGGTCGGGTCGGAGGCGGACCCGAGAGCCCGGCAGCCCGGGGCGCGAGGGGATGCGCTGGAAGCTCCGCAGGGTCTCCAGGGCCTCCCGCTCCGGCTCGGAAAGGCGACGTGCGACAGCGTCGCCACTGCGGTGCTGGGTAACGATGCTCCGGGGACAGAAAAATGTTCCGACTGGCACAGGAGGTTGCAGTCGGTCCCCGCTCCAGCGGAACGCTGCCCCTGGCACCGACACGTCCAGTACGAACGAGCAGCGACGGGCAAAACCTTTCCCGAGCTCCGTGCCCGCGTCCTTTTCTCTCGAGAAACTTTGCCGGCGTGCTCGCGGCGCGCTCTTCGCAGCGGGGGTTACCGCGGAGCACCGCGAGCCGCAGCTGAGAGCCGCGGCAGCCGGGGCAGCGCTCCGCGGGGCCGAGGCGCCCGCGCCGGCGGGGCCGGAGCGTGTCGCGGCGCGACGAAGAAGGCTCGCCGCTAAACGCGGCGCTACCCCGGGCTCCCCTTGTGGGCGGCGAGCTGCCTCTCCCCTGGAGGAGAGCTGCGCTCACAGAGTACTTTCTGCCCCCCACCAAAGGGATCGGATCCGAGACTACGGGGTGTTCCCGGTCGGACTCGGCGCTCCCTGCGCCGTCCCCCGAGCCGGGACTGGGATCGGAGCCGGGTCCCGAGGGAGGCTCGCGGCCGAGCCGGCGCCGTGCGAGAGGCGAAGGAGACACCTATTGGCAAGCGGCCGCCGGCGAAGCTCCGGCCCGCCGCGGGGAAACACCGGGGGACACCGCCGCCCGCCCGCCCGCCCGTCGCACGTTACCTTCCTCCGCCGCCTTCATGATGCTGCCGAGCGGGCAGGCTGCGTGCTGCGGGGCCTCCGGCGGCCTCTCTCTCCCGCTGGCTGCTGGGTCCCGCGACGGCGGCGCGGCGGCGGCCGGCGGGGCAGCGCTTGGCATCCACCCGGCGGGACGGCGGGGCCCCGGCTCCGCGTCCGGGCCGCCCCCGGCCCCTCGGCGCCCGCCCGCAGCCCCCCCCCCCCCCCCGCCCGCCTTCACGCCCCGGGGGCAGGGGCCGCACCGCCCCCGACGCGGGAGCCGCAGCCGCGAAGGCACGGGAGCTCACCGCCGCCGCCCCCCCGGGGCCGGGGCATGGAGGGGAGGGCGGTGTGCGTGGGGACTGAGAGGCACTGCCCGCTCCTCGGCGGCGGGACGGGGCGGCGGGGCCGGCGGGCGCCGCTCGCCTGCCGGCTGCCGCAGGAGGGGACGGGGCGAGCGGGCGAGCGGAGCGGGGAAGTCTCGCTCTGACGCAGGGCTGCGCGCCCGGCGCCGCCTTTTTAAAGCTGGAAAACACCCCCCCACCTCCCTTCCCCTCCCGGCCCCTCTCCCCGCCCCGGGATCGTGATGTCAGCCGGGCCTCGGCCCCGCCGCCGGCGGGCGGCCAGCGGGAGGCGGGCACCGGCGGGCACCGACGGCCCCGGCGGTCCCGCGTCCCCCGCCCGGTGCCGCCGCCCGGGGTCCCCGGGGCCCTCCTGGGGGACTGGGCGCGTCGAGGTCGCGGGAGTGGCGAGAGGGAGCCGGGGAGAGAGGGAGGCAGAGAAAAACGGGGGTTGGGGGGGGAGAGAAAAAAAAGAAAAAGGCGGCCCTGCATGCTGAAATCATTATGTAAAAAATCGCAGGCTTCCCCCGCTGTGGAAATTTGGAAAAGAGCATCAACTGGCAGGCGAGAGAGAGGAAAATCCCATTCTGCTAAATTACTAACAGACCCCGCGGACTCGGTTTCAGTCGCTTCGGATTTATTCTGATTATTTTATTTATTATTATTCCGTAAATATCTCAGCAACGCAGTTGCATCCCATCGGCTTCGTGGCGGGGGAAGGAGAGGCTTCCAGCCCGCAGCGGCTCCTCCTCCCGCCTCCGGGATGCCCCGGCTGCCCCGACGGCCGCGCCGCTCCCGCTCCCGCTCCGTCCTCCCTCTGCCCCGCAGCTGGCAGGGCTGGCCAGACTTTCCTGTTGGGATTAGACGGCGGATAGCGGGGAGTTGGGGTGGGTTTTGGAGCGTATCTGGCCTATGAAAAAAAAAATAATAAAAAAAAATCATAAATCTCGTGCGTGACACCCATGTGTGGTTGAAAATAAACCCAATATAAACGAAATCCTGCCTGCTCCTGGGGAACGGGAGGCCACGGCAGATCGTTCGCTGCGAACTCTTCCCAACTCAATCATCGCGCAAGACGCTCCCCACCGACGGGCGGGCCCTGCGAGGAACTTCCCTCGGCCAGACGGGGCGAAGCCGCTCGCGTAAGGAAAGGCAAAATGAAACCAGAAAGGAGGACGGGCAGAGAAAAACAAACAAACGACAACAACAAACGCGGAGGGGCCCGGCCGTCAGCCCCGTCCCACCTGCCCGCAGCCATCCCAGCCGCCGCCAGGGGGCGCGGGGGCCGTGGGGCAGCTCGGCAGCGCCGCCTTCCTGCGGCCCCCGACGGGCACGGCGATCCCCGCGCCGTGCCCCGCGGCCGAGGCGGGCTCCGCGATGCGGCTCGGAGCGTGGGGGCGGGTGCGCGCCGAGCTCTCTTCCCCGGGACTCTCCTTTCCTGCCCGCGGCCCCCCCCCCCTCCCTTCTCTCCGCTCGAAATGACGGAATCCCCCGTCTGTTTCCTCCTGTTTAATGCCGTTGCCCGGACCACCGTGGCTCCGCTCCAAGCCCTCGGAGCCGTCGCACGCGGCGCAGCGCAGATCTCCCCGGCCGCCCCCTGCCCGGCCCGGCCCCGCCGCTCCCCACGCTGCCGCCCCGGGGCCGCCCGCTGCCGGCCCGCCTCCGAGCTGCTCCTCTGCCCGGCCCCCGCTCCGCCGCCTCCCGGGGTTTGTTTACAGCCGCTACTAGGAGAGGCTGCTACACCGCTCTTATTTTAGGAGCTGGTGATGACTAACGGAGTTAAAAGGAGCTTAGGACGGAAAACAACCCTATTTTTAGACGGCTGTTGTTTCATTGAGTTATTGTAGCAAACGCGCCCCGTCCGTTCTTAAAGCCGCTTCGTCGGTGGCCGCACCGCCCCACGCGGGACCTCCGCGGGGACGCCGTGGTCGTCTTCGTGTTCCCAAATCCAACCCGTGGAGCTCCTGCAGCGCTGCCCACGCCTGCCCACGCGTAAGGGCCGTGCTCTCGCTGCCTCCTGAGCCGGCTCGCCTTGGTTGGGGCCACGCGGTGGGAGTGCTGTTCCTGATGCACCCCAAGCTGCCGCAGGGCTCGGGGTGAGCTGCACCATGCCCTGGGAGCTCTCAACTTCATCTGCGCACAGGTGTTCTGAAACGAAGGAGAGGGTCTCCTGACTCCAGCGTTTCCCCATATGGATCCAAAAATTTCACCGTTTGGGACGCAGTCGTTTTGTTCCGAGTGCCTTTCCTTCTGTAGCTACGTTCATAGGGCCCTCCGAAAGTAATGCCTCCTGTTTATTTCCACGGGAACGACAACAGGTAGAAAGAGCACAGTCGCAAGATGCGATAGAGCAAATTCTCACCTGCAAAACAGTATTTCTTCAGCACACATACCTCTCTTAGCTATGCATGAACAAGAACCTGCATGCTGTGCTTGTAAAACTCTGCAGCAGCGGAGGTGACCCGTTGTCGTTGTCGCCGCTGCTGAAACGCACCACCTCGTCCACCTTGGCCTCCAGAAATATTCAGGAAGCACTGATGAATATCAGTTGGTGGAGTTTTCTCTGCATGGAAGTGACACATCTTTGTTTCATGCGCTTCGGTGTCAGATGCCATTTTATCACACTGCCCCTCTGCCTGTCCTCCAGCAACAAGATACAATGGAATATGGATGGGAAGGCTCAGCTCCTTACCAACATTCACCTCTGACATCATAAGCCAACGCAATAAAACAGCAGGCGCTACTTTTGGAACAGCCCTCATGATGCATAAGCTAATGTCCATCTCTGTGGGTCCGTGCGCTCATCTTTTGGATCTTGGCAGCTTCAGAAGCATCAGTATCTGTTCGGCATTTCATCCACTGTAACCAAACGTTTAGTGAGTTGCAAGTCTCCCTAACCACAACCCTAGCTAAAGCTTTTCTAATCCCTTGCTTTGAAAATCGTAACAAAATTCGCTGGAAAATAAGTGAGCGTGTGGCTGGTATTCTTGACCGATACCACACTGTTCTGAAAAGGCAATCATGAAGCTTTCATGCAAGCCATTAAATATGCACCGGTGGTGGCCAGTTGCTGCCCCACGTCCCCACAAGGACACCTTTGGTGAAGAGCCCTGGATTTGGGTCAGCCTGATATTCCCCAGGCTCAGTCTCCTGCAAAGGCTGCCTGAAATCATTTCGCCACGTTTAAAGTGCATTGCACTTCGTAGGACAAATGCCAGCAGAGGAATTTTGTGTGCTTGAATAATGCTGCAATTTACCCTGTGGTCGGTCTCATTACAGCACCGAGGGCCCTGTTGGTTTACCTGGCTTTTGATTTAGTGGGCTCTTGGTAAGTGACTGTGGAGGCACACAGCCAGGGACTGCAGGAAAACAGCCTTACACCTCTCTGGAGCTACAGCCACCCATTCAGACACCGACGTCCTGGTGTAACGACAGACATCAGACAGCCACACCAGAGCCATGTGCAGAAGGATGAATTAAACAGATGTGAGTTCAGCTCTGTGGGGCTGTGTGGGTGCCCCTTCACAGATCCTGAATCCTGGGCAGGTGGGGGGGGGGGGATTCCTGCCTCAGCTGTGCCCCATTGAGGTCCCCCTCATGTGGCTGTCGAGTGTGGAAACATGGGATTCTGCTGGGCACTGCCAGGGATGCCCAGAATTCAGCGGGCATCCAAAAAGTAAAGGCTCGTGTAACGTACAGATCAGTTCTGTTTGTAAAATATTACCGAAGAATCAACAGTGCTTAACATTCACGCAGTATTGGGCGGGCTTGCAAAGGAGCAGTGATGGGATTTTTTTACCAGGCTAGGTAAAAAAAATAGGGATTTGATTTAGTAGCTTGGTGGGTAGGGATGGTGGTGTGAGGATGGTTGGACTAGATGATCTTGTAGGTCCTTTCCAACCTAATGTATCTATGAATCTATGGGTGCTCTGGTGATGGGTTGGTGCCCTCTGTAATCCCTCTGCCTGTAATCAGGCAGGTTGTAGGCTCTGAGCGCCATGTGGAGGGCATCCCAGTTGTCACGCAAGCAGAGTGATTCGGTGGGGAGCCCTGAGATCCCTGGCTGCAGCAGGAGCTCTCTTCTCCAAAACCTCAGCTGCACTGTTATTTATTTGTTTGGCTGCTGCTACCGCCGGCCCGGGGCCTTTTCTTCATTAGTTTCTTCCTGCTCTGTTTCATTAAAGTTGCATTTAAATGTGCTGTTGGTTCTCTCCAAACAAATAGCCTTCCATAGTGTAATATTCAATTTGTTTGCATTAGCCTATTTCTCCAGCAGCTCAGAATCCTCCTATAGCTGGTGCATTCCTGAAGTTTATCAGCAGCCTCCCCTTCTATCATGACATCATCTGTGTCTGGACGCCCAGCAGCTTGCGCCAGCCCCGGGTTCATTTGTATAGAACTCTCAAACGCAGTGAGTGTCAGTGCTGAGCTCCACGAGATCCTGCCTGTTAGCTCTCCTCATGCACAGCCTCCTGATTATCACGCTTCTCTTTTCTCTAACCCAAGTTTTATGCTTTTAATATCAATATTGCATACTTTTAACTGACCTTGTTCTCTGATGTGCTGTCTGCCTTGTTAAGCTCCTGCAAATTCAAAGTCATTACTTTTTCTGAGTTCAGCTTCAAGATGAATAGAATTTGGACCACTCAGCAGCAATTTCTACCATGGCTCCTTGTTTCAGACACTTGCAAACAGCAGTTCGTGCTCCCTCTTCCCCCATAGTTTTCAGCAGATGAGGGGCATGGGGGAAGAAAGTATTTTCCAGGCGAGGAAAGGAAATACAGAATCACAGAATTGTAGGGGTTGGAAGGGACCTTTAGAGATTATCGAGTCCAACCCCCTGCCAAAGCAGCTCCCTTGCCCAGGCTGCACAGGTAGGCATCCAGGCAGGTCTTGAATGTCTCCAGAGAAGGAGACTCCACCACCTCTCTGTGCAGCCTGTGCCAGTGCTCCGTCACTGCACTGTGAAGAAGCTCCCACGCACATTTGTGTGGAACATCCTGTGCTTCACTTTGTGTCCGTTTCCCCTCATCCTATCACCACACACTGCTGAGAAGAGTCTAGCCTCGTCCCTTTGCCTCCTGCACCTCAGATTCTTATAGACATAGATGAGATCCCTTCTGAGTCTTCTTTTTTCAAGGCTGAACAGACCCAGGTCTCTCAGCCTCTCGTCATAAGAGAGGTATTCCACACCCTTTATCATCTTTGTAGCCCTCCACTGAATACTTTTGAGGAGTTCCCTGTCTCTTTTGTACTGGGGAGACCAGAACTGGACACAGTACCGCAGGTGAGGCCTCACCAGGGCAGAGTAGAGGGTGATGATCACCTCCCTCGACCTGCTGGCCATGCTGTTATTAATGCACCCCAGGATCCCAGTGGCCTTCTTGGCCACCGCCAGGGCACACTGCTGGCTCGTGGCCGGCCTGTCATTCACCAGGACACCCAGGTCCCTCTCCTCAGAGCTCCTCTCCAGCAGGTCATCCCCCAAGCTGTACTGGTGCATGCAGTAATTCCTCCCTAGGTACAAGACTCTACGCTTACTCTTGTTAAACCTCATCTGGTTTCTTTCTGCCCAGCTCTCCAGCCTCTCCAGGTCTCCCTGAATGGCAGCACAGCCTTCCGGGATGTCAGTCATTCCTCCTGGCTTTGTATCATCAGCAAACTTGCTGAGGGTGGACTCTACCATCTCATCAAGGCCATTGATGAAGAAGTTGAACAGGACTGGGCCCAGCACCGACCCCTGAGGAACACCGCTAAGTACAGGCCTCCAACTGGACTCTGCACCACTGATCACACCCCTCTGAGCTCTGCCAGTCAGACAGTTCTGAACCCAGCTCACCATCCACTCATCTATTCCACACTTCCTCAACTTCGTTATAAAGCTGAGGTTTTGTTCACTCACCTGGGACTACACACTGCTGAGGAGCATCCTTCACATTCCAGGTGAAGTGGGTGATGATGAGCTGCAGCCCAGTGGTGGGAAGCAGGGTGGGAAGCTCTTCACCTCCTGTTTTCAAGAGCTGCTCAGTATCTCTAAAGACAGCAGCCTGGGTCAGGGTTGGAATTTGGAGTTTTTCAGCTACTAGAAGATGAACTTACAGGACACTGTCTGCTCCTGGAGATGAAGGTCTGTGATAGAGGTGCTGAATGCCCCATAGGTGATGATAGGCTTCTGAGAAGCCCTTGGATCACCCTGGCACAGCCAGCAGTTCCTGGTGATTGTGAAAAGCCGGCAAAGAGACTGAACACTCAGCATGCCCTTCCCTTCTTTACACCTTAAATTTGATCTCCCTCATATTTTAGGCACCAGGGATGTTTTTGTTGTAGGGATGGTTTGACTGAGGGGTCCAGCATCCTTAAGTAGATTGCCAGACTCATATGTTGGTCAAGCATGTGTTTAGCTCTTAGTGAGCAAAATGAGGCAATAAGCCCAGTGCTTTTCCTCCACTAGTTGGTGGCAACATTCTTATTTTGTGGCACCCTTGTATTCTGAAATACCTATCTTGAAGAACAAACGCTGAAAATTAAAATCTTGAGCTTCCTCATTAGCAGCCTGCCTGGCTAGACTCTAGCTTGTTATTTTTTGCTGGTGCATAGCTGTAAAGAGAAAACCTAGGAGAAAATAGGCAATTAAAATGCATTAAATTGATTTCCAAATGAGTATGCAGAATCAGAAAGTCTCAGGAAGAACCTCATCACTTCTTTTACATCTGTTGCTGTATGTGAGAGGAAAAATTCACCAGCAACTAGAATAAAGGACGTTTGAAAACATTAGTAGGGTTAAACTTCCGTCTAGTCAAGTCCCTGATACCAAAAGCACTGACACTGTAACTGCTTGGCATGTGCTGTTTTTGGAGCAGGACTTCTCAAAGGACAGGCAGATGTTGTTCAGTAGGAACTCCTCAGCTCCCGCAACTTAACCATGACACTCAGCTCTCCAAATCCAGGGAACCATTCTCATTGTTAAGAAATAATGCCAGAAAGCAACCCAGCATTCCGCTGTTCTAAACTGTGTTCTGGTTTAGAGCACAGTCTGATGCAGTTTCCAGCAGCAGTGTGTTGACAAGCACTAAGAAACAGCACAACCTCTGGGCACCAAGCCCACATGTGCTCTGTGGTGGGATATCAGCAGCAGCCACCCCAGCTCAGAGCAATGCAGGAGCAGAACGTGCATGTGCTGGGACAGTTAGAGAAAAGCTGTGAAGATGCCCTCTTTACTCTAAGGGTTTTCCTCTCTCTACTCCTTTCCTCCCAGGAGTCTGAATATATTCATTTTTGGGTTGCTTTTTAAGCACATTAAGTAAATTACAAAATTAAAGAAGCCTCTCAACTGTGCTGCATGACAAGGAGGCTCCCCACAGATGTATGAGTGTTGTAAGAGAAATCAAATTCCATAGACAGGCTCATGCAAACAGTAGTGCCTTTGTGAAGCTAAGAGGTAGAGCAAAGACAGAATAACCTCCCAGACCTGCTGGTGAAGGCTGGAAATATCCTCCCATCTGTAATATGGGAGAAAACTAGAGAAGGAAAAACATGGCCTTTGATGTCACAAGACAGAAAATAAGAGTCCAAGAGCTTATTCTCTTAGCGGAAAGCAGCTCTGCAAAGCCAAACTGAAAACTAGGTCTGAAAATTGGCTCAAGGTACTTCAGGACTTCTTCTGAGGTCTAGAGAGGCCATTGCTGAATGTGTGTATTTGAAATTAAAGCTATTAGCATTTAGTGCCGGAGGCCAGTTTGCCACCCAGCCCTGGTGCACGGAGCAGTCTGTAAGATCTGTGCCACAGCAAAATGCTTTTCTCACTGTTTCTCAAGTTCCGTGAGTCAAAACTGTCAAGCCTGGGTATCTGGGATCCGTGTTCTGTTGGTTGCACTCCAGTAAGTGGACACAGAGTGGTTTTACGCAAGTGGCAAAGGGATAAAGACAGTAAGAGAGCAGTTTGGGATGAGCACGGGGGCCAAGGTCTGCACACCCTAGTTCAGTCTCCCAGGAGCTGCAGTGCAGCAATCTGGAGCAGGCAGGGTCAGGCCAGGATGGGCTGCCAGGACTCAGCTCTGGGCCTGGCACTGTTGTCTGTCACAGTGACTGTGTGGAATTGCTGATTCAGGAGTGCCAAGGAGGAGAACATCTGAACATGCTGAGGTGATACGTCCAGCGCTGCATGAGCATGGGATCTTATTTCTTCTGACGGTAGCTGGTACTGCCTGGCCAGGCAGGCAGAAAGCCAGATCCACAGTTTGGCTGTCCCCACAGCTGCTGAAGCACTGGCCGTGGGTTGTCACAGTAAATTCTTCTTGCTGTGGCCTTCCGTGAAGGGTTCTTTTCCTCCATTCAACCCAAATAAAAGTTTGTGGGAAGCCAAAAACTCACCTCAGAGGGTAAAAATGCCAAGTGGCCAAGACTGATGCTTGAGTTCAGCCTAGATGGACTGCTGTCAGAAACCCCCTCTGTGTTTCAACAACAGCAGTGATTAAAAACAGCCTGCCCTGTGTAGTGCAGCCCCAGATGCAGACATGGAAATACTCTTTGTTTGACAATGACTGCTTCGGATAAAATATTATTCTTTTCATGCCTTGGATAAAAGATTTAAGAATAAGCCATTAAATGATTTTTTTTTTTTTTTTTTTTTTGTTCTCACACTACTGAAACACAGCTTTTGAAAATAGGTACCGTGTATCTTGAAACAAGAAGAGTTTTGCCGGTTGCTATCACGGCTGAGGAATGATGCTGGTTATTTGTGAGCTCCTATTGCCCCCTTCTGGTAGATGTAAAAATAGCATGTTTTACATGAAACTACCATTGCTTTCTAGAAATAACGAAATAAAAAGCCCCAAACCAAAACAACCCACCCCAAAACAACCAAACCAGCATGAATCTCCCTGGTGCTTGGGGAGATTGAAGCCATTCCCTCTAGTCCTATCTCTAGCTACATGGGAGAAGAAGCCGACCTCCACCTCATCACAACCTCCTTTCAGGTAGTTGTAGAGAATGATAAGGTCTCCCCTGAGCCTCCTCTTCTCCAGACTAAATCATCCCACTCCCTTCAGCTGCTTCTCATATGGCCTGTGCTCCAGACTCCTCACAGATTTGTTGCCCTTCTCTGAACACGCTCCAGGGCCTCAGTGTCTTTCTTGCAGTGAGGGGCCCAAAACTGAACTCAGTACTTGAGGTGCAGCCTCACCAGTGCGGAGTACAGGGGGATCATCACTCCCCTGCCCCTGCTACGAACACTATTTCTGATACGAGTCAGGATGCCATTGGCCTTCTTGGCCACCTGGACACACTGCTGGCTCGTGTTAAGTCGAGCATTGGCAGATACCCTCAGGTCCTTTTCCTCTGCACAGTCTTCCAGCTGCTCTGCCCCAAGCCTGTAGTGCTGCCTGGGGTTGTTGTGGCCAAAGTGCAAGACCTGGCACTTTGTCTTGCTGAACTTCATCCCATTGGCCTCAGCCCAGCTCTCCAGCCTGGCCAAATCCCTCTGTAGGGCCTTCCTACCCTGAGGCAGATTGACACTTCCAGCCAACTTGGTGTCATCTGCAAACTTACTGAGGATGCACTTAGTACCCTCTTACAGGCATTTGAACAGGACAGGCCCCAACACTGACCCCTGGGAAATAGCACTCGTGACTGGTTGCCATCTGGTTATGACTCCATTCACCACCACTCTCTGGGCCCAGGCATCCAGGCAGATCTTTACCCAGCAAAGAGTGTATCTGTTCAAGCCACAGGCTGCCAACTTCTGCAGGAGAATACAGTGGGAGACAGTGCTGAAGGCTTTGAAATGTATCAGTCATTCGAACAGAAACTGAGATCATTTTTGGAAAACACTGATGCTGAATTAGAAAGGAGTTGGCAGTAGATGCAGATGCTTTTCTGTCTGGGTTAAAGGGCTGGGTGGTACACGAAGCCATACTGGCTTACAGAGTTGTAAAGTCACTCGTTCTCTCTGCCTTTGACATTCTAGCACTAGTTTACAAGCTGTTTCAATCATAATACTGTGCTAAGAAACTTCAGTTCAATTGATTATGTTTTGTGTTAATCAGCACTGACAACACAGCCATGCTTTCCATCAGAAACAGGCTTGCAGGCTGTTCTCATGCCAGCAGAAAGGCAGAGAAAAGAGCTTGTAGAGCAATTCTGTCAGGGGAGCTTGTGAGAAGTGAGGGGTAGAGCAAGAGATGAACCCACATGATGGGACCAACCAGGCCACAGTGCCAGATCAGGGCTTTTAGCAGGACGGAATCTCCGGCACACGTAGTCAAGAGAGCACTGATGGCAGTTATCAGGAAGATGAGAAGAAAATTCAGCAGCAGGTATGGAATTACTGGGGGGCTAACCATCTGGCTTCTAGCGTGACCTTGAACATCACCAAAAAGTACGATTACTGCATGTTTATGTTCATGAAAAAAATAAATCACAAGTGAAACAATCCCTAGCGCAAAGCAGGATGATCAAGTCTCCAGCTAAAAGCCATGTCCTTTCTTTGTGCTTAGTGTAAATAAGACCACCAAGTTCCCAAGATTAGCAGTTAGCAGGTCTACCACCTTCCTGAAGCCCTGCCTCCCTGTAAGAAACGGGATACTGCTCCTTTCCTCCACAGTCACCTACAGGAGCTCTTAGGACCCTCCTGGGTTCTACCCCATTTCACTGCAACCTTCTAGCTGCATTACTTCATCATCTTCATTTTCCCTCACTTCCATCCACTTTCATTAACGGCAAAACCTTTTCCTACATATAAATCTCCCAATTACTAGGTAAAGTGGCTTTTTACCTCTCTCTGAATAACCTGTATTATTGTTGCCAGAATGCTGCTCAGGGTCCATACCTAATGTGGTAACAATTATCTGTCTACTGCTCCTATACTTTTCTGCTCTTGTAGTCTTCAGACTGATCATTTTGTCTGATCAGCTTGAGATCTGCCAAGGGACTGGGGGAATGTAGAGTGGCTACTCAGCATGGTCTGGAAACTGGGCTCCTGCTCACAATGCAAACATCTTAAAAACAGCAGCATTCATAAGCACCTTTTACTTCTAACGAAAAATCTCTTCAACCAGAAATGGGAATTGTTGTATGGGGGAAAATATGGAAATTATTATATTCTTCCCACTTTACTTGCTTGATGTCTCTAAGCTCTTCTTAGTTCCTGCCTCAAATTCTGGCGCTCACTGAGATTTGCCTAGTATGAAGCTGATTAAGAGCTTCATTCCAGACTCCCAAGCAGCTCCCATTTTTTCTCACTCCTAAAGTTCCCACATTTTTCCTGCCTTGGAAAACTATCAAACCAGAAAAGAAGTGATGAAAATTGGAAGAACTGAGAACTGCCAGGGACAGAAACTAGCAAGTAACAAGACAGCTACAGAGAAGCCTTTGATTTTCATATTTTCCCTTGAGTTGCTGGAGAGCTCTTAAACCTGGTGCCTTGCCACCAAATTTAGTCCTCAGTTGCCCTGGAAGCATGCATATTGCATTCAGCTTGCCCAGAGATCAGCCCCAAGCAGCTGCTCAGTCACCCTCTTCACATGATCACCAGATGAGTCTCTCCCATGGAACTTTTGAATCCCATCTTTAAAAATAAATGCTACAAGAATGAAATCTCGACTGCAGTCACTAACACTGACCTGCACGTAGATGTGACCGCGTTTGAGTCAATAGCTACAAGAACAGCGGGCTGCAGTGCTCTGATAGCTCAGAGAATGGACAAGCAGGAATGGTGGGAAGGTGCTGAGGGACAGCCAGACAGTGTCGTGAACCACAGGACAGCTCGTATGAACATCAGCTCTCAAGGGAGACCTTGTGCTGTCCCAGGAGGCTCCAGGATGCTTGCTCTGAGTGCGGGGCCTGCGTCTCACTTGTGCTAAAGCAGCATAATGGGCTTAGGGGATGGGTCCTCCATACTGAGCATTGGGATGCATGGGACCAGAGCCCCATGGACTTGGCTTTGGGCTCGGCAAGGAGCCAGGCAGAGGTTAAGCAAAAAGGGCAGAAATTCAGAGCCTTAGAACAGCAGATCCTTTTGTGGTCACGTGAAGGTGGAAGCTGAGTAGAACTGCACTGACACAGCACAGCACAGCCTGACTTCTGCACCACACTGAGCAATGCAGCACTGGGGGCAGTGGGGATATTTTTGTAGGGCGTCAAGCACTACTAAGTTTATCCACATACTTCCAGTTCTTCCCCATACTTCAACATGTATTACCTGTGGCTGGCTCACATCTTCCTGCAGGTCCCAGCTCGCATTGTGGCAGCAGCCTCCGGGCCCCAGGTAGCAGCTTGTGGGCAGCTGTACTGCAGGAATACACCCCAGCCTCCAGCAGCAAGCCCCATCGCTCACTGCACTCTGATGACCAAGCCGGCAGCAAGTTACCTGCCTGTCAAGAAGAGAGACTCTGGGTCTGAGAGTACTAGATCAGTGCCTCCCACCAGCTCCACTTTACAGGTGAGGAATAACCTCCTTCTCACACCTCACCTGCCATTTCCAAGTAATTGCTTTTGGACAGATGGCAAGCTAGCAGTGCGGCACTGGTGTGCACTAGTGTGACTAGCGGCTTGGCTTCCTTCCCACACTCAGACAAAAGAAATCTGCTTCAGGCTATACAGAGATAGCTTATTTTTCTTTGCTCTGCTTCCCTTCCAGCACTGCAAACCCATTCACGCAGAAGCTGACTGCTTCAACAACTGGAGGGGTCTCTAGCTGGGCACTGCTTTCACCTGTGCCTCTTGTCATGAGGGAAGGTACATCTGGAACAAAGCACCAGGTGCGTATGTGCTGGTCCTGTTCTTCAGGGTAATGCAGCAATGAGCATGCGATGTGGCAGCAGGTGGACAGACATTCTGGAATCCTGTTTGTCTCTACTGGCAGAGCCCATCCTGGTCAGTTCTGGGCAGGAAAAATCTCTTCGTCCAATCTTATGATGCAAGCAGGGCAGACTTGGTAGGATGAGGTAGAAGTGCATGATATTCTGACTGATTATTTCTGTCAGGATCATGTTCCTGAGATGGGTTATTAGAAACTTAAGTTCCCCCACTAGTTCTAGACATTCAGCTGTGGGTAATCTTAAAGCACTATTTAAGCAAATCTATTTTCTGGAAATATTATCGGGTATCATCCTTTTCCTCTTTAGATGGGATTATCACATGTGTGTTTCTTTTTCTCACTGAAATCTGCATAAATTAAGGGCATCATAAATTTACGTTACCTTGATAAGTTACTGCAGATAACTTCTTTTTTTCTCCTAAGATTTTCCTAATATAAATTATGTATTCAGGATTTTAAGATGCTTACTTCTTGAACTTTGGCATCCTCAACTCATGTCCAATTTGTAGATAAACAGAAGTCATTTTCATCTCTCAATCCTCCATTCATTTTAATATGAAAAATAATGTAAAAGAACCTAGCAGAATTATAACTAACCATGCACAGGTAGGAAGGTAAGGTGAAAGCCTACAGCTAGGATACTTTTAAATATCAACTTTTATATATATACATATATATAAATGTGTATATATATATGTGTGTGTGTATATATATATATATAATGTTTTATTTTCTCAAAGGTAAGTTTATGTCAGAAGTGGAAAGGCAAAGCCAATTAAATTCAAAATGATCACAGCCACAAGATAGAAATCTCAGTATTATTCAATGCTGTTTCCCTTCAGCTCCTTCTCAGAATTTGGTCAAATTGTGTAAGTTATTTATTTATTTTGAAACAACAGTGCCTACAATTGCTTTAGATACACTTGGACAGGGAGAAATACATGCTAGGCCAGGTGTGCATCACCTTCCCTGTTCATGACATTCAGTTGGAAAACCTCCCTCCTGCAGCCAGGATAAGTTCTGGTCAGCAGTGACTGAGTTGAGCCACAGGCTTTTATTCAAAGGACTGCCATGCAGAGGTCACCATCCTGACAAAAGGAGGAGGCAAACTCTGGGAACCAGAAGCTGTGGGTAGAAGTTGGAGCATATACATAACAGTGTCCCCGCAGATGAATTCAGAATTCAATGGCAAGAGGAGGCAGCTACCAGCAATTGCTACGCACACGGAGATAAAAGCTCAGCTTCCTCTGTTGAGCACACGTGGCACAGAGGTTTTCCCCAGGGGAACATTTTACCATGGAATTTCCAGATCTCTCCTTTAAAAAGGCAGGAGATGATTGCAGTAAATGCGTTAACACATGTACGTGCACTTAAAGATCTGCTTAGAAAGCATCCATTAGTACCCCCAACCACCCAGCTAAAATGGCCAGTTTTCAGCAGACTTCTTGAACTTGTGATCTCTGATTTTCTTCCCCACAAACTGTTCACTTAGCAAAATCAAATTCATGCTTAGAACCTGGAGCAAAATACAGCAAAACAGAGAGGACCACAGACAAGCTGGATGTGTACATTATAGAGAAACTATGGAAAGCTGTTCTCCCGATAAGAATTACAATGGACTACTTGGCATACAGCTTGGTTAAAGCTACAGAAACTTTACTATTGAAGGCCTTTTTATTATCACTTTTGTCAACAGGAGAGGAAATGGACATAGATTACTACTAGAGGAATAAAGCTTAGATCATAAATACCTCTCATGTGTTGCAAGGAAAATAATCTCTCCTCTTCTTAAAGCAGATGATCTTAGAGCTCATAAGGCAGAAAGGCTGAGTACTCACCAAGCAAGCCCTTTTCTCTGGACAGTTTATATTCTTAGCTTTGCCGGTCCTGACCTACAATCACGACTACAATAAGTAGAAATCTCAGCAGTGGTTTTTGTTACAATCTTTTCAGGAATGGGAGAATAAAGCAGAATTTGAAAACTTCAATACAGAGCACTCTCATTTCTGTTCAAGCCATGCAATTTGTACAGCTTCCACTGTAGAACATTTGGGTTAAAATCATCCTTTTGGTTGATGAAGTAGCAAATAGGTCTTCAAGTGCTATTCCCTATTAGAAAATGATTTTGTTAGCAATTGGCTGAGCAAATTCCCACTCATAGAAACAGCTGTGAACCCTGCTGAGGGCATCTGTTGGGTAGTTAATGCTTGTTGGGAAGTATCTTGCTCTAAGTGTGTTTTGTTTACAAAAGAAATTCCTACGCTTTTTAACATGGCATTAAAGATAGTATACCTCCTGTTTGTTTACATGTAATGTTCGATCTGTGTTGACTCTCTTCACTTGTACTGATTTTCCTCTCTATAGGGGGCTAAGATTTTGAAGGGTTCTTTTGATTGCCTTTAAGTTTCAACTGAATTATAATAGCAGTCTAGATACAGACTGGTTATTAAATGAAGTGTAATAAGAGACTGCCAGCCCAATTCTTTCCTCTCCGACCAGCAAAAATAAGGACTAAAGCTATGCAAACTATAATTCAAGTGGGTGTGAAGGGAAGCAGGACCTACAATAGCTTCCCTGTCAGCAGTGATAGCAGAATGGCCACCTCTCCACTGCAGCAGTCATTTTTAAAGTGATATCCAGGTTCCTGCCACTTTACACACAGTCTGTGTGTAATTTTTTGTCCTGCAGGTGCTGTTGGAGCCATGGTAATAGCTCTGGACATGTGAAGGGATGCAAGCATGAGGCACACACGAGCCTCCTTGAAGTCACGTTGCCAATACATAAAACTCAGATACAGAGCTCTGAAAGTGGGGAAGAAGATGAGGTTTGAGTATCTCTGTTAACAGCGCAGCTCTGGAGTCTCTGTCTAAAAGCAACTCTAATGCCTTGAGATGGCAATATGCTTGCAAAGGAGTACTGAGGAAATGCTGCTAACATGTACAAATCATTAGGTCAGAGCAATCCGCAGTGAAATCATCTCCCACGTCTCCTGAAGTTTACCCCCATGACAGCTAACTACAGAAGTGAATATTCAAGTTCCTGTTTAAAGTCCTGCACAGCTGGTGGCCTAAATCTGTTTAAGGTATACTTACTGCCAAAAATATTGATGTGAATGCTAACAGAATGAGATTCTCTGGAAATAATTTATTCACCTGCACACCAGGCATGTTACCGTTCTAAGTGTCAGAAGTTGCGATAATACTTAACTTACTTTGTACCAAAAATCCATTCTATGTTAAAGCTTTCTTCTGAAAGGAATCATATCACAGTACTTCAATACTGTGTTCACACTGTTAATTCCATACTGCTGTGATATGTAGCACTACTCCCTTTGCAGGGCTGTGGCTGAGTGACACGAACGAATGCAAACTTCCCTGGTATACATAGGAACAGACTGAACCTCAACAGCAAGGTGAGTCACCTGGATCAGACTTGTAGAGTCTTCAAAATAAAGGGCTAGCTGAAACTAGTCCCTTGCTGTATACTGAAAATACTCTAAAAAAGCAGGCACTCTGGAAAATTGACTCCACTTCTACAAAGGTGAGTGTGTGTGTAGAACCTATACACCTGCTGAGGCATTAACCTCACAATTTCAATGCGTAATGTATGTACACTAAATTCTGTACATGTGGATACGATGGTATCTCAGACAGCTGCATTTAGGTAATATTATTGTTTCCACACTCCTAATCTGATTTCTGTTTTTTCTCCTCATTTTCTGACTAATATAAAATGTGTGACATGTAGATGCAAGATGACCAATGCTTTAAGCCTTTGCTCACCTACTCAATTTTACTCTTATGGCTGCGAGCTCGTAATTATAAGATAATCTGAAGAAGATGTCATCAAATACCTCAGATCTGCATATGGTGACTTTTCTTAATGGTTCAAAGAAATTAACACATATGGGAAAAAAAAAAAAAAAAAAAAAAAGAACACCAGACAATTAAAGCAAATCAGCAACAAAAAAGACCATGGGACTAAACTAAAAATTTTAACCAAGAGCATCTTTCCAAAACCACATAAAATGAAGAGAGGCTTCCGCTAGGATGCGAGAACAGTGACATCTCGTGGAGCTTTTGTAGAAGTGAGTTTATAGAGGGACAGAGCAAACTGCTCTGCAATGCTGTGCAATTAAAAGAAACACTACCTCAACAGTTTATTTAATACATATACTATTAATACTATTTAGTAAAAATTAGGCTTTATTGCTTTTTTAACGAGGAATTAAAATAAATAAATAAATAAAAAGCAGATAAAGAACTACTAAGAAAAAAAACTTTCGAAACAAAATTAATGGACTGTAGTCCAAATATCTCCACAGCAATTCCTTCTGCTCTCCCAGGAAGTAGATTTATTACTTAGATATTACTTGTCTAATATTAGAATCGCACAAGGGAGAAATTATAAGGTATTAAGCAAGGAATTATGCTGTAAAGGCATAGAGTCAGACATGAAAATGACATAAATATTAAGTGTTTAAAAAAAACCCAACACCAATATTTAATAAATAAAGCACAGGTAATTATACCAATCCTCCCGACTCGTTACGAGACTATGCCGAACTTTTTATATGTACTTCTTGAGAATGAAAAATTATATCACAAGAGGAAACTAAAATAACGCATCCTACTTTCCAGCACAGCACTAACATTTGGACCCTTCAGATTTTATCAGAGTAAGTAAGTTTCTTTAACAAATCTTCAGCTGCTGTAAAATGTCAGAACTCAGCAAAGATATACAACTGACAGTTTATAACATGCAAAAAAAAAAACCAACAACAAAACAAAAAAAAAATCCAAACTTTTTTTTAAACAAGATTGCACTCAAACTGAGTTATAAAAACGTAACATTTACAACTTGGAAGATGACATTTTCCTACCACAATGTTTGTGTGTTCAACTTATTTCATTTTTACCTGAGTAACCCAAGTAAACAGATTACAAGGCAATTTAAATATATTAACTAATACAAGGTTTACTGGACTTTTCATATATATAAATGTACTTTGACACTATTTGCAGTTTTACAAATACAAAATGCATAAAAATTTTAAAACATATTTACTAAGCAGCAATGTCTTTGTTATCTGTATAGATCAACAGGTACAGTGGAATGATGTACATAGTTTATCATTTAGTTTTCTAAACAACAGCTTTTGTGCAATCTGGTTTTTAATGTGCATTTAAAGGACTGCTGTCAACATCACAGATCTGTAATATTTACTGGTGCCAGAAATAAAGAGTACAGAAAAGGACAACAGCTCCTAAAATAATACTGTGCTACGCAGACATCTGTACATAGTTCGAATAGTGCATATTTATCAATGTTGGATGAGGAATAATATTTAGCTGCTAACACAGACAGTGGCATTTACAGGTATTACATTTGGTATAGTAAGTACGGACAAATGAGTTTGTCCACATATAAACATTAAAGGAAAATTAGGAAAACTTTGTAATCACTGAAGCTTTGAATTCAACTTGCAGAAGATTAGTATAGTAGGAAAGAGTTCTTTGAAGAAGCAATGAAATAATTCAGAAGCACTGTCAAAACAAAAGTAATTCAGTTTTATTTTATAACCAGCAAGTTAAAAAAAAAAAAAAAAAAGATTTCTGAGTCTTGTTAGTGTACTTCTGCGTTATGTACCTGTCAGATGTTTCGTCCTCTATTTGTGCTCTATTCACTTGATCGCTTTTGATTTTTATTTCTTAGTTTCTTTAGTCCAACGTGAATCCATAGACAATAAAGCATGGTGAATGTATGATCTGAAGAGTGGTGTGAGTGAAAAAAAACCATAGGAATATATTTACTTTTATGAGGTAAGCTTGGAGTAACTTGGAGGAGAAAATTTGCGCTTCAAGTACTTGAGAATGTAAAGTGGAAGACAGCTTACAACAGTGATTGCTGACACTTTCCACAGGAAGGTCACAGTTGTGATAAAGGCAACATCTGCAGAAATAAAGAGGAAAAATTAATAACGGAGCTGATCACATGGAAGCTGGAGCTTTCCTAGCACAAAGTCAATCAAATTCTCTTAAAGGTTTGCTTATGCAAATTAGAACAAATTAAGAACATGCAAAATAAGGAAAAAAAAAAAAGCAACAGAGAGAGAAAGTTAAGCTCAGCATTTCATATTTGTCAATAATTTTCTTTAAATGAAAGCTTCAGCATCCCTTAATGCTCCTTAGACGCTTTTGCGGCACAAGGGGATTCAAGGAGAACCAGGATCTCAGTTCAGTACCAAGAGTTTCTCATGTTAAAGGTTAAGGCAGTTTATCCTTATTTTTCTACTCCTACAAACTATTCATAGCTGTTACAATACAATTTCCCAACCAGGAATTTGCTAATTTTCTTGGATGCTTTATTCCACACGCAGATCATGTTTCTCTGAAATAGGCACAACAACTAGACCAAATGATTCTTAACACTTCAGAAATCAATTCACAGCCCAAAAATGTAAAGAGAAAACAATGCAATATATTGCCACAAGTCACGGTCAGAAGCTACTTTTGGTGAGAAATATAACAAGAATGATTCTTGTTAGATTTCCTATACTTGCTACTGAAATTTCTGACCATGTTTTGCAATGGTTGGGTTGTACTTAGGAATCACAGAAAAAACACCATCCACCTCCCTCCACACACCCCCACCCCACAAGTTATCTTGCAGAAAAGTTAAACTTCACCTACCTAAGAAAGCTCCAAAAGACACTCTGCCTATACCTGTCATACAAGGGCGAGAACGAAAATGAAAGGACAGTTTTACAGAAAATACAGAAGTTATGTGAAAAAAATATCAGACAAAAAGACTAGCTACAAAAAAGAAAGGAAATGAAAAAGACGTTAGTAGTATTAACTGGAATGTTACTGCTTTTCATAGGACAATCAGAAGGTTCTAAACAGCAATTCAACACAAAAAAGAAGGAAAATAGATTCATTTGGTCACGTTTGGAGGCTCTAAGTAATTAGGCACTTTTCTTACATTTTGCCAAGTCATCTTCCAAGTATAATTAAATGCATAAGCAACTTGATAAGAACTGTTTTCAGTGTGAATGAAAATTAATTTCAGAAAGATGCAGCAAAAGAAATGCTTCTGTGCTCCAACTTTGCTTAAGAGCGCTTTCTGTATTATATTTCAGCGTACATTTTTGATATGTTGTTTTAGCCTAAGCCTGCTTTAGACATACTAAAAGCCCATTTAACATATCACTGAGACATGCCTGAAGAAAGTCGCTGAATGAAATTAATTCAGAAGCCTAAAAGCTGAGTTACTTCCAGGACTCTGAGCTGTAGAGCGGTATCGAGTCTTCTAGTTTACCAAATTTTGAGTACGCTGTCATAGTTGTTGGCTTGTCATAGTAAAATACATCTCTGTAAGTGCTCATGAAATTGCAGCATTTTCACAATCTTTAAAATGTTCTTCAGTGAAGAAGAAAAAGAAAAAAGCTACCACCACAGGCTACAAGAGGCTATTTACTTAGCTGGTTACGCTTGGCCAGCAAACACAGGGATAGTGAACTACTTCCCTTTACAGAAGGGCTTACAAGAAACAAAGTCCATATTTATTTATTTTTTAAGCACATTTATGAACACCACCTAGAGGTGCTTCTCACTGAGAAACACCTACAAAGGATGGAAAGACTTACTGCTATCAATGTGGATCATTTAAAAAGGCAAAACAGCAAATTTTGTTTTATGAAGTTCCTGGAAGATTGGACCAAAGAGCTAGTACTTGTGTATGTTCTTGCCATCTGGCTGGGGAGACTCTGGCATCAACCCAATAATCTCTATTAAAGAGTCTGCGTATTAGTGTCGGAGAAATGAAAAAGGTTCTGTGGAAAACCTGAAATTGTGTGTAATATTAAAATCTGACTCTTCATAAATCTGGAAGTTAACGGATCACATGAGACCGGTGGCAGAGCATTTAGTGATTAAAAAAAAATAATGTAATTACACCCCCCTAGTGGTGAACACTTGGGACATCATCGAGTGAAAGGGGAACTTCACAATTACTAGAAACTACCACATAAGAAGTAACAAGAAAGGAACTTCTTACTCACCACCTCCTGTAAAAGAGAGGAAGGAGTAGCTTGATGCTACTCCTGTACTGGGGTATAATCACAATTATTTTATCTAATTCTATAATTTACATCTGTAAAATCACACTAAGACCAAGATACTTTTTTTTTTTAACTGAAAGACAATTTGAGATAAAAAGAAATATGTATTATTGAGACACTCAGGTGCTTGGACTGTTCAGATTTACAGTTCGCTCCTTTTATCTCGTGAACTACGAATAATGAGAACCATAAGACACACTATCATAGAATTGTAGGGGTTGGAAGGGATTTCTAGAGATCATCTAGTCCAACCCCCACAGCATACTGTATTTTAAAACAAAGTAAGCTATATATAATCTTATTACAATTATGAAATAGACCAATTTTTATTTAAAATATAAATAACTTTCTGCCTCTATTTTAGCCTGTATTGCTAAGTCTTCCAGTTTGGCAGTGCTTTACCTCTTGGGCGGGGGGTAATGACAAAAACCACCAGGCTGGTGAAAGAGTCTCATTTTATCAAAACACACATTTCAATAGTACGAGTCTCAAAGCCAATTTAAAACAAGCAGTTTCGATTGTCATTGGAAGATGAGATCAAGGAGGGGAAGAGTATGTCAAAAAGTTTATCACCCAGATAAATCATATTAACAGGAAAAATGATAACCAAACCCCAGGTGAACAAGGCAGAAGAATATTTTAAAACAACAGTGATTAAATTCAATTTCAACTAATATTCCTTACGGAGAAAGCTCTATTTCGTAAAGCATAACATTATTCCTAACAAAAAATGAGAAAAAAAATGTTATAAAGAGCAGTTCCTTGCTAAAATACTATTACTTACCAAAGTATTCATTTAGAAATGCAAGAGAGGCCACATAGCAGCCAAGACTGAGAAATTCAGCCACCACCATTAACCAGTGCCATGTTCGTATGGTCAGTGCAACCATCAAGAGCTCAGTCAAGATAAGGGCAGTGAAGGAAATGGCAACAACATGTACAAATTCAGATTCAAAAAGCAGCAGGGCTCCATACATCAGAATACCACCTAGGAAAGGCAAACAAATTTAATAAAGCACTCTACAATGAAGTTTTAGCTCAGCTGCACATTGAACGTTTTATTGCTTATTAGGAAAGTTTGCTCGGTGTTTTTTTGTTTGTTTGTTTGTTTCTGCATTTGGTTGTTTCCTTTTTTATTTAAATATAAGGTAACATTAACCTTTGTAAAAAAAAACAGATTTGATATTTACTGTACTTTCTACTTGTGAAACGAAACAACCGAAACAGAGCAGTGAAGAAATAAAACTGTTAGAAAATGAAATACCTTTTTGAGCGATATATCTGATGAACTATCAATTAACCTGATTTTGTCTAAATGACAAAATAATAAATGAGAGATTGTTGAAAGTGTAATTACTTTTAACTGATTACATAATTCAGATTTCTTCAACAGTACTTTTGTAATTCCATGAAAGAAAACTACTGTGTAAGTATATGAAACGCGATAAGCACTCCCTGAATTTTTTCTGGATTAGTACTTAATTAAAATCATGTCTTTTTTTGGATGACATTCATCAATAAAAATAACAATCTATGCCAATCCATAGGCCTGGCGCACTGCAGGAATCTCGATTTACAAGATAAAAGAAAGCAATATATATAGCTGCTGATGAAATGTTAAGCTTTGGGAATTCAAACTGCTCCTGAAAAACTACACTGTTAATAGCGGACAAAAAATTCTCAATTCAGTAAATTCATGACTCTCTCCTACCTTGGTAAATACTGATCAAAACCCAGATGAGGAAGGTCTTAAATGACAAAGATCTTCCCTAAAGAAAAGAAGTGAGAGGACAGTTAAACATTACTTGAAGAAAAATCTACTGAATTCATATATTTTAATAGTTAAGCACTCCAGAGACATCCTACAAGTATAACAAGCAGTCTCTGAAGTGATACAAGCTAAAAAGCTTCTGCTTGTTTTTTACAATTGTTCATTGCAAATGTGCATAGCACATGCAGTTAAAATCTGGGGGCAGGACAGTTAAGATCTTAAATGGCAAGCACAAACTTTGCTTGCAATGCTATCGTTAATTTTTCAGTCATATTATACAATTTCTTAGTGTTTTTATGTCATATTACAAAAGCGTTCTTCAAGAATACTTATGTATTCTGTGACTTCAATCACTGATACCTGTTATTTAAAGAAAGTCAGCTTTTGTATAGGTCAGTAATAACTTCTTGGAAGTTAGGTAAAAATTAATCCATAAATTAAATCTCTCAGTTAAAAAGGAAGAAGTAGCTGTGAAAAAGGAACCACAAATTGCTCCCTACCAGAGCTCTTAAGTGTCAGACTAAAAGCAACTTTTATATCAACACATCTTTATTTTCGAATTATTTCAGTCCACAGACTGGTGACTTAGAAATCTATTAACAAAACCTAGTGGAAAATGTGGGATCGTGGATTACTTTTGTAGCATAGAAGTCTGCATTGCATTAGTCACACATTTACCTTGTGTGGAACACCTTACAAAAATGATTCTAAGAATACAGAGTTTTTCACACAAGCGATTTCAACCGTTCTTCATATTTCATCACTGAGAACATTCATACCTTTGTGAGATCCTTATAAAGTTCAGGATATAGCAGTGCCATTTCTGGCTTCACATCCTGATCCAACACTAGGGAGAAGACTGGAAACATAGTATATATGGTTGCATACCTATGGAAAGGAAAGCACAAACAAACATTTTTCTATCATATAATTTTAAACTAATCGATTACCTACAATTTTAACGTAAGTGAAGTTGAGGTGGTTATCACTGAGACAGCTTACCAATGCAGCTTCTCAAATGTAACCTGGTCTTGGGATTCTGAGAGCTGCCATTTGTGAGAAGTAAACAGACTTTATATGTCAAAAAAAAAAGTTTTTTTTTCCCCCTTATATATATCACCTCAAATTTATTGTCTGTTACACTCTGCTTCTGCATTTTGATAAACCACTTCAAAGACCTGGCATTTGAATTCAACAAAAGAAGATGGCATGAAAACTAAAGAAAAAACAAGTGCTGTGTTTCTGGCATCACAGTAAAGACTTTGGATGAACCAATGTCTTAACAGCTAAGAAAGTGGCTCTGGATTTTACGCACACATCAGTCACGTACTTTCAAAAGGATATAGTATAAATATTTAAAAGCATTTTGGAGAGGTTTACAGTTTGCTTCTGCAGTGTTTGGTGAAATCAGACCTTGATTTGGCTCTGATTTGAGTTACTACTGTTTAAATAAAGTAAAACAAGAAGTATAAAAATAAGCCCTTGGGACATAAGGAGCAGAGAAAAAGGACAAAGGTGAATATCTACATGTATCTCAGCTGAATGATTCTGGGGGCTATATCCCTAAAGCAGCTTTCACTACAAGATCAGTGTGCTGCTAATTCTACACACATAATTCAGAAAGAAAACCAATGTACCAGACTTACTTAATGAATTTGCAGAGCAAATTTCATAGTGAGTAGCTTCAGCTCCATTTTTTAACAAATGAATCTGTATTTGTCCCTGAGGCTCGTATAGCAGTTTGTATAACATCTGAAACTGGTTTATCAGATTTCCTCTATTGTTTTTACTCAGAATGTCAATAATACTAAATGATAACTTCTTCTAAAGCTATGCAGATTTATGTTGTCATTGAACATCTCCATCTTACACAGCGGATATATCTGCATAGCCAAACTAGTTTTAGTTTTCTTTTACAGGCTCATTCCAGGTCTTGTTAGCATACCAATGATAAATGTATGAAAAATGTGGCAGACACAAACTACAGGATGCTATTCATCAAGTTGGTTGGCTGTAATTAATAACAGTTCATTATTAGATATATAGATAATTGTATATACATAGATATATAGATAATTGTAACTGTTGGTATGAACTTACCCTACCATCAGGAAACCTTGGTACAAGGGAACAGAAGCAAAATAGAAGACTGATGAAAATACAGCCTACAAAAAAAAGAAAGTAATAATTGCAAACTTAATAAAACTCTATATGTGAAACATTACAATACGGAAAAAAGAATACTACGTAAGACTTTCTGTCATTTCAGAGAGATGCAGTGATCTTAACTGTTCTGAAAACAAAGTTTTAAATTACCTGCATAGTTGAAATAATAAGGCCTCGGTGCATGACGAATTGACCAAGTGCTGCTGATCTTTTGTAACTGTTTCGACCGTGTACCATCAGCAGCCTACCTATGTGTTTAAACTGTGTGATAGAAAAGTCAGCTGCTAGGGAGGCTTGTTTTCCCTCCTAGAACAACAACAAAAAAATTAAAAATGAAAATTCCAAGCATAAAACCCAGTGCAGAACATATGGTTCACATTTCAAAATTCTGAATCATAATTCATTTTACAAATTACAAATTTTGCTACTGTTGTTTCAGAAATCAATTCTGCAACGTGATACAAAAGAGAGTTTTTTGGTGTGGTTTTTAAGAAAGCCCACAGTGGCTATAACAAATGTGTTTAATGGCCTAGCTTGCATCTTTCAGGTAAATGCACAGATTCACAGAAATAACTGCAGTGTTTTCTGCTTTTCTTGCTTTTTGTATTTAAAAATTAAAAACAGAGAACAAAGA
This sequence comes from Callipepla californica brunnescens, assembly GCA_023055505.1. NCBI lineage: Eukaryota > Metazoa > Chordata > Aves > Galliformes > Odontophoridae > Callipepla > Callipepla californica. The sequence goes on from JALIRH010000053.1 coordinate 2,254,295, forward strand.
AGCAGAGAAATTATTAGTTCAAAGAATAAGCATTTTCTATCGCCTTACAGCATACTTTAATTTAAAATGTTCACTCTACTACTGTCTAAGAATCACTTTATGCTTGACAATGAAACCAGTAACAATTACCTTGCCTTCAATTCCAATTCCACAGTCAGCTGCTTGGATCATGCTGACATCATTTCCTCCATCACCTGAAAAATGTCACTGCAATATTCAGCTCTTCAGAGGTTTTACTCTCCTGACCTTACAATATTTTAGAAACTTCCTATTATAACTTTACACTCTTACAGTTAACCTATGGATTATAATTCAAAACTTCAGCAATCAAGACTTTTCCCTGAGAAGTAAAAAAGAGAAACACACCTTTCTCATGGAAAGGTATTTTCTTCCACAGTTACGAAAATACCTGGCAGTTGATAAAGATGTCTTTTCAGTTCTGTTTGCACTCTTTCTCAAAGGTGCCATCTACTGTGTAAATTAATTACAGATTTTAGCTACTGCAAAGGAAGATAGTGTCAACAGTTACCTATTGCACACGTGCGTTTTCCAGTGTGATGCTGCAACAGTTTCACAATATGGGCTTTTTGGGTGGGAGAACATCGGCAGCATACTACAGCAGGACACTGGCAAGCCAACTCTACAAATTCATGCTCATAGTATTTCAGACAAACCTAAGGGAAAAAAAAATACACTGACATTTATTTTAAAGATTAAACAATATAACGTGCTCTAACACAGTATAAAGATCTCTTCTGTTGAGGTTTTGCTTGCTTGATATCTTTCTGGAAGAGAGATACTGCTTTCTTCTGAATGTGACCTATTAATTTAAAATGACATTCATTTCATTCAGACAGTTAACATGCTTTTGAGTTAAACAAAGGAACAGTACCATGGCATGGCATGCTGTATACAAATCTCATTCTGATTGCTGTACAGGAGACCAGGGAAACAACTAAATTTGAACATATATCAATCCGTATCACTACTCAGTGAAAAATAGTAGTAACTCTTATGACGTGGTCAAATACTGGAAAAAGTTTAAGAGCGTAAAGCCACCAGTATACTTTATGACACTTTAATTTTACGTTTGTGAAGTATAAATGCAATTTGGTAGAAACCAAACTCTTACCTCAAGTGAGTCCCCAGATATCACCAAGGCACAGTCATGCTTCCTCCTAAAGGCATTTAGTTCTAAGTGAGCCTCTCCTCGAGTAGTAACCTTCAATAAAAACCACTTACTCAAAAGATTTTTTTTTAAGAGCAAACAAAATCTAAACAACAATCTCCTTCCCCAGCACAGCTCCCTACACAAATCAAGTGTTGAGAAGTCACAACTAAAAGAGTTTGCTTTCAACAAATGTTTTATCCTAGTGTAGCACCTGTGGGGCTGTGAGTTTCTAATCTTTATAGACTAAACGAGTAACCCTCTAACTATGAAAATGCATGTAGTCAGCCTGACTGGCTCCTCACAGAAGTAGATAGGTCTAAAATATCAACAGGACTAAGATATTTTAACTTCAAGTTGACCTGAGTCTTCCCATCTCAGTTAAACCAAAGAAACAGTTCCCAAGGAAGAAAAAAAAGTCTCTTTTTTTTTAACCAATAAAATATATTCTTAGAAAAATGCTACGTGTTCATATTAGTAGTTCTTTCAGTTTGGATACGTAGACAGAGTTCAAGTGCCACAGAAAAATGCTCATCAGCACTTTTGGAAGGTTAAGTTTAAAATAATTACATTATAGATTATTATTATTATTTTTAATTTACAGAAAGGCCCAGCTGTGAAATATGCAAAGAAACTCAAACCAAATGGTTCAAAGGTTACTCAATGGATTTTGGAAGGTTTTGAGCTAGAACACAAAGCATAAAAATTTAAAGTATAACCAGATTCTGAAGAGAGGCGTTTTTTTTTCTTTTCTTTGTTTCTTTTACCTTCATTAAACAATCAAATTCTTTTACAGCTATCACGTAAGACAATGTTATAAGACAGAATAAAAACAATACAGATTACTCTTCTAATTTTCGTTCTGTCAACGCCTTAACTAAAGATTTAAAGTGTGCAGGTCTTAATCACGTTATTACATAAAATCATGTGTCCAAAGACTTATCATCCTCCAGACGGGCTCTACCACACAAAATTTGGGTGATGTTAAAACACATGTAACTGGAAACAACCCATACATAAAGTCCAATCCAGACTTTTTTTTCCTCCTTTCCGACAGCAAAAGCTGCTATTCTGCCAACTGTTAGGAACCAGGGTCACACTGGTCCCTATAATCTTTCTGCATTACAGAGATCTCAGCACTCGGCACACTCTGAAGAGCTCTACCTTTCACCTAACGAGGTATTTTTTCCTTGTAAATATCTCTAGAACAATGTATCAATTATTTTCATTACAAAATAAACAGGCTGAGTAAAAAGAGAATGAAAAAATACATCTTTTTGGGAAGCCAAGTAAGGAAATAATGTATTCACTAATTTGTAGGTAAAATAAAAGCGTTAAAGTGCTTGGTATTTTCTTAAATTAATCCACTAGCTCTTTCTTTGCAACAAACATAGCCACAGAAATAATGTTGTATTAATCTATTTTCTAACTAATTTAAAACTTCATGTATTCTAAGTTAACACAGTTTTATGCTGATCTTATTAGCCAAGGTAATGAAAATAAAAATCTGACTCAAACTAAATAGATTTTGTTCAGGAAGACTTAATTTGTAATGTTACATGTGGAAAGGTCAACAAAAATTGATCAGAAGTTTTATCAGAAGCATTAATAATTTAATTGCAAATAGTGGTCTGCAGGGCCTAATTTGCCATTCTGATGCTTCATAAGAAACTACATTTACATGTAAATTATATTCATATAATTATTTCTGTAGGTGCAAGTGGTTCACTTAGAACAAACACAGACATTATGTCTGATAACACAGCATCAAAGCTTTGAAAAATCCTTATTTTTGTTTGAGTTCAGTGGAGCTGACACTATGTGAGTACAACAAAAATGTACAGATATTCAGTTGACTTTTCTAACAATTATCTTATGCAGCGTGCTAATAAATTGCAATGTTTATTAGAAAAAACATAATAGACAAAAACTTCCAATTGTCTCATTTTGATTCAAACCGTGGCTTAATTCATAAGTAAGTCTACTCGAGTTTAAAGAGTGCTCTTAATGGAAATGTTAGAACAAGCTAAAGCCACATTCAGACTGCCTAAATTCCTAGAAACCTTCCTAACTGGCATCACACAAAGACTTATCTCCATCACTCAGAGGTGACTCACTGTATCCACTGTTATAAGTGAGGAGTGTAAAATGCTTGCAAAGTTTGGGTCACCTAATCAGGACTACAAACATTTTCGTAGCATATCAGCTAATCCAGAATCATTCACTTTTAAACAGAAGCATTGCTTTGTAATTCTTAATCCTTGAGTATCAACCTTGACTAAACACTACTCCATTGATTGTTACTCTGACATCTAGTACAATAAGCCATCAATTCTGTAACGAGTGGCCAATACAAATCAAATAAAGCAATACTGGTATTAGCAACGTTTTGAATAATCCAGCGATAGAGATGGACCTTTACTTACAGGTCTGAAGATGTGAATATCCTGAGTCCTAGACACTAAGTGAGAACTTTTTGCAATGCAAGTTGCTGTCTCCAGTTTATCTCCTGTTAACATCCATATCTGCAAAAATAATGTAAGATGTAATTATTTTGGATATTGTTGTGTCTGTCATGCATATCTAACCAACATGTCTCTCCAACCTTCACTCCGCGCTGGAGAAAAAAAAGGAGTTTTAGAAAATGTTAGCAGTTGCATGTTAAGTGAAAGTGGGACAATAAAATAAATAGTTCACACTACTAGCTTCCTGCATGTGTCTGGGCCAAGTGTATGTTCAGTGTTCCAGAATACTGAAAGCTAAGATTCCCGAAGCACATCTAGCTCAGCCAGAGCGAGCAGCAGGTAAGCTCTTGCTGTCATGGTAACTCCACGTGATGTGTTATAACTCATTTCACTTTATCTTGTAAAGAGTTACTGAGTTTGAGACCATTCTGATTTACACCATTTATACCACATTTAAAAATGTATTTGTGAGTATCCTGTCATTTCACTGAGGTATACAGAGTGAAAATAGAATAAAACTTTCAGAAGATGTCTAACTAAAATGCACCATGTACTGCTAGGTAGCGTTAAGTGGTTGGAACGTGGTCCTAGGTCATCTTATACATTTTGTGTATATACAGTTTATATATATATAAACTGTAAGCCTGAGTTCAGGACCCACTAGGACCTGTGCTACCTGGTATAGGGAGCCTGCTTTGGCAGCAGGGTTGGACTAGATGATCTCTCAAGGTCCCTTCCAACTCCTACATTCCATGATTTAGTACTGCGTGAAATTAGATTACCATGGAATGCATACTACTGTGCAACTTTTTTCACTGAAATTAAGGATTGGGTTTTTTTTTCTGCAGTAACTCGCAAAGAAAAGAAGGGTTTGTCATTAAACAGCTTCCACACCCCTCTGCCTCACACAAAGTTTATTTCTCAATTTACTGGAAGAGAAGGGGAAATTGTAGCAACCCACTGACAGTTGAACAGCAAAGAAAGTATAAAAGCCCTTCCCTATAGTCCTGATACTATCTTGGTTGAAAGACAGAGGATGCAGACAAATACTAAAGAGAGAAGTACAGAGGTGGCTCACCAAAATTATGTGCTAACAGTCAGTGATCCTAATAAGACTCTACCAAGCAGCCAAGCTGTCAGATGGCATAGCCTGGAGGAAGTAGTATACTCCCAATATTCCAAAGAGATCCTGCCTGAAGACCACACGGAACTGGGAGGAAAGCATTCCTTAAAGTTTAAGGAATAAGGCTGAGGATGCATCTATTCCTAAAGTGAGGTAGCTCTTTCCCTCAGCTCTACAACACACACACAAAAAAAGAAGGACGTCTTTGTGAGATAACATTAGCCCTGCAGCGAACAGATGAGACCACACAGGAATATGATTTAAGCTGCAGATGTAGATGTTAAGATAACAGTTGCAAGTTTATTAAACCTGTTCATCTCAGGCAGATCGTTTTCATTAGCGTCCATATTGGCCGGTGAGTGGATGAAATCCTCATTACTGTTTTTCTATCAGTACCTAGGTAATACATAATTTTATGAAGCTATTTATTGTTCCTGTTGTGTTCCCAGTTCACTATAATTTGGGCTGTAATAAAAGTCAGAACTGTTTTAATGTTATGAAATCCCAGAACCCCTAAAAGCTGTCACACTGTTCTACACCTACTTGTAGCAGGACATACTGGTACAGATATAGCTTAACAGTCAGAACTGCTGCTACACAGATGGAATACCAAGAGAAAGCAAGAAATAATGTAAGTACTAGTACTTCATGTACATGTACTTTGTACTAGTCACAGTGAACTAAAGAAACATCATGTGACCACAAGGCTTTAGTCCAAACATAGGTCAGCAAAGATCTATTAAAAACGGAACAACACAATAGATAACTTGGGAAGGGATCTCTGGAGGTGACCTAATCTAACTTCCCTGCTCAAAGCTGGTTCAACTACAGAGAGCTGTTTGGGACTGTGTTGAGACAGTTTTGAATCTCTCCAAGTACGGAGACTCCACAAAATCCCTGGGAAAGCTGCACCTGTGTTTGATCACGCTTACATGAGAATGGTATATTTTTACTTGGAAGTGGAATTTCTGTATTTCAGTTTGTGCCTGCTGCTTCTTTAGCTTTCACTGGGTACTCCTGAGAAGAGTCTGGGCTCAAACAGTTCACTCTTTTCACCTTTGATGAAACTTTCTGTGAGCATCCAAGCCTGAAAACATTATCACATGAATTCTGGACCCAACTTGTTCAGTTTAAATTTCAGTAAAAACAGCTTAGTGTGGAAAAACAGAAGAATGACATATAGTTTTCTTTTGGTATTTTTTTCTACAAAATTACATTTAAGATCAGTGAAACCTGTGAGCTACAAGAGAGCTTCAACACCATGTGTATTTGTTTCTCCTATGTCATGCTCAGAATGTGCTTAGGACTTAGCGTGTTTCTTACGCTGGATGAACCTGAATGTAAGCAGATATAGATCATGTATTGCATTAAAAACATACACACACACACACACACACACAAAAACCACTGCAAAAAACCCCCTCAAATAAAAACCTTGCAAAACCAAACCAAAAACAGTTCCCCTCATGTGAGTAAATGATAACCCATATGTCAGCAGTTCACATTCATTCACATTCATTACCTTTATTCCAGCATTTCTTAGCATCTCTAGAGTTGGTCTAACATCTGCTTGCAGTTGATCTTCAACTCCAGTGAGGCACAGCAATTCCATTTCCCGCTCCAAACTCTCTACAACAGCAGCAACTTTCAGGTTTCTGTCATGTATGCTTAACTTTGCTTGGTTATATCGACTCTGTGCAAACACAAAACCACATAGACTTGGTTGTGACTCAGAAAAGAAGAAGAAATCAGCATTCCGTCTATCATTCGGTTATAATAAAAGGTTGCATTTAAACATCTTCAATAAAGAACAAGGTTAAAAGGGAGTTCCACATGTTTTTCTGGTGAGTCATCTCCAGAGAACCCTCTGAAGACCTATTATGAATCAGACACCATCAGCAACTGCCCTGATCTTTGAGAACAAGTTGATTGTTCTAACATATTAACATACAGAATTAATATCCTGGCTTCTGGGGAAATATAATCCAGTTATATAATAAATTAAAACAGTATCCTGCATATAACTACAGGACGATCACTAATGAATCTTTAACAGTGTGTCACACTCCAAATATTAATATTTTTAATATGAGTCATCTTCTTTAATAATAAAATAAAAAAGAAGTACGTTCCCCTTGAAGCAACTAAACAAGGCAAAATACAAGAGCTATGCTAGTAATATCGATCACTTCATCTCTCCATACCTCAAAATCTTGATACTGTTCTTCAGTCAGTGACTTCTTGGCAACCACCAGAGTACGCAGCCCTTCTCGAGCCATATTACCACACTAAATGGATCAAAAGACATGCAAATATGTAACTGTGTGCTCATATTTCACACTATATGGCTACATGCTAACAGAAGCATAGATGTTGGAGAAACCACAAAAAATAATAAGTTTTCACTTCAGTTTTCTCAATGTGGTACACTACTGGCAAGCCAATTAAGATTTTTTTCTCTCAGCTTAAAAAAAATTCTCGTAGGTGAAAGTTTATAAATGTAACTGTTTTTAAAGCATGCAAAAGAGCTAAATTTTTGTTTTCACAGAAATGTCAGAGAAAGGTATGTAGATTAAAATACCCATGGAATAGCATGTCGTAATGAAAAACAAGGCTGTCCATTGCTAAACACGTATTGATTTGACCTCATAAAGCTAAATAAATTAAACAAGTATTTTACGATTAATTGTGCATCATTATCGCCAAAAGTAATTTTTATGACATTTTGCTAGGTCTTCAGGGAGTTTAATTTATTCATGTCCCTGAATAAATCAAGCTGCCCTGCGGCACATATTGATTCATATTGCCAATACCATTATGAACATACATGGTGTAATCATTGTATTAACATATTGTCTGTATGTAGGGTCAAAATAAGATGATTGCTGGTGCCTACCAGAATGACACGGTGAAAAATACTTATCAGTTCCGAAGACTGGTCACTAGCTGTTTGATACCAAATTTAACAAATACGGTAAAAATCTATTTCAATTTACATACCCTGCATATTAGATTTCGTAATTCATAATCATACTTCACTGCAGAATTCAAATAAGGTTACTTCAGGATAAACAGATTTATAAGAAAATACTTCTCAAAAGTAACCTGGTTTCACGTGAAAGATCAGTCAATGAAAAACAAATTTTCTTGTGTTAAGTATGAATATGTTCTGCTATGACTACTGTTTTTCTCTATGCATTTTACAAGAATACAGAAGAATTCCAAAACCATTAAAACTCATTCAGCACATGTGTAACTGAACTTGAAAAGCCATTACTGTATTGGCTCAGGATCTCTTAAACCTACTCCAATAATCCCTGACATTTCTGTTATATATTTACATTTGTCAAAATGTATTTTGACTCTATTTCTTACCTCTTCTTCTAACCAATCATTGTACTGTACGATAGTGGACATCGCAACATCTGCACCCTTCATGTAAAACGTAATTTCTCCTGAAGATTCATCCTAGAATTTTACAGAAGAAACAGAAAAAAAGATTTGTTCATGCAGTCCAAAAATTACCTACACAACCTGTCTTCTGAACGGAATATCACTTACAAAAGATGAAGTAACTTCCAAAGGGTTGAGTAAGTTTTACTTGACGTTAACATTTCCCATGACCTCTCTAATTCCAAAGTGGTGTACGCTCCCTACTTTCCTGTATAAGACCAGTTCGAACTGAAGTCAATGTATCAGGTTCTCAGCATCCATAGCATGCCCGTTCTTCCTAAATTTTAGAATGTCATTATTATGCCTACTCTAACTCCTGAAATATTCTTTTCTTTTGTGTCATTTATTCTTAATTTAAAGCCAGAAAGTTTGCTCTGTACCTTTCAAGTAACTGGAAATTAATAGATAATGGTGTTATGCATGTAGCAGATATTTTAAAGATTAAACATTCATTACATAGTCTAACAGTTCACACTCAGGCAAGTGCTACCTGAATCAGGAGTTTGTGGTGCATGTTCTGTTGCAGAAATAACAGATTCACTGATCTGCAGGCTTCCCATAGTGCCTCTGAACATGTCTCTAACACACTGTTATAACAGGCTTATGGAGCCAACCTCATTTAAGAAAACACACACTTCGCAAGCTCTCTCCAGAGCTGAGCCCCCACATGCTGTCTGAAGTATCTCTGCCCAAGGCTGATGGCATACTTGGTTTGTCATCCATCAGCATATATGGAATGGGATGAGTTAAATAGTTTGTTAACTAGGACGCAGCAGTGATTTAAACATGCAGCCATAGTGTCTAAAGCTGTTCTGCTTGTCTGCTTTTAGTCAGGAAGAAGCAGAAATATATAGCGTGTGCGTGTCTTGATATTAACAGAGGTTTAAACCTTCCTTTACATGGCGTGGTGGCTTACTTGCATTTGAGGTTTTAATAATCATTATTATGTCTCCACCTGGACGTCTAACAGACAACTAAGCACGTATCTGGTACACTCAGGCCCTGGGGTGTTTTAGCTGTGGATGCATGCCTGAAGAAGCAGCAGCAGTAGTAGCAAAGACAGATAAACTACTCCTGCAACAGATTTCCCACAGCAGTTTATCCCTTGAAGAGGCAACATATTTTGCACGAGAGCAGCAAATTGAAAATTAAAAGTGAAGGCTGAACAGTAACTTGCAACAGTTGCTTCAGCACAAAGTATTGAAACATGTTCCCAGAGAAGTGTGTCCCTTTCAAGGCTCTCTGCAACTTCAGGTCAGCCTGAATTTCACACAATTGCTAGCGTAGTCAAATGTATGCTTTCCACTTGAAAATCGTGTGAAATGCATTCCTTGAAGGATCAAGTTTCTACTAAGAAATATCAAAATAAACGTTCAGTATAGACAGCTTTGGAGAAATAAAAACCAACCGCCTGCCACCAAATTACCCGGACTATGATTCCCATGCGCTTGCTCTCGGAAGTGAAGGGGAATATCTGCAGAATATAGTATGTCAGAATATGTCCACCAGGGGTCTTCAGCTGCATGGAGGTCAAATCCCTGCTCACTAGAGTAAGACCAACACTCTCTGTCCACTGCACCAGAGCAACCTAAAGAGAAAAGAAAATAGGACTCGTAACTAATCTTTCATGTTTAAGTAATGTTATGTAAATTAGGGTAAAGTCAAAGAGCTGTTAGACAGAAACAGAATAAAACTTTTGTACTAGTGGCAGCACTAAGTAGATGATGTTGGGAGTATTTACATATAAAACTATTTCGGATCTAGAACTGAATGCACATTTAGACACTGCAATCTGTAAATGGATAAACAAAGGATCTAACAAGTTTTTAGCTCACTTTATACACCTGCATTATTTTATTACAATAATAAAATTCTTACTCCAAACAATGGGACAGAACTCCAACTTGCAATTCTGCATCCCACGAACACGTGTAAAATTTCCTTCTACAAACCCAGAAAAGCTGCATTATAGGTGGGTGACAGCAGAAGCAACGCATCCTATTTATTTCTACAGAAACCACAACAGGTACAAGGAGCACAATAACACCGTTTGACAGAGAAAAATTCTCACCTACAAAATGCTCTTTTTCAGCAAAGTCACCACCATGAGCTGTGCATTTTCACCAGCTATGAATGAGAAACTGCATGTTGAGCTTGTAAAAATCTGCACAAGCAGAGGTGTCCCAATGCACTCAGCACTGCTGAAACGCACCACTCACCACTCCTTTGTGCTCACATCCATTCTTTGTCTCCAGAAACATTCATCAAGAGACAGTGAATGTCAGTGGGTACCATTTTTTCCGCATGGAGTAATTCAATGACACACCTTTCCTACGTATGTATTTCCATGTCAGATGGCATTTTGTCAGACTGCCCCTCTGCTGCCATCTATTGCACAGGAACAAAATGTAAGGCAATACTGGCAGGAAGTAATTCATATAATAATTAATTAATATAATAATCCCTACTACCTACTATCTTAAATAAATGTCTCAGTGATTCTAAATTTATTTATTTATTTATTAAATTTTGGTGCTAGAGAGTGCACAGCATGTAGCTTCTACTTCCTTTTGTGTTTTGTTTTTTTTTTTAATAATGCATCAGGTGTTTTTCAACCATCCTAAGAAAAACTGCTTTACTGTTAGCTAGGTTCCATATCTAATGGGCAGTTTAATAAAGAAACAGAAAAATAAAAATAGAATTTAATTACTTTAAGTGTTAATCACAATTAGAAAACGGGTTTTTTAAGAAATAAAAAGGTACTTATAATGAAGATCCACGTGTATTTTATGGAACCTGCTTCTGCTGTAAATCTCAAGCACTATGATAAAAGACATGCAAGTTGTAAAATACTCAGGTAAGTTCAAAAGACATGATGACTAGTGACCAGTAAGAATTTCATCCAAACTGAGTAAATAATCACCACATAGCTTCTAATGAAAATTTGAAGTGGGTGAAAATACGTTATACAAGCCCCCAAGAAATCCTAATAGTGCTGTCTGCGTAGGCATCAATAAACAAAAATACACTGTGATGCAGTTAAGGAAGGGGAAAAGAACACACTTTAAATAGCTCCATTTTTAAAACCCTAAATCACAGGAAGTCTTTCTAGAGATTTTTCCTCTTCAATAGGAGTACCATATAAGCTGTAAATGATCCAATACTCTCGAGGTTAATTTTCAATTTTCACAGTGGAAGGTTACTATTACATCCTGACCTGTAAATTGCATCTTTCTCCTAACACCCTATCATCTCATTTGTGTCCCTCTGCTGCTAGGACTTAAGTGTTCTATATTTGGTGACTCACATCTGTTTAATATTTCACTTATGCTTGGCTTCACCAACCACTTGAACTAGCATTTTGCAGCACAGTCATTTTGAATTCTTATACCTGGCCTAGTGGATGTATTTTTTCTTTTTTAAATTGATCGGTGCGAGTACCACAGCAGAAATGGTCAGTACGACTCAAGAATCAAGCAATAGCCTAAAAAGTAACTGAATAAACTTGACGACAATGGATTAAGTTTCAGTCCTGTCAGAATTCGCAAGAGCAGTTAGACCTTAACAATATCCCAAACAACGCAGTCAAATCTAACAACTAAGTATCTGCAGATTTTAGAATATACAAATATTTAAAAGATGTATTTCAGTTGGCATGAAAATCTAAATTACCAATCTGCACAAATATGTATATACTGAATCACTGGCTGTACAGAGTTCAGAAAAGGGATTCTTAGATAACACTTTTCTTGAGTTTTCCCTTCTACAGGTATACTCCATTCTCATTCAGTAAGTTTCTGAAAACTTAGATTAAAATGGTCTTGCAATTCAGCATGCAAACATTAAGAACCCTGAGAATGGCATGTAAACACAGCAGCCGTAGCTTCTACAGCACCTGACATATAAGATGGAGTCAGATAAAGCAATCAAAGGATGAGCAAGAACAAAAAACTTAGCTGGAGATGCCATCATTTTGCTTTGAATAAATATGAAAAATCAATTCTAATTATAAATATTTGCTGATAACTATTAATTTCCTAGTATGTGCAGGTGAAAAGGAGTAAGTCTCTTGAATCTACATGATGGACTTGTGGCCTGTGCCTCAACTCATTAACCACACAGGGCGCCCAGAAAGGGAAACACAGGGAGTCAGAGAACTGATGTCATATCTAACTTGCTATTTCTTTGGTAGTAATCCAACGACCAGGAACAGTCAGCCATATCTAATGTGGCAAGGTCCAAGTAATACTTCCACATTACGAAAGAAGCCAACAAACGTTTGCGTTATGATCTGACAAAACTACTGAGAAACATCTTGCTCATCATTTCTTACCTCAAATCTTCCCAGTTCTCCTTACTGCATGCCCACTGGTGAGGGCCAGTTGCCCTTGTAGGCAGTTTCTCTCTGCTAGAAGCCACCATCCCTAAGAGTTGCATCAATTCACAGCCCCAAATACTAAACAGCCCCAAATACTAAACTTTTCAGTTATCATAGTGTCTGAATCCTCCTTTTCTTTCTTGGCCCAAAGTTCACTTCCTGAGGCATTTCTTGCAACAAGGTGTGGCAGTTGGCATCACTTAGTGGACAGTTTTACATTTGAAAGCATTTCTTTGAAGCTGTTTGTTTTCAGAAGGGCTCAGGAATGCTGACTGGTGAAAGATCTGGCCTGTGACCAAATAACTCCAGCTTGGTAGGAGAGACAGGGAGATTATATCGTTGTACCCTGTGAAGACATTACACAAGTTGTTGTCTCCCAGCTCCCTCTTATCTACTGGCAAGGCCCAGAAGATGGGAACAAAGGAGTTCCTGTTGAGGTCCAAAAGCCAGAAGCTGTCACTCCAAAGAAAGCTGACTTGACCACATTGGACTTACAAATAGTTTGTACTGTCATTGGAATAAAGAAGCCATCATCAACTGAACAGCACAACCTCCTACAACCATGACTTCTGATGATTATTGTCTGAACTACAAGCAGTGCTGGGTTCACAGAGGTAACTATCTCCTGCTTTATACAAAGACTCCTGGCTTTTATTTCCCCTCTTTTCTGTCGCCCGTCTTCCCTTCCTCATCTCCCTAAAGTTTATTTGTAATAAACTGGTTGGGCTAACATTTGACCCATTGTGTCTTAACATAACTGTTGGGTGTGCATATATCAAAAGAACCTCCTCTCCCTCCTGTACATTGGAGTGAGACACATAGCACAGACTGCCAGAATAAAATTCAGAGACTTCCTAAGGGAACTCTCAGTTAGTGATCAAAGCAGTATCCCTAACTTAGCCTGTTTCACTTTACTGCTACCCCAGAAGGTACAAGTTGTTTCTCTGAGTATGACCGTGTCCGGCTCAGTTCTCTCAGGAACAAGTGGGAGAAAGTGAAACTTCAGCAGCACAGTTGTTACAGACCCTGCTGGTAGCTCTGCATGTTAATTCAATAATTTGGGGATGATCATCCCATTTGCTCAGAAATGTGCATCTACTGAACTAAAAGAATTCCGTTTATAAACATCCTAGGCAGTTTCTAGAAAGTTCTATAAAATACACAAGACTTTTAAATTGAGGATGAAGTTATCTATTCTGTCAGTGTTGAAACACAAACACCTAATAAGGACAGGAAAATGAATAGTTAGGGGCTTCAGTGGCCCCATATTAAGCGCGAAACAAAAACCCTTCTTCCTGATGGTTCATAACTTTCTACTTAATTGGACCATTAGACTAACCTAAAACTAAATACTAATCAGCAATTTTAAACAAGAAGACACTTGAGAAAACATGTGACCCAATAGGTCACTAAAACATTGGTAAATTTAGTTTTATCATAAGCCAATTCTAGACGATCATTTTTCAACTGTTTTTAACATTATTATTATTACTAAGGAAAAAATATATTTTACAAGAAGTTCCATTAGCCTATTAGTCTCTAATTTAATAATACATGGCAGAAAAAGCTACAGGCAACAAGTGCACAATTCAATAACCAAAGTAAAGGCTGATGTGTAAGATGAAGCAGATTGTCTAGAGGCAGGATTTAAATGAAGTCATATCTTAATTTTCAACTTTGAGGATGAAAGAGTGAAATAATTCCCTAAGAAATAACAAAAGCTTGCTTCTCTCTTGGATGGTGTTGAATTGCTTTAGGCCATTCAGTCAATAGGTACAGGAGTGCCCCTTATTCAGCACAACTCCATGACCCTCTTTGAACCCTCCTCACCTTTCCCCATGAGGATGAATGGCTCGCACAAGTCAGAGGACTTTCATTCCCACCCAGGTTAACATCTGCCCCATCCTTCCTCTGTATTAGTAGGAAATACCAGGTATTGCCCAAGTGTCTTACTGATTTTTATTTATGGCAATTGCAGTTAAGTCCTTCTGCTCCATGTGAAAGATAAGCACCTCTTGTTACCTGTCATCTTGGGACCCTGACAGCAGGAAGAAGTCCCAGTTGATGAATAACTGATACAGCTACTCGAATAAAAAAACTCTACTGAATCCTGAAATCTTTCACTTACTAGTTCCATCCTAAAAGGTTGTTACTGCCTAGGCTAAGACTCAAAAAATGTCCCTAAACTGTTCTTGCTTGCTTTAGATACCACATCAGTCAAGACTGGAAGATACACACCATCACAGCTTACTACTGGTCCCTTTGAATTCTAGGCTATTCAGAACTTATCTGGTCTAAGCAATCTAGTACAGTGACTTACTGCAGATGAGTAGAAAGCAGAAACAAACAAAAACAACTGAAAAATCCCACTCAGTTTGGGTAAGTTAAAATGGAGGTTGGATACTTATTCAACTGAAATATAATCTTTCATCAGTCAAGAAAATAGAATATTTATGTGAAAAAATATTCAAAACCCTATTTAGACTGAAATTGTCAGGTACCTTGGGTATACCCTCCTTCACAGGAACAAGATAAGTATTAAAGGTTCTGATAAAGGAACAGTAAGAAGCCTCCACAGAGACTTCCCCTGGCTTTCACTTGGCTATGTCCAGTCCTGTGTAAGTCACTTTGCAGTGATACTGCAACCATGTCCACAGTTGGTCACATACTCTGCTGACCTGGTTCTGATGCAGATTTTGGACCTGCCTCAGAAGTCTTCTCACAACTGTGGCTGATGCTTGCTATTGCTCTGGGAGCTGGTCCTGACTTTATGATGATTTCCTAGCTTCAGTTCAGAAGTGTCTTACCATTATGGACCTGTAAAGCATGTAGATTCTCAGCTGTCTCTGTCTGCCACCACGCGACCTGCTCTGCTCACTGCGCTTGGACATTGTGGGACTGCAAACCTCAGCACAGAGGCCCCTAGCAGTGCTGCCAGTTTTTGGCTTCCCCTTTCTTGCATACAAGCTCACCACTGCTGCTCTCTAGCAGAAATACTAACAGCTCAGTATTTATGGAATATTGCTAAGACAATTTACAATCAACAAGTCACTTTCAACATGTGATATTCTCTTCTCGTGTAACATTAGTTTTACTAAAAGGTCCACCACCTTGCAGCTGGTCTTAGCTGTTTATCTCCATCCCAATCCAGCAGTTTGAGGGTGCCCATGATTTGTATCAACACTGCCTTTGTGGAACTATGCTATGAACCTGACCACTTAGGTGAAAAACGTAAATACAGGCTTTACAACCTTTGACATAAGTGAGTGAGCAGTCTGTAAGATGAGTGAATAACTTTGGTTGGAAATTTAAGTCAATTTCATTGCATAGAAGAATTCTCCCATAAACAGCCTTCTTTTTGGAGTAAATTTAGGGCATGTTCGTTTTAGACAATAGGTTCTGCTTTCAAAATCAGACTGCCACATAAGGGATACACAGGCAATATAATAATGTGGCAATTTAAAGATAAGACAGAAGTAGCTGGGAGCTTTGTTTCTCCACTGCTTGAATGATCCCAACAGTTGCTTTTAGGATTGTTCAACAATATGTTCCCAGCGAGCATTGCTTTGTTTATACTTATGAGCGATGATCTGGTAGTAAAAATACGCAGGCTATCACTTTTCATCAAAAAAACTTCGAAATTAAAATTATTAACTTAAAATACAGCTTGATCATGTGAAAAAGAACTGCTGATCAATATTCAAGACAAGCTATGGAGTAGTTATTCTTTGTAGGTCTCGAAGGTCAGGAAAGTGATGGTTTTATGCTACTGAGTGATTTGCTTTTCACAATACATTGACAAAACAACACAATTAGTCTTGCTTCAATAAGCACACACAATAAAATGAATTAAACAATACAACATGTCTCATACATTACAGCTTCAATTTTGTAAACACAAAAGCTGCTTCACTAAGGGCATATCATTTCCCTGTCTGTTTTTAAATGATTGTCTACGTATCATTGTAATTAATTTTAGAAGCTCTGTTGTCTTTGGACAGAAATGTTGGAACTAAATAACTGACCTCACTTTAAGGTAGCATTCAAATTTTCAAAATCCTTGATTAAAAATGCTTGAAAATATACTGGTGCAGGACAAAGTATAACCAATAAATAGCTGGTTTATGAGAGTAAGCAGTCATTAAAAATCGTGGCTGATCAATCTTTTCTGACCAAAGGGGAGCAAAGGTCTTCAAAGGCTCCTGTTCATAGCATGCCCCTGAATTGCTGTGGTCTGTGACCTTCGAACTCCACTGCTTTACCTACTTAGATTATATCCTTTTATGATTGTTCATTACATTAGGGTAGCTGGTTTTCCACAGATGAGCTGAACCCACATCTATGATGGTTGAGTAAAAGACATTTTTATTTTTTTCAGCAAGTTCTAAGTGAATATTTATTGTTTGCTATGCTGCAGCTGTAGAGGACAAATGACAGACAAATGAAACTTTCCACTCTTTCAGAGAAAATGAAATATTGATCACTTATCATAAGAAACAAAGAGCCTGGCATAAGTAGGGTTCACATTATGAATACAAAATCAGTTACTTATCTCAGGTTGCTCTAGCAAAAGATAAATACCTCTTTTATGATGAATGTATCTACTTCTAAATGTGCATACTTCCTTTTGGTTATATTTTATCTGTATATGGATGCAAACATACATAGATGCAAAGAATTTCAAATGAATTCAAGTCATTTCATTAACGGTATTACGTGCCAATGTAATGCAGAAGTGCTCCTTATACTTTTCTACGTGGAAGAATAGTTTATACTTACACATTATTCTCTGGTCTTTATATGCTACCATGATAACATGCAATATTATATGAGCAAAAGACAATTGTGCAAATAACATCTTTCAAAAGACTGCAGTCAAGCCAGTTCCATCAACAAAATCTAGGAGAATAGCGTTGTAATGTTGAGAAAGTACAATGCATAAAACTGGTTAAGCCTATTAAATGATAATGTTGCTTATTAACCAAATATGTTGTGATAGGTCAGTGATGAGGTTAAAAAGAAAACATCAATTGAACCATTTCCCTAAATAAAGCTCCAGGGTGCAATATTCTAAGCACTTTATTCAATAAAAAATGCTTTTAAAATGGTACTTTGGTGATTGGGAAACATTGGCATCATCCGTCAACCTAACTGCAGTGAAGTTCAATAAGCTAAATAATGAACCATTTGCATTATTTTCCTTAGGCTCCAGTGATTTGCAAACACTGCATCAATAGAACTCTTTAAAAAATTATGATAAAGACCTGCTAATCTTTCAACATTTCATCTTTTTGCTGTCGTGATGCAATTTTTATGCTATTTAAATGTTTTCTGTAGCTTCTTTGTTTAATATGACTCCACTTAGTATCAATTTCTAATTATATATATTTGTTCAATATAATTTTAGCAGTTTCAAACAATGCATTTGAAAAAAAAAATAGGAAATGTAATGCTGTCAGTTCTAAACCATGTTCCCAATTTATCATTTCATTGCATGTAACTTGAATTTTTGAGTTGAGATGATAAAAAATCACTGTCAAAAATACCTGTGCATTCTCTTCCTTATAACACAAATGGTTTCTTTGTTGCTGTCTTTCTTTTCCTCTTTGCTTTTTACCCCGAGTTCTGTCATCCGAATTCTGTATCAAATTTTCTTTCTTTTTCCAAGGTCAAATTCTCTACTGTTTTCTCAGGGCACCACCTGCATAATCTTCCAGCCTTACAGATTTTTCTTTATCAAATATAGGAGGAGAATTGATATTTAAAGTAATATTTTCAGATTCCAGACGACTGAATGAATACACCAAAGCACAGAAATAGAGAAAAGCAAGTGCATAAAAGAAACTAAATCTCTCTCAATTCCACATCTCTTCATCTGCTTTAGGAATACCTTTGGCTGTTAAAGCAGAACATTTACTTACTCTGCGGCTGTCATCACATCCTTAATTATATTTAGTACTACCTTGCAGGTTCATTACAATAACACATTTAGCAAATGTGATTACATAAACACACACATGAAAATTTCTATGTGGTCACAAACCTATGTAAAACATTACACAGCTACAATAACAGATTATGTTGTCAGTATATCTCTGTCCTAAACAAATGCTTTTGCAACATTTTCAAGTCATAATGCAGATCCACTGGTATAATACAGCACCACATATAGTGTTGTAGAGTTTAGATTTTAGCCAGAGATCTGTGTCTCAAGTCCTACCTACAGTATATTTTTAAAGTGGATGTCCTAGCTGCCACTTTTTAGTTCATTTTTAGCCAGTCACTTCTCTGTATTTTGGAATTCCGTGACACTATAAACTGTGTTTATGGCATCCGAGATACATGCAATTGAAGCCAGTTTTACAAAGACAGACTTCATTTTATTTGATGCATTACTAAAAGTACTCGTCATAAACTTGTTACTTTTATCAATTTGTTTGCATTTTGAATTGATAATATTTTGACAGTACTACGTGTGGTGATATGGTTGATAAGCTAGACGTGCAAACAAGTTGTATACCAAGAGTGCAGGCTAAGATGACATTTATGGAAGATATACTGCCTTGTATTACATAATCTTGTGAAGTTAGAAAAATACACAGACTTTCATGCATACACCATCTTCTTCACATCCCTCAAAGAACTGGTTTTGATAAGTTACTGTGACTACACCACTAACAGTATATTCAACCATCAGGCACAGCCAGAATTTTTTTTAGAACAACACCCCTTCAATCCGAAGACTTTCAGAAGCAAAGTGAACTCTAAGTGCTCTATTTTCAAGGGTACACACATTTTTTGTAGTAGACTAGCATTATTTCTATGCTTACTTTGCAGTATCTTGAAACTTGAACTTTGCTGCTCTCTCACAGTATCTTTCTGGATTAAATCTAAGGCAATCACCATTGCAGAATCTGAAACAGGACTTTTCAGAACAGTAACTCAGATTGAATTAAAGTAGTGGGATGTGGAAAATTTGGATTTCAATGGAATTAAAATGCCTGTTTTACTGAAATCGGGTTTTAAATTTGTTTTACACTTCTTGCGGTTTTGGCTGAACGCTGAAAATTATGCAGTTGCCTAAGGTGAAGTTCAAGAAGTGTTTGACAAGAGGATTTGAGGTTCAGGCCTTCTTCCACTTATGAATCTTTATATTTCACTAATTGGTAGTGTCACTAACCAATGTACTTTCTTGTCCATCATTCAAACATGAGTTTAATATTCCCTTTTGTGTATTTGTGCTATGATCTAGTATAAAACTTTAACTGCAATACTTCATGCACTATTGACTGATCTCAAAGCACTGACTTCAGAGAAGTCTTAGTCAAATAACTATAAAAACCTTAACATAAATCCAGATCTGCCTTACAACAGGAAAAGAAAGAAAACTAGACTACTGTAAGTTCAAAGAAACACTTTACCCGAAACACCTGTATGAGAGCTGTTCTGAAAGTAATGCCTCCTATTTTATTAAATCGGCCCACGATGCCAGAGATAGATGGTGGTATGACAGTAGAGGCTGAACATTCACATCAGTATTCTGTTACATTTTGTTGCTGCGAGACAGATGGCAACAGAGGGATGGTCAGCCAAAATGGCATCTGACATGGACATGCAGATGAAGAAAAAACATGCCATTTTATTCCTCCATGTGGGAAAGAATGCATCCACTGAAATACATCGATGCTCTATAGAGACCAAACAGTGGATGTTGGCACAATAAGGCAGTGTGTTTCAGCAGTGGCGACAGCATCATGAAAGATAAACGGTGTTCTGGATGGCCACGCACAGATGTCACCATGAAAGGAATAATGTCTTGATCAGCTCATCTGCATGAATTGGCTAATGGCAGTGACTATGTTAAAAAATGGTGTTTGGTAGCTGAGAATTTGCTCTATCAAACAGTATTATTGCAGAAATAAATAGGAGGCATTACTTTCAGAGCAATGTGGATATTTCACAGTTCTTTTCTTTATAATTTAGTTAATCCTCTTCAGGAGGGATGATTATTTTTTGCTCTTGCACACTAACCTCGTCAGGGCTGGAAGCCTGGTAAGCACGATTTTCATCACTGAAGTCCTGATCCACCTCTGCATATTCTGTTTCTCCAGACACACCAGCACGGGATTCATACACCGGGGTGACGTTGTGGCACAGTGCAATAGCCTTCACTGCTTCATGTATTCGGCTGCTGACACTCTTGCGGACTTTGGGTGCAGACGGCTGAGGTTTCCTAGATGGTGTTGAACTCGTACTGTTTCCACTGTTCTGAGAATGAACCTTTAAGACCCAACAAAAGGAATATTAAAAAAAAAGTTCAAAAGTTGGAACAAAAAATAAATACTAGTACATACGTATTATTTACTTTTTTTTACAAACTGCAAGGAAAATAGCCATTTATTTCATAAAATCTACTGTTAACTCATTCATTTTTTGACTTGTAACCCTCGTCTATTTTTCTCTAGAACTAACAAGTGACTAGGGGCTCATCATCTCACCTCTATATTTAGATTTCAATAACAGACATTTCAAACGTAGCAGGTAAATATCAGATAACAGAAAAATATTAATTTAAATCAAGTACCCAACAGACAGGGTGAATAGACTGATATGGACTTTACCTCCCATGTCTTATTTTTTAAAAAGTACTGAAGTCAGTAACCAATTGAATGAGTTTAGAAATACCAGAACAAGACAGCAAAGGAGTTTATTTATTTATGTACTTATTCTTCTTTACCTTATCATCTGTGTACATTCTGAGATTAGAAACCCAAATCCCCAAATTTATTGTTGAAAAAAACCTCCTTCTTTAAATCTTCAATGAAATATTTGGTATTTTAAAGAGCCCTACATTGGTATGGAACGACAGAACAAAAGCAAGTATCATTTATTAGGACTAATTAAAAAATATTGCCAATTTAATTTAAGACCCATTTAATTTCTATGCTATTTGTAGACAAACGCAGTTCGTAGAGTAGCTGCTTCTGCAGCAGGTTGGAATTCTTTTTGTTCTTAGCGGAGTATAATCATTTAATAAAGAGGTAACGCTAAACAATAGTCTGAGACATTTAAGGATGTTATTGCTGGGAAATTGCCAAAGCAGCACCACTTGAAATTATTCTTCAGAAATGCTGCAGCTCATGATCCAGTTTGTCCTTTAAGACAGCATTATATAATTCACTGAGAGTAACAGGTTTTGTTTCTGATATCAGCATCTGAAATATATATAGATCTGTAATGCTAGCAAAGAGTCTTCTGTTCACCCTGGGTAACTCAGAAAAGCTCTTCAGAAACCATGTGTTTTTTTCCTCCCGACTGCTATCTGCTGAACCGTGAAC